>JASCZW010002068.1:0-100579 GCA_034211315.2 Aedes japonicus | reverse complement strand
TATTGGTGACCACCGATAACGACACCAGAAGAGAAATATTTTGAACTCGAAGGAAGCTAAAATCGAACAAAGTTCACCGAACTACAAAGTTGACCATCTACAAGACAATAATTAGACCGGTAGTCCTGTAGAGCTGTAAAAATATCGGACGACAGACCAGCTAAAATAATTCTTAAAAAGCGAACCGACGGACACAGAAGGAAAGGCGCACATCAAATACGGTGGATCCGTCAGGTAGAAGGCGACCTGCAGACCCTTCGTAGACTGCGAGGCTGGCGAAATGCAATCATGGACCGAATAGATTTGAGACAGATCTGTACACAGCAGAAGCCGCCTGTCATATAGGCCTTGGTCTGATTGGTAAGGTAAGTAATCCTACAACATAATTTCAATAGCTACTCTAACAACTTGACTGATTTTTTGAATCTATCGGATGCAACTTGTTAAAGGAACAAGTGTTGCATTTAATCGGCGAAAGAAGCAGCTCTCAAGTGTCCGTAACTGCTGGGAATCTTAAATAACCAAGGGTTTTCTTGGGGCTTTTAATTTGGAAGCCAGATCTAGAAACCAGTGGAAATACCTACAAACATGATATAGTTTCAAATCTACCAGAAGGCTGCCATTCCATCAAGTGGTTTCAAGTTGTTGGAATGCTGTTGTGTTCGCTTTACGTGACATTCAGCCTGAGATGTGTGCGTCACGCTAGGGACCCCTGGACCCTACATATCGGGCCCAGCAACATATGGGGCGGGACCAACGGCTTTACTTCTCTTCCGAATCGGAGATGTTTCGTCCCAGGAAATCCCAACGGCGCCAATTGATGGAATTGATACCACATCGACTGGGTTGAGAGGCAACCATGCTTACAACAACAGCTACTCTACCGACTTGACTGAATGATGTTACCTATCAAGTGCCACCTGTTAAGGGAACCAGTGTTGCTTTTTATAGGCGAAAGCTATCAAATGTCCATAATTGCTCGGAATTTTCAATATCCAAGGAGTTTTTTGGGGCTTCTGATTCGGAAATTCGAAATTAGTGGAAGTATCTGCAATCAGCATCTGACGTAACTTCAAATCTACCAGAAGGATGCAAATCCACGAACTGATGTAGCTTCAAGGTATCGAAAACCTGTCATGATTACCAAAACAGCTATAATATCGCTGAAATATATCCAAGATCATCAAAATGACTTGACTAGCTCCTTTATTGGCGGATGAAATCCTTAATATATCGCAGACTTCCGCAAAAGGGACCATTATTATTTTCATCGCTGATAGAAGTAGTCTTCAAATCTGCGTACCTACTAGGAACCTCAAGGGATTGTGGGTGTCTTAAGACCTTAAAGTTGAAAATTCGCAAGCAATTCTACCAGCATGCAATCTACATGGAAGTGTTTCAATTTGAAATCAAGGTTTTTAAAAACCCTTCCATTGTCAATAAATGTTGGTGGTGAACGGTTGATCAGTATTAAAGCGTGTTTAACGGCTAGGTTAGCTTGCAATAACAGTAAGCCAGTTACAATTTGACAAGCTAGCTGAATTAAACAAGTTCGAAAATAATACGGGGGTTGCAATTCAATATATCTGGAGTAGTACTAAAAAATTTAAGGGACAATGTAAATTTTACATAGTTCCATTTCTTCAACAAGGTAAAGCTACGAAGCGTTTGAAGTCAATTCAGATTCAAGATTAGTACTATTTCGGCCGACTTGGTCGAGGCAGATTTCATGTGAGAACAGGATGCCATATCAACGTTCAAAGTTGCCTGGACCAAATGGACAGGTTTGTAATGATCACTTGAAGATGCGATGAGGTATAATTGCCCTGATATTCCTAAATGCATTATCTTTAGTAAATAAACGTGATGGAATTTAGTAAATACGTGGAAACTCATCAGGAATGATCCCTCAGATACATCCGCTGAACCATTCTGAACGGCCGTAGTGAGAATATCACCACGAACATCTCACATGCACGTGGCATTGTCCATTTACTAATATCTTCTCTCCTTTCTTTTGTTCCCTTCCCTATCCCTTAACCGCGAGCAATACCATATGGCACATGCATCGTGGGTCTGGATCAGCATTACTAAAATGAGCTCTTCAAAACCAGAAACTAACAATGACAACCACCCGTAGGCCTTGGAGGAGCATGACTGTGGACCGGGTGAATCCGGCAAATGGTTTTCAGATACTCGAGAGTTGGTAAGTGCTCTAAAAACGCGAGAGTAAAACAGGTAATTGTTGTCCATTTTGTCCCTATATCCCTACATCAGAATAAAATTTAATTAGGAAACAGAAAACGGAACAAGGCCCTAACCAATGTTACTTTCAGAAAACAATTTTAACACAAGGTAAGCAATCAAATGAGCACGCCAAAATGTACTGAATATTCATTACATAACATGCAATGGGGAAAAGGAGAAACCATCAGGGCACCCAAGTGACGCGATTTGGATTGATAGCATGCGACTGCCTCATCCTTATTACAACATTTCGCGGAACGAGGCCGGGCTGTTCGACCCCACCTGTTGGGTTTATTCTGTCAATCAAAGGTACGGTTCTAGTGAGTGTGAACTTGTTTTTGGAAGCAGATTCTCTGCCCTATATTCACGGGTTTCGCGTAAGTGTCTCTGCTTACGGGCCCGCCCAAACGTTTTTGGCCCTTCATACAGGAGCTTGACTGTCACAAACATTATATTGTTGTTCTGATTATTCCACTGCTATGAAATGTTACCTTGCTACAATAAATGGCATTAATATATCATCATCGTAGAGAGTTTCACAGCAACCTCAAAAATAAGGAATTGAAGTAAACAAATTTAAATTCACCAATCATTCCAATTTCGTGTAGCAAATAATCTACGAATGATATGGAAATACACACTGAACATAGCGTTACAAAGCGTTTCATAATCAAGCTTCAGTCAAAATTTCAAAACAGCTAAATACACTAAGGTTTTTTTTTACATGGTTTGTTTTCGGCGATAACTCCAGAAAGAAGCAACTTATCGACCTAAATCGAATTTTACGTTTTGGGCAAAGACTAATCATATGGCAGTTTTTCAAAAAAAAAAATCATAATTGTTTAGTGCAAATACTCAAAATTTTAAAAATTGTATTTAGACCATTGCATGAAAAGGTAACACATGTAAAAAAATCTAAGCATTTTAAAATGTAAAAAGCATGTGAATTTATCAACTCAATTACGTCTTGTTTTACACGGTTTCATAATAAAAAGTGAAACGTTTCCTGCGTGTATAAAAAAAACCTTTGTGTATTCATCTAAAAACAGTTATGTAATGTATCTTAGTTTCAAGTTTTACCGTTATAAAGCGTCTTAGAACCGCGGGTCTTCACTCTGAATTGCAAGAAATATACATATCGATGTAGGCTGCAAATACACAACCAATAGTTTCAAAACTCGTACTTAACGAACAACACACACAAGTCGTAAAACAGTTGTGAAAACTTGTCTCATCACTTGTCTCAACTCATGTAACTTATGTCGGTCAAAACCGCAACTTTGCAACTTTACACTATAGGTTAGTGGTGCACAAACCGTTTTGGCTGACCAGTAGTTCAAGAGTTATTCTTTAAGAAATTCGATCATGACATACCATTTGACAACATTAGTTCAAAGTTTTTTTTTAATAAAAAAAAGGTAATCATTTCACATTGATGAATATTCTTCCAATTCATTCTTGAGTGTGTGTCTTCCCTCAAATAGCATCATTGCGTCTCGGTGGGTTCTTTCGCATTCTAAAACTAGGTAGATATAAACCAGAGAAAAAAACGAGAAAAAAAAGAAAAATTGTTTCGGCTCATTCGCAACGTTGCCAAACTTAAGTTTTTCACTCTCTTTTTTTTTATCGAAAGCAAAAACAAACTAGATTGGAGAATCAGTTCGTTTGCTTCACCAAAATGATGGGGGAGTATAAAAATGTTTTTATAATAACGAACTACTTAGAAGATGAATTTTCTGGAAAGATTTGAATCATCAGAATATACACTAAGGTCTTTTGAACACGCTTTTTTTGGCAATAACTCAGGGACGGGACAATTTATCGACCTAATTCGAATCACGTTTTGGACAAAAAGTATTCATATGGCAATATAAAAAATATCGCAATTTTTGGTGTAAATACTAAAAATTAAAAAAAAAACTGTATTTTGACCATTGCATGGAAAGGTAACACATGCAAACGAAATGAAAGCAATTTATCAAAATAAAGCATGGGAAATGATCAACTCTATTTAGTCTTATTTTACACGGTTTCAAGATATTTAACTGTGTTTCCGATTTTTTTTTCTGTACAGAGATGCACATTAGAGTTATTCAAATTTTGGCACCGATTCAAACCTACAGTAAGGATACTGTTGGGGCCACTAACAAGTGTACAATACAAATACAAAACAAAGTTAAAACATCGAGTTTGAGAACCGCTTTACTCCAACAGTAAGGATGCTGTTGGGGACACTCACAAGATGTATTTTCTGCATTATCTAATGCATATAAATGGAATGCTAGATTTGGCATAAGTTCATGGGATATTTCTCCTAAATTTTAGCTAGATAACGCCTGAATCCTGTTTGTATGAAAGATTGCAAGTGATTTCGTTGTTTACGCTTACTTCGGGTTGCAAGTAAATAATTCATCATATTTTTCTGTGCAGCAATCCGAATTAATATGGGTACAAATTCAAACAACGCAAGGTGTTTTCAAATGCGATTTAAATCATTTCTGGAAATTTTTTCAAATTCAATCGGAGTCAGTCTATCAAAACCCCAAAAGGAATCGTTATTTACTATATTTTTCTGAACAAGAGAGCATATTCTTCTCATAACAAAACGCGTAACCCCTGATATCTTAAAACTGCAAAGAATTTAACAGTTATCAAATCATTCCCGTAAGGGTGTTACAGATCGTTACACTCAGGATCGTAAGTCAGTCTTAAACTCGGCTCCGTAAAACCTCATTGAGAATTGGTAAACAGTTGGATTTTTTAACCGCACTCACGAAAACCACCGATCCGCGCTTCGCTTGGATCGCAAATTGAATTCCAACGCAAATGCCGTCCCAAATCAATCCGCCCAATCGCCACCAATTGGGTTACGGTGCCCTAATTTCACGCTTTCCGGTCAGTTCAACAACGGTGCCGGGGTGTTAAATCATATTTAGAATAGCGCAAAAACCTTTAAGCTCCTTCTTCGACTTCGAGCAAGCCTGAGCCTGGCCATCGTCGCCATCCTCGCCGTCGTCGTCGTCGTCGTCTGCGCGTTACATCATAAGTGTAACTTCGAATGTTCGACTGGCCACCGACGAGATGCGAGATAGAAAGGTGAGATAATGACCAGGCAATGTCGAAAAATCCGATCAGCGATCAGCATCGAGAAGAGGCAGAAGAAGAAGAAGACGGCCGAAAGTAATTACCTCGAATCCGGACTCCGACCGAGCTCGCTCGCTCGCTCGCTGCTGCACTGTGGGCCGCGAGTAGGGGATGTGTGAATCACGTCGGGGTGTCGATCGTGCCCAAGTTGATTGGAAGCTTTTGATTATGCAACAACATTATGCTTGGAATCTCCGCGCCGAAGACGACGCTCGACGCTGGTTTGGGTGCAGCATTTTGTTTTTTTTTCTCTGTTTGTGGTAATGTGAGAGGTGAAGTGGTTTTGGATTTTCTGGCTCGTCAGGCCGAAGCGTTCCGAGTTCGAGGGGGCTAATTGAGGAGTATTTATCTAATGAACAGCCCTTCGGAGTTCGGACGGCGCTTGATGACGGTGCACATGGGTGCAAATTACATGAAATTTTTGGCAGAGGCCCACACGTTTTGGGGCCCTTTTGTAGTGCTTATGCCCACACATAATGGTCCTCGAAGGGAGGCCTGTGATGGCTCTTGGCAAGAAAAATAGCTTTCAGCGATTTGGGGTCAACATTGAATGGATTGGTAAATTTTTGGTACAGGCGTTATCTGGCGTTACGTTTTGATGCAACTGGATGCCGAGCTCAATTGGGTTGCGAATTTCGTCGAATCAGGCGCGGTTCGTACAAGGCCAGCTGATTAGCACTGTCTATCTCAAGGCGAACAGGAGAACGATAAACGAAAAGGCAAATAGGCAAGATTGAAAACGAGAAAGGGTGGATGAATGTGAACTTGCGACTAGCCTTTCGTGCGTGTGTTGTGTGATGTTTAATGATGACGATCATCAGCATCGTTTTCTCGTTAGCTAGTTCGTTTGTTTGCGAATTGGTGCTAATGCGAGATCTGTGTCATAAGATGTGGAGTTCGTTTTGTTTTTAGGATTCACGTTCATGGAACAGGTTCAATTTTCATATTAGCGATCTTTAACCTGGCCCGGAGGTGAGCACACATTCGATCGGTCATCAATCTTTGCAGGATGATACTGAGAAAGTGGCACAGGCGGGCGATTTTGGCAACGGCGGTATTCGATGAAATCGAATGATAACGGCGAACGGGACTGACGATAGATTAAAATCCATTCCCAGCTGTAATCTCATCAATCATCATATAACCGTTACGCAAGCGTTACCCAGTCGAAACAGGCCCTTTATTCCTTGCAAATGCAGCTGCAATTACAAATTATCGATAATTTAGAGTCGGTTCAACCTCAGCCGACTGCCAGTGCATTCGGAATAAATGCATGAATAAAATTCCACGTTCGTCCGAGCAGCGATCCAACGAGGCTGTTAATTTACGATCGCATGTCAATAATTATTGCACATTGCTCAATCTGCTGCACAGTGCTTTTTTATTGCTTGCCTCCTATCGATGAGTCGAGCAGGAACGGCAACAAAGGGACCCGTACCGGCGGGGGTAGGGAACTATAAATTTAATTAAAAATCAAAATAAGCCTCGAGAAAACACGAACACAAACTCTCTTCCTCGCTCTGATGAGCATTCGAAAACGTTCGCGCGTTCAAGTCAAGGGAGGAAAAAATCGGAGCTTGACTGGGTGAAAGCGCGTCGGTCGAGCTTGGAATTTTCCTGCGCCAGTGCCAGCGCCAGATGCTAGTGGTAAATTTGAAACAACGCTGCACTGCCGACTGCCGACTTCTCGCACACAGAAAAGCACGAGAGTGTATCTAACGCCGCCACGAAAATTCGCACCAATCGTGAAAAATGATTGAGGATCCACACGTCAATCGACTTGCGTGCGATTTTTTTTTCGTAGAGGTTAATGGACTGGATTGAACGCAGTTGCATCAGCTGTTGCCTCCAAACCCGAGCGAAATTGATGGCTCAATGACTTGAGGTGATGAATCACACACACGCGCGTCGCCGCCTTTGTAATGGATTTGTGCCGGGAATTGTTTACGAGCCGTTCCACCGCGTTGAAATTTTGTGCTGCCGATCGACCGGGTGAAAAACCATCACCGCGATCGTTCGATCGTTTGAATTTAACGCACCTTACGGTGAAAGGCATCTGAAAGACGTGCATTGATGAAGCCATTAGCCGGAGGTGACGGTTAATGGGTTTGTTTGCACGAAATTTATGGGGAAATACAATGTTGTCGTCTTGCAAATGGGTCGGTCGAAATTGCACGTTGCCTCGTATTTTGACCTCCCCTGTTGCCCAATGCGATCGTTTCGAGCTTTGGACCCTACCCAACGGCATTCCCAAAGATTAGGCGGTACGAAACCCAAGAAAATCGAACAGGCGTTACGCAGCGTTACCATGCGTTACATGACGTTAAATCGCCTTTTATCGTGCCAGCATGCATTTCCAATCGAAATCACACGCCTTCGGCAGATAAAACCTTCTAAATTCGATACAACCTAACCACCGATTGCTTCAACCGCAGCGTTTCGTACCGAAACGACAACCATTAGCGATTGTATCTTACACCGAGATTCTGGGCGAACGAAAGCAACAGAAGCGTGGGAGCGAACGAAGATCGGTCCGATCGATTCTGTTTTAATGCTACAAGCCAGGAATCGATCACAACATCTCGCCAATCGATCTTCTCCCCTCTCACACACTCACCGACCACCGCAGTCACCCCGGCGTGCAATTTGTGTATTATGATGAAATGAATGAATAAATTCTGCAATTATACTTAATTAACTTAACATTAATTGAATTATTAAAGCAGACGAGGCATAAAGAATAACCTGCTTCTTCGGCTGGCTACGGCCTCGGCGCAAAAACCCTATACATTGGTTGTGCTAGAACTTCAACAACCACGACGGGTGGCGGGCGAGCCCATTAATATTAATGCAATAGTAGGCAAAAAGTCAATCCCGCAAAAAAAAGAACCCAAGCTCGAGGCTACTTACAACCTAGGATAAGGGTGTGTGTGAGCCAATGCAGGTGCGCGCCGAGTGAGGGCGCGAAACAGGTTCAAATCGGTGCCTAGTTGCTGCTTAGCCGCACCACACGGCGAAATGCCATCATACTGTGCTCGGCGTGTCGGACGGACGATTTTGCAATCGCGCACATGAAACGGGTTTGGTTTGGTTTGTCAGTCAGTCCGTCAGCAGCAGCAGCAGCAACAACAGCAATGCGGCGGACCTTAGGCCTCGATTTATGTATGCGCATACATGCGCACCGATTGCGGCCGGATCGTCTGGAATGGACGCAAGCGCGCGCTCGTTCGCCTCGCGCCAAGATCTAAGCACAGTCGAGTGGTTGGTCGATCGTAACAAAACGTGTAAATTTGTGATTAACGACGGAATAATAAAATCGGTTCGGCTGCATCGAGTGGCGCGGATCGAATGACAACGGTTCAAGGCGGTTTGGCGACGGATCGGATCGTCAAGGATTCGATTGCGATCGACGATTTGTGTGTCCTAAGCCTAATCGGTTGATCTCTGTCGGAAGGGAAAGGGGGAGGGAAAATACGACGTAAATCCGAAACCGAAGATGGAAGCTCGCCGCCAAAGTAGGGATAATAAATTGATGGATTCTGATTACGGGAATCATTAAAAAGTAATTTTATTAGCTGGAGGCGAGCAACAGAAGCAGCAACTAGCCCATCTTCGGTACTGTGCGGAGGGATTAATGAGTCATGATTCCGAAGGGGGTTCGTTTTGACTGCCGTTGGTGTGGTGCGCGTGTGTGCGGTCTGTGACCTCTGCGGGTCTAGTTGGGAATTTTGGGTTACACGAGGGTCGTTCGAAGGTTGAGAGAAGAAGTGCTTGGCATTTGATGTAATCGGTTGCAGCGGCTTGATAGTGGCTCCGCGTTGAGCCTTCCAATAAAATGCAACGGATACAATGAAATCGCCATGTTACACTAATTTTTGGGAGATAAAAAATGAGCGATAGGCCGACGTGCTCAAACCACGCTCAATACCACAACTTAAGTCAGTCGATCGTCTGATATGTCACATAAATTTTAGCTTTGTTTTCTTTCGTCCAGAAAATCATGCATGTCTTATAATAGAACTTGGTTCGAATGGAATTTATTTCTCAATAGTTCCATTAATTTGCTTTTATTGCGTTTCTGATGGCTTTGTTAAAACCTTAATAAAACTTGATATGCCAGCTTTTGGATAGATCTCGTAACGCTTGTAACGTTAAATTTCAGGTCCTAAAATCACACACATTTACCAGCCTCTAACTCATGTTCAAACCAGTAACAACCAGCAAAAAGATTTTTCGTTTAGGCTGTTCATGCCTAAAATTTAAAAAAAATGCTTCAGCTCATTTTCAACATTGCCATATCTTAACTCATTCTGGAACAGTGTCGTGCCCCCTTCTAAGCAAACCACTACGAATTTTTGCTTGCATATTCAATCTGGTCCAATTCTGCAAAAAAAAATCTTCGTACATTCTAGGAAGTACGCTCGCATGGAGATCGAGCAAACCGGAACCTGTGAGGTTAAAGACCATATTTAAATCAACAGATTTTTCGGTTTACATATTGTTTTGCTATACCCAATGTTGAGTACAGCCGGATTAAACAACACAGGGTGCTTAATCAAAGGTGAAGATTTCGCATTATTGGCGAGGAGATCGCCTAGACTAGGAACGCTCCCCTGAAAATCAGAGAAATTCATTCGTAATCTGGAATTCAGTGTTGGTTTAATCCACTGTAGGCGATCTAAAAATATTGAAAAAAGACTACATGGGAACCAGCTATATGATGAGATGTTCATGAGCAATTAAGGCACGTACCACATGATAGTAATTTCCCAAATCAGTGCATTTTCGCCTTTAAAACTAACCAGAAGCAACCAAATATAACACCTAATTATTAAACTGTAATAACTTTGACAGTCTTGAATTATTGGAACATAGATATCCTTCTGTCAGGGCGAGTGGTTAACATTTATACCACTCACGCCATAGCCACGAGTTCGAATCTCACCACCGGAGAAATTCCGAAAATACGAAAATAGAGGTGTTTGACCAAGGTAATCAATAAGCATTGACATATGCAGTAAATCAACCCCAAATCTGCATTTCGGCATTATATCATATCTGCATATTGGCATTATAGCAGCATCTTGAATGCTATATGTTGTAAAGTTAAATTTCAAATGCTATTTAAATGTAGTAGCCTGTAATAAGCATTTCGAATTTAAAATAGCATAAGCAAAAAAGCATTTACATATGCAGTAAATCAACTCTAAATCTGCATTTCAGATGCTGCACGCTACAGGCATTACAATAGCATTATATCATCATCTTGAATGCTATCAGTTGTAAAGTTGAATGTAAAGCGAGGTAACGAACTGGAGGTTTAAAAAAATTAGAGATCCTTGCACAATTTAGAGTAAACTAGTAGAAAGTAAAAATTCCAACGAATAACACAAAACTGACATAATTGGTTGCAGCAACTTGATTGTGACTAAATTGAGTCACACTGAAGTAATCTCAACCTAACTGCAACAATTGTGCTGCTATGGATAAAAATTTGGTATCACGGATGAAGCCCCTCCAAATATTCCAAACGGAATTGCAACTAATTCAATGATATACTTCGAAGTGATACACACTCAGATTATTTTACAGAAATCTGTAAAACTTTACCGAATTCTCAACAGCTGAACGTTCGGTAATCCGATTTTACGGGTTTTAGTAAAATTTTACCGAAATCCGGTAATTTTTTTACAGATATCTGTAAAATTTCACCGAAATCCGTAATATCGGATTACCGAACGTTCAGCTGTTGAGAATTCGGTAAAGTTTTACAGATTTCTTTTAAAAAATCTAAGTGTGTAGGGACTTGATACCGTATGTCCATGAAAAAGACTGATTTGAATTTCGATTGAAAGTCACCCCATATTGGGGGATTTTGATTCAAAGGACCAGCGCAATGAAGAATACACCTTTTGCTGGTTAGAAGCACGCATATACACGTGCGAGGCTTGTGCATAGTTTTAGGTGTATACACACAGCTCCGTTTTCGTAAAGCTGGGTACATATCTAACGGCCGGTTTGGCAGCGTTAATTTGATTTATTGATTGCATATCGACAATCGACATTGAAAATTTTCATGATTACGACAGAACAATCTAGTGCTTTTAATGAGGCGACCTTTCGTGAGATCATTCTGATTATCAATATGTAACAAAATCCTATTTTAAAATAATATTATATATGCCTGGTTTGAAAATTAAAAATTTACAAATCTGGAAGTGCGTTTCAGTCCCCTCCTCCAAATGATATCGATTATGTTTACACGCGGGGCATACTGTAGGTGAATCTCCACACATTCTGAAATGGGTTCCTGGATCTGTAGTAGAGCTATCACTTTCTAGCTCTCGGATTGAAGCTGCTTCCAATGGTCACTTCAAGGACTGTTGCAAACAGATTTCTTCCAGAATGCCATTGCCGACCAATGGGTGCTATATTGAATACACATCCACAGTACCGTGACAAATCTGTCATTTTCTTTTTGTTTTCGTGAGATCGATCAGTGGGTTCCAAGTAAATCAATTCATGGCTTACATAAGCTTTTTGAGAATACATGAAACTTTCTCTCGCTAGGTCGAACGTTCATTCGTTCAAATTCATATCTCTACTCAGTTAATGGGATTAAATGAGTTCACATTCCATTGCATTTTGTTTCAGTCTGAACAGAATTCGAAGATCAGATTTGGAGAAAAATGGAGAAAAGAGTTTAGAAGTCCTGAATGAATCTTAACGTACGTATTCTGAGTAAGAATTCGGGTAGCAGGACCTGGAGTTTGCAAGATCCTAATATTCACAGATTAGGAATGTTTTAAAACCATTATACCACTTTCAATGCCATATGGGATGGGAATGTAAGTAAATTTGAAAATGAGCCAAAAGTGTTTCATTCTGAGTGAATATCACTCCTAGGAAAGTGGTAAGAGTTGTTGCCTCTCCCCCTAGTCAGTTTTGTTTCAATTCCAGTCGGCTGCGTTGGAGTTTTTTGAGAAGAAAAATCTCTGATCACGTCTTTTTTCGAAAAGGAAGTAAATTTGTTGGTCCCGGCCCATTTTTTGATGGGGTCGATTTGAATGGTCCACCTGCCTCAGACTGAAAGTCTCGTAAATACGAAACAAAAGCAGTATTGAGAGACGGACAAATCGCTAGAACTAGAAACAAGCAATAGGTAGTATAAGAGCCCGATCGGTTGCATAACCTTTTGTCAGTCAAGGGGATTTCCCCCCTTGCCTATCCTGCATGGGGTAGCATGACAAAGGGTTATGTGCCTGATCGGATACTACCGTTCAAATGCCCTCCGCTCGTTTTCAATCTTGTATCTTTCAATTTCAAAGCCTGCCGTTACCCTATACGGAACTATCAATACACATTCTCTTCATGTCTATTTGTTCTAGCAATAAAATTACCGTCCGCTCCTAGCGCTTCGCATGGAGTTGAGAAATTATCTGCTTCTGCTAACTTCATCAAATTTCCTGAGTAGCCAAATTTGCTATAAGATTTATTACCTCTTAGGCGAAATTAGTGCTACCTTTGTTTCTCCCGAATCAAAACATTGTCTCAAGAAGCGATTTCAGCCCTTTCAATTACAAGTTTAGGTTTTATAAAGGTTCTGTATATCCCGGTATAGATCAGAATAAAACTCAAAACTATGCTTGGGATCCCAAGTATTAAATCGGTTTTATTAGGGTTCTAAAATCCTTGATTTTGATTTCAAGAATGCAATAAAACCAGTAATGCTACTTTGGGATTGGTCTTTACCATCCTACCAGTATACACGAAACGTATTGGAAGATTGTCTCAAGAAGCTTCCAGTCTCATCCTATTAAAACTTTAAGTTTTATGAAGGTTCAGTATCCCACGCACAGATAAAAAAAAAAACATTGAATTTTCTGCGTCATCTAATGCATATGAAGGAAATGCCGGATTTATCAGAAATTAATAGGATATTTCATGTAAATTTAAGCCAGATAACGCCTAAATCTAGCCTATTGTATTAAAGATTGCAAACATTGTTGTATGGCGAGTGAAAGATTGCAAGCAATTTTGATGTTTATGCCTCATTTCGGTTGGAATTAAACGAGGTAAAATTTTACGCACCTGATAAAATTCATTATTTTTTCTGTGCGATTTAGACTGAAATTACCTTCAAATTATGCTTGAGACCCAAGTAACAATTATAGTTTTATGAGGGCTATGAAGACCATGATTTAGTCTACAAAATGCTATAAAACCAGTCATGCTACTTGTGTATCAACTAATTTTTTGCAATATTTAACATCCTTCCGTTGCACTCTAACCGTATTGGAATGGGACCAAGTGACCACAGTTTTCCCGGAAATACAGCGCAACTGGAAATACTTTGAATATTGTCAAAATTTATCGAATTTTTTTCCAGGAAATGAGATTTGAAGTTTCCCTTAAAGATGTCAACATGGATAGGGTCAAATGAAAGATTCAGGTGTTCATCTCCAATAGATTTTTCATACAAAAAATAGGTATGTATGTATTACAAGTTTTGATTAGAAATAGTCATCTGAAAGATCTTAGGAAATCCATTGAAAAATTCGCAAAAAAATAACAGTAAGACGTAAACACCACAGGCAATTTTAAGTCTTTACGAAAATCTGGACCTGAAGAAGTGCAATAGGAAACGTACAAAGTTTTTAAGGAAGGTCTGAAACAAAATACCTGGTACTCATAAAAGTAGTTCA
Source organism: Aedes japonicus (assembly GCA_034211315.2). Lineage (NCBI taxonomy): Eukaryota > Metazoa > Arthropoda > Insecta > Diptera > Culicidae > Aedes > Aedes japonicus. Next base: position 86,483 of record JASCZW010002068.1, on the reverse strand, counting down.
TTGGAATATCGAATGTGGAACCGGTGGTGTAGTGGTAAGCGTGATTGCCTCTCACTATAGTGGATTTGGTATCAATTCTAGCCAGCGCCGTTGCGATGTTCGGAGACAAAAAATCTTTGATCACGTCTTCGTCCCTCGGAAGGGAAATAAAGCCATTGGTCCCAGCCGATGTATTGATGGGTCCGATATGTAGGATGCAGCTCGTTTCCCTGTCCTACCGATCCGTCTCCGGAGGCTGAAAATCACATTCATGCAGTATAGCATTTGGAAGAAGTACAAGAAAAGGTCAAATAACTAGAGAATATTCACGAGCAGGTCTGGAGAAAGTCCATCAAAAGATTCAGAAGAATCTCGGCAGAATATCTGGCGAAATCTCAAGGCTCTGGAAGTTCAAGAGAGAAAGTTACTTTTGGACGAAGTTTATAAGGCTTCGAAAGGTAGTTCATAGGTCTTCACATCGGATAAAAACCAGAAACAATCGACAGAGCGTCGTTTAGGACATTGACAAGGCGAAAAAGGAAAGTCGAAGGAAAGTCGAAGGGACCACAAGCGGAGGAATTTGTAGTTCATTTTGAGATTTGAAGACTGGTTGAAAATTCAGTTTTGAACGATCAGAGACACACTAAATGTTCGTTAGTAGCTATACCCTATGCCCAAGAAATCCAGTAAAATTTAGAAATAAAAACACAGTGAAATCAAGGGGAGACCACAACAACTTCTGCAGTAAGTCCCTACGAAGATCTTGACAACGACGGGCATGCAAGGATCTGGAAACTTAATCTTCTGGACGAATGAATGACGTTCATTAAAAGATCAAGACCAGTGCTGAAAATAGTAATTTCGACTCAGTTGGGTTGATTTACCAACTACTTGTTTCAGAATGAATTTATGAAAACGGTAGGCTTGTCTAATTCAACAACTTTGGCAAACAGTGCATAATCATAACGATTGAAAGTATTATACTCACTGTAATGTTAAAATGATATTCAATGGTGAATATCATTTGAACATTGGGATATTGCGCTCTCACGCCTCAGATTTTGAAGCTAGATCAACACATTCTGAAACAAATTTACGAACGTGTTCAAGTACAACAATTTCATCCTACATTATATTTTTAAATTCAGCTTCTAGAACGAGCTATCAGCCAATTTAATCGCATTGGGTAGAAATGACTTTTCGCAGCACTGATCAAGACTAACCAGACTATTTGGAAGACTCCGGGTCTTTTGTAGGATTTACGCAGAAAGGCTGTTGGAAGATAGTAAGTCCCAAATAAGGTGCAATGAAAATTCCCCGGAGGAACTGTACGACCAGTACCCTTATTTTCAATTGAGTTGAACTGGACTCATACTGGAATCATTCAATACGAAGCGAATCTTGTGAAGATCGACAAGATGGAAAATCAGAGACATTGGCTCGAATAAGATGGATGTTTCTGATTTGAAATTTTAGTGAATTTGGATCGATTTTTTTTTGGGAAGGGCAACTAACTCAAGGCAGTTGAGAGTCAAAATGCAGCCTTTTAATGAGAAGGGAATGTACCAACTCTTAGAATTTCAAATTTCAGAGCACTCGACACTGAAGATCTCTGTATGTCGCAGACGAAATAGGCCTATTTGTGAAAGGATATGCTTGATCTAGTGGAATTAAAAAGAATTCGCTCGCTTTTACTAATGATAGGATAGAAGCAGTCAAGTTTTTAATTTATTTAGAGGTGATCAAATGAAGTGTGAAATTTAATTTTACAAGTTTTCCAATCTCAGAATTTGGTAACATAAGTTTTGCTTTTGAAACTGAGGAAGTCTGAAAGTTCAAGAAAGGAGGCCTCTCTGTCGTAAGACAAGCTTTATCTAGTGGAATTTGAAGAAATTTGCTCGCGTTTTCTAGTGGCAATTTGAAAACAGTGTTAAGGTTCTTTTTTAATGAACAAGTGAAGTGCTACTTTAAATTTCCATAGTTTTCGAATAACTATTCAGTAGGATTGATCCTTTTTGGAAAATATTACATCCGGTATTTTTTGGTTGGTTTTAAGCTTTGATAAAAAAAACGGTCCGAAAAACAAAATGTAGGAAAAAATCTCATTTGTCTATGAGAAAAAGGCTTCTCTAAACCTCATAATGAACTCCTTTATTTTCACTTTTTGAAGCTGACAGTTCAAGCGGCGCGATAGAAAATGATATTTATGCTATAACCTAGCATACAGCAAAAGAATAAAACTAAGTAGATGTGGATCGACCTGAACTTGACATATTTTTCATAATTGGAATGGACTCACCAAATTCTACTATTCGATGAAATTTAACTTTTTAACATATTAACATATTTTTCATAATTGGAATGGACTCACAAAATTTTACTATTCGATGGAATTTAACTTTTTCCTTTTCCCTTTGAATTTATTTGACCCGTAAGCGCGTCAGTTTTAATATTTGTATGCTTTCTGCAACCTGCCGTATTAAAATAAGGTTTTAAAATAAAAGAGAATACTTCCTTAGCTAAGTGCAGCCTTTCTGGAGATTTAACTTGTTGATTTTAGAAAATTAGAAGTAGAATACTTCATTTTAGGGCGATCTGAAAGTGATCTATTTCTCGTTTAGCTCTTACTAGACCCCCACTCTTCAGCAGCACCCTAAACCAGATCTAATACATTTCCAATTATAATCACTGGAATATGGTCTTTTCAAATTCCTTATGGCTCATATAGAACACTAATTCATTCGAGAAAATATCGTTCGAAACGTTCTTCCCGGTAAATTCCAAACGGCCCTCGCCTCTCAAAAACCCCACAGATCTATCTTCCACCGATATAGCTAATGGCTCTTTAAACACATCCCCGATGAAATATGGCTATCTCCCGCAACGAAAAGACCCAAACCGGAAATCATCCATAAAACCCCTTAACTCGACAGCCAGCATCTCGAATCACCGAAATCGATTAGCCACCCTCGATTCCGATTCCATCAACGATCGAAAAAACAAACGACTTGAATGCCTCTCCTCCGCGCCACAAGGGCCACAAGCGACGAACTCCCCTGTCCGATGGTAATTCGTAATTTGTTGTAAATTCTAGACTTCGCGGCCGTCTCTCGATGGGTTGGTAATTAAAAATTGCCATCGCGTTGTTTCTAGCGAACCGAGTTCGATCGAGCCCAAAAACGCTCGATTAATCTTCCAACTAACTAGAAACTCCGGCTCCGAGTCTGAGAAGTTGGTTAGCGAAATCCGAGCGCTTGATTAATGACGATGCCTCCACTGGTTCCCATGGGCACTTTCAACTCGCGCTGGTCATTATAATTTTCTGACTGCTGCTAAATGGTCGGGAATGGAAGGCATCATTTTGTTATCATTATCATTTTCGAATTCTAATCGACAGCGAAGCCGAATTCATCAAGCTTTCATTCGAAGTGCCATACCGAAGTTGCGATCCATTCGAGTTTGATTGGTCTCGGACAGCGCTGGATTGGATTGAAGGTGGGCAGCGTCGTCAGTCCCAGCCTCAGCGTCACTGCAGTAGTAGTGGAGAGAGAGAGAGAAAAACGGCGTGGAGGAATTTTCTCAAGGCTAACAAGCCGTTCAAGTTGATCACGTGAGACTGGGAGAACTGGATCTGAAGCTGCGGCGGCGGCGGCACTCGTATTTGAGTGCAGTCGGAGCCGGACCAGGCAGAGCCATTGTCGTGGTTTTAATTATGTTTGAAATGTTGTAAATGAGTTTGAGACTCATCTCAATCGAGAGACGCGCGGTGAATCAGCCAAGTCATTTTTTTTTTCGTTCGAGAAAGCGATCAGATTATGGACCAACTTGGAGACCAGAGTAGATAGAACACGCACCATGCGGCCCCAATGCGTCGTCATCTGGGAGAGTTCTGAGTGGAATGATGGTGCTTTCAATGGATTGGTGATTGGTAATGGCGACGGAAGGGATGGGGGGGAGGGGGCTCGACAGGAGGAGGCATTAAATTAAGCTGTTCCGAACCTTCCGAAGGGCTCGTCAAAAGCGCGTGCGTGAGAATTTGGCGGTGGAAAATACGGTGGCGGCGATAGATGAATCTTTCCCTGGGAAGGGAGGGGGAGGGCGATCACGGGCTAGATCTTATTTTGGTTATTAAAAATCATATTCGAATCTCATCGTCGCTCAAATGGAATCGTTCTGGAAACTGTCTGCCCTATTGTGTTAAGTGGAAAGTCATCGCGCGGCTCGAATGGGATTCAAATGTGAGAACGATTCACAGAAAGTTCGTTGACTCGCTGTGACCCGCGGAGCGGTTGGAGAAAGTTGGTGGCATTGATCAAGGGGTGGGGTGCTACTAGTTTGGAAGAGGAAAATTTATGCAGTAGGATTAAGTTTTCTCTGCGTTGAAATTCCATCCCCAAATTGTAACGAAATGCTGGACGAATGGTGCTTGATGGACGGTACAATTTTCAGAACATTTGTCTCAACAACTTTGAAAGTAATCTTAATTCACCAATGAGCAAACTCAAATGTTCAACTCAATAAATTTTGATATTGCCTATTTTGAGTTAAAATTCCGACTAACTTGAAGTAACCAGTATGATGAATATAATTTAAATGATACATAATAGATTAAACTAAAGCTCATTTTGTGAGTGCATAGCGACTAAGCTTCTAGTAACTCGTTTTTAGAGAATGCGAATAAAAGAGAAAAAAAGGTTCGGCTCATTCACAAAGTTGCCACATGTCAATTACTTTTCTTTTCTAACAGCCCTCTCTTCTTATCCAGATAGTCGTTTAGCAGGATTGCGCTCACACATCAATAGTTTGATTCGAAGCCGTAAAAAGGACTTTCTTTAAAAAAAAACTTTGATATTGATCTAAATTCAGCAATGATCAAAGTCAAATGTTTTAATTTAATATTAAATATTTTGACTACAAATCCGGGCTAACTTGAGGTGAGCAGTACGGTGAATATAATTTAAATGACAAATATTAGATTCAACAAAACCTCATTTTGTGATTGCATAAAAGTGCTTTCTAAGTTTTAAGTTGCTCGTTTGCGGAAAATGCGAATGGCAAAGAAAAGAGAAAAATATTCGGCTCATTCACAAAGTTGCCACATGTCTAGTATTATTCTTTTCTAACAAATACGCCATCTCTTCTTTTCCAGATTGGCGTTAAACAGGATGGCGCTAACACATCAATAGTTTGATTCAAAGCAGTAACAATGACTTTCTCTAAACAACTTTGAAAGTGATCTAAAATCAACAAAGTCAAATGTTTTACTTTTATATTGAATATTTTGAGTTCAAATCCGGACTAACTTGGACTAACGGACTTACATATTAGATTCAACAAAAGCTCATTTCGTGATTGCTTAGAGATGCTTTCTAAGCTTCAAGCTGCTCGTTTTCAGAGAATGTGAATAACAGAGAAAAGAAAAAAGATTCGGCTCATCCACAAAGTTGCCACATGTCTAGTCTTTTTTTTTTCAACATATCAGCCAATTCTCCTTTTTCAAATTGGCATTCAGCAGGATGACGCTAATGCATCAATAGGTTGGTTCCAAGCAGTAAAAATAACTTTCTCTAAACAAATTTGAAAGTGATCTAATTTCAGCGATGAGCATGGTCAAATGTTTTACTTTAATACTGTATATTTCTTATTGAGATTATTGATTATTGAGTTCAAATCTGGACTAACTTGAAGTGAGCACTACGGTGAATATAATTTCAATGACACATATTAGCTTCCACAAGCGCTCATTTCGTGATTGCATAGAAGCGCTTTCTTAGCTTTTAGTAACATGTTTGCAGATAATGCGAATGACATAGAAAAAAGAAAAAGATTCGCCTCATTTACAAGGTTGCCATATGTCCAGTTTTTTTTCTTTTCAAACTAATCAGCCAATTCTCCTTTCTCAGATTGCCGCTAAGCAGGATTGACACATCAATAGTTTGGTTCCAAGCAGTCCGAATCATGCTGCGGAATCTCCATCAATTTTGCACTTGTTTGTATTCGTTAGTATTCGTACATGCTCGAGGGAGCTAGACTTTCTCCGTTCCTTTTCGGGTTCAAGAAGCCACTTAATTTTTTTTTTCAAATACAACCAATTTGGTAAAACACATCAACTATGTTCATAGGGGGAAAAAGCACCAGAAATGCAGTATTTCGGGAAATAAAATGCTTTATAAATTTTCCTTTTTCTTTTCTTTTTGGAAATGCATCTTTTGACAATCTTTATATCAAAATGTTGTTTCAAACATGATTGTTTTAACAATTTTAAAATTTTATGTTCCGAGTGTTTCTAAAAAATGTCCTTCGAACATGGAACACGACCAAAGCAGTGTAAAACGATCGAGAAACTGAAGACAGGCAGCTCTAAGGAGAGTTTCTTGGCGAAGAATTGTGGCGCTGGTCCTGAAGGGAAAAATTACCAACAAAAGTCAGCAGTTTCCTTCCAGCTGGATTTTGGATTAAAAAATTGAATTTGACAGCGCATTCTGACTTTTTTTGTGTGAATATTTCTTTCTTAAATTGATATATTTTGTAGTCGAAAAGAAAAACCGTGGAAGACCTGTTTTGAACATTGATTGGTAAAAACAGACTTCATGCTCTGAACAATAAGTTACAAACAATAGCCTCATTATGCATAAACCAGAATATCCCAATCTTAGGAAAAATGCACATTGCGTATGCAATTTCTATGCATATAGATCAGGGTGGAAGTAAAAATTTGAAGCAAATACGTCCAAAATCAGTGCCTATGGAAACTACTTCAAATATGAAAATCGCTTCAATTTCGGATCGGAATTGATAAACGTAATTTTAATTGAATTGGGAATTTAATCGATTTCGTGCAAAATTAGTACCTATGTTGTATGCAAATCACTTTCAAGGCGGTTCAAAATGAATGCATTTAATTCCAACCGATAGACCGAAGCTGCCAAAATTGGCCTTACCTAGAACGTTTTCAGTTTTGTCATGGTTTTAAAGCATTCAAAAGCATTCAACAAGGCTTACATTTCACATAGCCAGCATAAATTCAACAATTAGGAGCTTGACTAATCAAAGACGAAACATACTAAGTTCTGTCGTAGTATAGCAATGCTTCTATATTGACCAATACTATGCCATGATCCATGAAACCTTTATACAGCTCAAATTGTTGAGTTGTTGAGTTGTTATTGATGCATCAAATACGACCTCAAATCGACAGTGAAAGACGAATTTGTGTATTTCGACTCATTGGTGACCGCCGATAATGACACCACCAGAGAGATGAAAAATTCACTTATAGCTGACAACCGCGACAAATTCGAACCATTGAAATATTGAAAAAAGTTCTCCGCACTACGCGAAATTGATCGTCTACAAAACATTACTCAGAAGGGTGGTGGTTGTTTACAACCTCAAGACAAGGATTCTGTGGAGCCCAACCGGTCAATCAACGATTGAGTGCCGTTCGAAGACGGAAATTGGGGGAGGACAATTAACAAAAAATGAATAATTAGCTGACAAAATCACTCCTAGTCTACACTGCCAAAATCAGTTGACTACGGTAGGCTCGAATACCAATCGCCAAACACAAGACAAAGGGGGCGAAAATCGGGTCAAGTGAAAGGCTGGTGGCAGTCAAGCTGGCAGAATGTGGTCTTGAACCGTATATCTACTACATGCAGGCATGAAAAATAGTCAACGAGAACCAAGTGGAAGCCCTAGCAGTACACTTGTTGCAAATCGGTTGAAATAACTTCCATGTGACTCACATAAGTCACAATCACAGTCACAAAGTTGCTGCAAACAATTATGATGGGTATGTGTTGCTTTTGTAGGCGTCCTTTGAACAGTTTGCTGGCTGTGAGGCTGCCCAAGCAAGTGTCATAATTGGTTGCTGACACTAGATTGGGACTCAATTGAGTCACATTGCCGTTATGTAAACGGGTTTGCAACCAGTGGGCGGCATGATGGAGTCGTGAAGCATAATGCAAGTCATGAACCGTCAGAGGGTCAAACATATACCTTTTTAGAAGAGTAAGGAAATGAGAAGGTAGTTGATGACATGAAGTTTGTAAAGCTTCTTGAAATGTTGGGGTTCTCATGCTTTTCATTTTGAAAACAATCCGAACATGGACTTCCGATTAGATCACAAACGGTGATATAAGTGGATTATTTTTTTGGGTTTCATTACTAAAACAATTGAAATGTTATTTTGAAATACTCAGGGTTGAAACTTGGTCAAAAGCAATTAAAATCTTCCCAAATTTTGAACAACAAAAACAGCAAGCTTAATAGTAGCTTATTCAGCCTTCAGCTATCTCAAATTGTCTTTTGGTAAGCCCAGTAATTTTGTATTGCCTTAATAAGTAATCTTTGCTAGATAAGGTTCCTAGGAAAAAAAAATTTTCAGCTGAAGAAAGATTTCAATATAAATTACCTGATTGCTGATTGCTACCTGATTTCAATATAAATCAAGGTAGCTTTTTTTTATACAAATAACAACAATAATTGATACAAGAGTAACAATAATTTCAAAATCAATTCAAAATTCTATCTAAGTTACTTCGAAACAATACATTTTGAATTGAACAAACACAAAACACTAAGTGCAGAGTGATGCTTTCTAGCTCATGATCTAAGAAGCATTCTCAGTGCAAATCCGATCCGAAATCCTTTTTCTTTTCTTTTTTCTTTTTTCTGGAAGCGATCTAAATGTTAAAATGACATTTTTTTTACGTGAAATTAGACAATTGAACTTTATTAATCAGTCCGCAAACGAAAAGGTTATAAGCGCATTAGGAAAGCTTTTTTAACTTTTCTTTAGAAGCTGCTTAAAATGCAATTTTTATGTTCATATAACGACTGAAAAAAAAAGCAGCATAAAATTATATAAACTTACTTCAACTAGACTACTTAAACCAGTTATAGCTTTTGATTGGAGCTATTGGTTAGGGTTAGTTAGGGATGGTTCAAAACAAATTTTGAGCAACAAAGACTGCAAGCTGATTAGAAGCTTATTCACGCAAAAAAAGCTTATTCAGCCTTTATTCAGCTCGAGGTATCTCTTGAAAACCCGAGCAGGAACGGATATCTTGTTATTGGCCTTGGTATTCAAAAGCGCTGCATAACGGGTAGAATACCTGAGGATAATAACGTGAACATGTTCCCACAATGATTTGCGAATAACAAATTGAGGTAAGACAATACCAAAATAGTACCCCTCAGGTATTCTCAATAACAAGTTTTGTTATTCGAGAGATATTTTGCTCTCAATCTTTAGGTCCTGCTCAGAATGGGTTGCGAGGCGAAACTTAGTTTGAATTTTTCTTCTGTCCTTTGGTCCACTCTATACTGGAATATGCTTCACCAATCGGAAAGCCAACTTTTCAAAATAGAGTTAAACAAATTTCAAGTAGCAAATTGAAGTTTTGCTAGTCCTTTATGAAGACTTCCATGGCGGGATTCTTTATTTACGCTTTGAATACAGTGGTTTAGCAATAAAGAATGCTTTAAAGCCACAATAAATTTACATGAGCCAATGTCAGTTTTTCGTGATGGACACTTTTACGAACTTCCGTTCTCATTCAGATCCTGTCAAACAAAAACTCTTAGTGTTTTTGTTAGAATTTGCGGAACAGAACACAGTAACAGTTATTCGATTGTGTTAAAATTTGCATTTTCTCACGATTCGATAAAATTCAAGTGCGGAAATTCTAAGCTCTAGTCTTGAGGGAAAATGTGGTCAAAAGTCCACATTTATGTAATTTCCAACGAAGTCAGTAATCATTTTGCTAAAGCTGATATTTAAAATTCCTTGTCTCTATGAACCATATCTGAATACTATCTAGAACTCAGTGTAACTATAAGTTCAACGAAATTTTTGCCCCACAATAATGCAGCCCAATTGATTCTACCGAATTGTTTATCGAGCTTACGTCTTGCATTTGAGACTATCCAAGCTAAGTACGAATATTTCGGTAGCTTAAAAAAATTAATCACACCAACCGCTATATTTCTTCTGTTGCTTTTAAAGGATCATTTCCAAAACAACGGAAGACAATCTATTCAATCGGAGTCGTTTATGACAGCATGGGGAATACCTTTAAGTTCGCATTCTTTTTCAAGGCCAGTACGAAAATTTCGTAAACTTCTTTTTAAAAAAAAATCAAAAGTCAAAGCATTTTTTTCTGTGCTTTAAGTGTGAAACACGCACTATTCAATCTTCCGAGTTGTTCATAAACGAATATGCAATGCATTTAAATCATCTAAGTCACGTACGAATATTTCGTATGGGTTTTTTTTTTAAAAACGCTCTAACGAAAGCATTTCTTCCATTCAAATACTTCGAATGAACCATCCTAACCACATTCAACCAGTTCGTTCCAACCAAAAGCCCACTTCAAACCGCCTAATCGCACTTCCACCATCCCAAGTGGCCCAAAAACTTTCAAGGTAATACAGCACATCAATGCGGTTCCCGAGAACTACTTTCGCTGCTGACCGAACGAAAAAAAAAAGCAACGGGGCCCACCACAGTTCTTCCGAGAAATATTTTCTACCTAGAGTGTCCGAAACAGAATACAAAAAACGTCATCCTTTTCATCCGATTCATCAGAACTGATCTTCAATCTGTCTTTCTCTCACCTTAGACCAAAAAAAAAAGAAATATAATAAAACAACGTGAGAACAGATGGATGCGAGAAACAACAAAACCGGTACCCGATTTTCCATTTTCGACCGATGACGACGGCGACAATCAAGCAAACGCGCAGGACGCAGGCCCGGTCAGTGAAGGCGGTTTTCGGTTTTCTGGTTCAGTGAATTCTCAAGGACATCTCCGGTCGTCGTCTGTCGCCGGGCAAAAAAAACAGAACCCGAGATGAACTTTGATATTTTCCTAGCTGGGCCAGGCCGAAATTCTTTCGTTTTGAATTTCTTGATTAGGATTAACACTCGGCCGGCACGGCGATGGCGGATGGCGGTAGTAAAAGTCAGATTTTTTTATGATTCCCGGGAGTAGATAAGCCCTCCGGTTGCCTTAGTCATGTTTCATGCTTAAGTAGGTGGAACTTCGAATGAGAGAAGACGTCGTCAGCGTGACATGCGAGCGGAACGCGTGAGTACTACATTAGCTATTCGGTATTGTCTATTTGGGCTAGCTGGGTGGTTGGGGGAGGAGCGACGAATCGGCGGTGAAGAGTTGGACTAAACGCCGGACAACGTGCGGAGGCTAATGACTCTGTGTGTATTTTTTTTTCGAGGATTCAGAGGGATAGAACCTATTTGAGAACGGTTTCCTACTAAAGTTTGATTGAGTTGAATGTGACGCTCTCCAATAAGCTACAGAAATGGTTTGCAGCACTGTTTTTAAATAGATGGTTTTTAGGATTCCATTGAATTATTCAGCATTATTTAGTGAAATAAAAATAGCAAAAAGATTCAATGAACGCCGATTCAAACTATTTCCTGGGAACTGATCAGAGCGAATGAATGAAAAATGAGTTTTGGTAGTAATTCAACGCAAAAATTCAAATCAAAAATTCTTGGGTACATGGACTTAACCCTCATACCTTAGCCTTATCAACACGCTCGTTACCATAAACTGAAAATATTGCCAACAATTTCTGAAACTCCTCAAACGTGTCATTGATTGGAACCCTTGCTTAATATTTTTTTCATTCTTGGGAAGAAAATGAGGCATTTTCCTAAAATTCGTGAAGCCTTCCGGAAATCCCCGAAAGTTTTCGAAAGATTCTGAGATTTTTTAATTGAAAACATGCCATTTGTCGGGAAGTCTCTGGATCTTGTTTTAAAATTTACGGATGGTTTGACAGTTTTAATTTCTTTTGAATTGTTTCGAAAGTTTCTCAAATTTTTCTGCCTGAGCTTTTTTAACTTACGTTCCTTGATTTGTTTGTCAGAAGTTTTTGAATTTATTTCGGAAATGTTTGTAGTTTATTTTGCTGGAATATTCGAATACTTTTTAAAGTTTCTAGATTTGTCTACGGTTTTCAATAATGGTGCTGAATTTCTTTCCAACTTAAAATTTTTATAGGAATTTTTAGAAAACTTTTGTTTTGGTCTGGGGATTCTTTAAACATAAACTAAAAATTCTTAAATTTTTCAAAATAAATTTGAAGTTCCTGGATTTTTAACTGAAATTTCTGGTATTTATCTTGAAATTCCATTGAATTTATTGATGAAAAATTCATTGAAATTTTTCCTGTTTTTTTTTTTGCGTGGTCCTGGAACTATTCGGAAATAGCAAATAATAAAAAAAAAGACTTTTTCAGCAGGCTTTGAAGCCTTTCTATGCCTTTTCTTAAAATTCTATTTCCAGAAAGTTCGTGGAAGTTATTCGGAAGATTCTCACATTTTATCTGAAATTCCTGAAGGCCTTCGAAGACCTTGAAACGGTTCCGAATGTTCCTGAGAAGCGGAATATAGTTGTTGAAAATATGTGAAAACTTTGTCTGAGGTTTTTGGAACTATTTCTGAGATTTTTTGAAAGTTTTTTTTAAATTGATCCTAATTTTGAACATTTGAGTGCAGATCTTGTAAGTATTTTGGACCTAGTTTTTTCAGATTTTGAGTCATTTTCAACATTTTCTAAGACTTTTCGTAAATGCTTTTCATTTTCATTAAGCTCGTTGGGGTTATTCGGAAAATTCTGAGACTTTCTCTGAAATTCCTGAAGGAAATCGTGGAACTTTTTCGGAAGCTCCCAAAATTTTGAAAATTATTGCTAATGAAAATTTCTCGCGATTTTATCTAAAGTTTTTGGTACAAGTTCTGAGGTTTCTGACACGTTTTCTTTGGATCATCTTGGATCATTTTCAAGACTTTCTAAAACTTTTTTAAAATGATTTCAATTTTGATAAAGTTCGTAGAAGTTATTCGGAAGATTCTGAGACGTTCTCTGAAATTCCTGAAAGTCTTTGGAGAACTTGGAACCTGTTCAGATGTTCTTGATATTCTGAAAATTAATGCTTATGAAAATTTGTGCAAATTTTGTCTGAAGTCATTGGTACTATTACTGAGATTTCTTGAATGATTTTTTTAAGTTTTTGAGGTTTTTTATTTTTCCGATTTTGGATCATTTTTAAGAGTTTTTAAGGCTTTACCTAAATGTTTTTGATTTCTAAAAAGTTCGTGGGAGTTATTCGGAAAATTCGGAGAGTTTCTCTGAAATTCCAGAAAATCTTTGGAGATCTTGGAACGTTGTCGGATGTTCCTGAGATTCTGAAAATTCATGGAAAATTTGTGGAAATGAGGGTTTTGGTAGTAATTCTGCTGTTTCTAGGAAGTCTCAAGACTTTGTCTCACAAAATTTGTTTTATTTTTGTTCTTGTTAAGATTTCGAGCCTGGGGCTATTTCCTTCAACGACTTCGCCTTAAAAAAAATCACGCACATCATCCGAATTTACTGAAAAGCACAATAACACCGTCCTCAACTCGAGGTTGCACAGACTGAACATCAAACACACAGCGAATTAATACAAACATCATGATCTAACAACCAATGGACCAGTGTGGACATTTTCGGTTTGGGAAAAGTAACACAAAGCTCGAGCGGGAATCAAACCCTCACTTCGAGGCAATTGCCTAGCCAGTGAGTAATGCTGCTTAACGTTTGACCACAAAGCCCACCAGAGCGTCAGAAACTTTATTGGAGAATTTGATTACATTCTCACTAGTTTTCACTAAATTTTCAGCTGTTTAGTTCATGAGCATTTTCTGAAGATTCTGGTGTCCCATATGCAAATCTTTGAATTTTTTTCTGAAATTTATGTAGTTACTGTGACTTTTCTAATGTATCTAGAATGACTGGAAAAAATCTGGAAGCTTTTTGTCTTTAACATTCTTATAAAAAAAATCTGACGCGCTAAACAAACTCCGAAATTTTCTAGATTTTTTTCTGAAAATCATAGAATTTGGTTTGGTCCATTTAGCCTGGAGTTTTCCATACTATTGATTTTTTTTTCTATTATTTTTCTCCTAAGTTTCTTAAAGAATTTGTTTCCTGAAAATCTCTCAGTTTTTTTTTAAGTTTCTAGTTGTCTTTTAACTTGCTTTACAATTGTGCTGAAACTCATTTAGGAATCCCTGAAAGTCTTTCAGAATAATCTTAAAGTTCTATTGATGTTTATGAGGGGTTTTCAAAGATACTGGCCATTTATCTGATGCTTTTAATATTTTCGAAAAGAACCTTAATTTCCTTTTCCGATTCATATAGTTTCTTTTTTATTTTTTATTTCAAGAAACTTTTTGTTTGTTTCTTGACTATCGAGATTTTCAGCCTCGGGCTGGCTTTTTGGCAATCTCGGGCTCCCTTTTTGGGAATTTTCGTAACATGTCCGGGGTGGGATTCAAACTCGCGACCTTTGCGTGAGAGGTTTGGAAGCTAACCAGTACACCGGAGTCGCCCCCTTTTTGATATTCTTGATCCATTTGGAAACAAATTATGAATCCTCAGGACGACTTCGGATGTTTCTGATATACTTTTTCCAGAAAATCCTGATTTATAATACTTTGACCTTTGACCAGCATAATTTTTCCCATTAAAACCCTACTGAAATTTGTCTTTTTTCTTTCGAAAGTATTTAGAAAAATCCTGATGATTTCAGTAGTTTCTGATATGTTCTCTATAGTTCCAAGCATTTATATTGCAAAGCTACTTTTCTTTTTTTTCTATGAATCTTTGTACGTTTTCTGCGATTGCCTTCTTTTAAATGCCTTGCACAGTTTGTGGCTTCTTAGCATATTTAAACCATTTCTGAAATTTCTTTTTCTCGAAGTTGATCTAATTTTTTCAATTTTTTTTTTGAGTATTCCTAAGTGTATATTTTTCCCGGGATATACTTTCTGGAAATTTGTCTGAACCATTTAAGCGTGGTTCTAAAAGAACAATTGTAGATCACAAATTTTTCGCTGGTGAATCCTGAAAATGTTTTTTAAAGTATCTGGAGGTTTTTCGGAACATGTTCCCTGAAATCAATCAGACATTTCTAAGCATTTGTAAAGTATTTTCCCAACAATTCTGCAATACTTATTTATAAGTTCCTTTTTTTCTGAAAAAAATTAGAACTCTTTGAAGAATATCCGATTTTCTTAAGTTCCGTTGACTTTATTGTAGTTTCAAGACCTCTTCACACATTTCTGAAAGTTTTTCTGAGCAATATATTTGCCTGGCATTTTTAAAAATATAATAAAAGTTTTCTGGAATGTTTTTCCAGAAATCTTTTAAACTTTTATTGAAGTTCCAAGAGTTTTTTCTGAACCATTTAAATTCTGGAAATATTGTTCAAATTATCTGGGAGTTTTCCGAAACGTGATTCTATTCCTTAAAATTTATCAGACTTTTTCCAAACTGTTGTTAAAAATTTTCGCACTCCTTAGAAGTTCTGCGGTACTTCCAGGAATTTCTGGCACATTTTATTTATTAGCTTGACTTTTTTCAGGGAGCAACAGGAGCAAGCAGGGAACGGAAGGGCAAATGAGAAAAGACAAAGTGTAAAAACAATCACTTCAGTGTGATTCTACCATACTTCAGAGAATTGCTAAAAAAATCAAAATTTCTTGGAGATGATTTCATTTACTTCAGAAAACTAAAAGGTATAGAACCAATAGTTTTCTAAAAGGAAAAAAATAGAAAACATAATGAAATTTCCAAAACGAAATTGTAAGAAATTGAGTAAACTTCTGAAAACGTTATGTGAAAACTCCGACAACTTCGGATGTCCTTCCACGACTTCTAGATAGTTCTGAAATGTTTCAAATTTTTAGATAGGTTTTCAAAACATCAAGGAGGCTAACATAAATAAGTAGAAGTTTTAAAGTTAAGCCCAAAAATATTACTGGTTTAACTCCAATAGTACTGTGCTAAGAATATTCTAAGAAATGGTAGATAAACATGGAAACGGGATTCCAATAAACTCTAAAAATTGAAAGAGTTTCAGGAGATGGAAAATGAGCTTCGAGGAATCTTGCAAAAGCTCAGGACTGGATAGTGGAAACGCTTGTTTTAAATCAGGAATACTCGGAATAACTCCGAACGCTTCATGGAAAATCGGATAGCTACTGGGAAGGTACGAACACTGACAATTAGAAACATTCTAACTTTAAGGAGATTCAGATCAACTTCAGGAACTTTCGTCAAGCTTTAGAGAGGTGTTCGAAAATGTCATGAGGGCTTTAAAATATTTCAAAGAACAACCGGAAACTTCAGGAATGTCACAAACAATTCATAGACATTCGAATAATTTCAGAGAAGCTCTATGTACTTCCTAGTTTACTAGAAAACGGGAAGAAAGCTAACTAATTTGTCGAGTATTAGCAAATGACACTGAACAATTCTGTCAAGATAACCAATAAAGGAAGTTGGAATTAAATGGAAAATACTAATCTTCTTATTTTCTAGCTGCAAGTATTCCACTAAACAGCTCACACATTCCAGGATTCCTAGTTTAGTTATTTTAAGAGATATTCAAACATTAGATAGATATGCGATGTTAATGTTTAGGAAATGATATGTTAAGGATCATGAAAGGTTAAACTTAGAAGATTATCTCTCAGAATTAACGGAAACTCAAATGAATAGCTGATAGTATTCAACAATTTCAGAAACGTCCAAACACTCCAGACAGTTGGATCGGATTGAGATAGAATGAAAGAATGTAATTTTGGAATTAATAAACTTCAAAAGCAGGCCAATTTCAAAAGCCAAGGAGTTTTACCGATTGCAGGTTTTCAAAGCTTTAGGTTTTAAAACTTGAGATAAATCCAATAATTCAAGCCGAGTGAGATAATTCAATTGAGTTCAATCTTGAGCTGCGCGAAAAGATGTTATCTCACAAAATCCCTCTTCAGACTACCAACGGTGTTTCAACCTTGTAACGGTTTGTAACTATATGTAGCAAATGCAATATTTTATACAATAATAGTTACATATACAAAATTGAGTTTAAAATTATGCAAACGAAAGAGACCGGAGTTTTCATATACCACCGCCCTAGTAACATTGTAGATTTTATAGGGGTTTTAAAGCATTCTTCAAATTTCAATGATGATCTACAGAACCTTAATAAAACTCAAATTATATATCTTCTTTTATTATCGTCATTTATGCACCTGAATTGAGTTCAGGATTTTGCAAACTGGTATTAAAACTCATTCGACACCACAAGGCTCTTAAAGGAATCGAGGTAGTCGCATGGAAACCCATCTAAAACATTTTCATTAAGTTCAAACTTGAGTCTCCTGAAAACCAGAAAGCTACAAGTACCGACAATTGAAACGGCTTGTAACACTCTGCACCAACAAAAACCCAAATCGCGTTCGCATTCTGCAACCACTTCATTCCCACCCCGTCTCCGAAAGGATTCGAGGAAGAGTCGTCGACCACTTACCGATGGGAGTTTAACGACCACGCCACAAAGCCGCACCTGTCGGACGAATTACAGTCATTAGAACCCGACACGTCGCGCGGAGCTAATTGTTCCCGAGGGCAGCTGCCAAAAAGAAGAAGAAAAAAACAAGCCTCCTTTGTTAGACACGGCTAGCTTCTAAATTGGGAATTCCCCACCGTGCGCTGTTCGCCGTCAAGAACGCCGGCAGATCAAAACCACACCCCGGGCGCGGCGGCCGGTCGGGATCGGAGGGAGGGAAGCAAAAGGGAAAGTGAAGCCAATTTTGCGCGCGTTATCCCGCCATCTCTATCGCACAAACCGCAGCGAACCGCAACCGGCTTCACTTTCATTTTTTTTGCGCCACCTCACTCCGCGCGCCACGCCGTTCGCAGAAAATTTTGCGCCAGCCGGGTATTGTTTGCGGTGATATAAATTACGTGAATGGGAAAATTGGTGAAAGACGATCACGCCCGTGATCGCGAGCGCGGTTTTGTTGGTTCGCGTAATCCATCCGAAGCCGAAGAGAAGGGGCGTTTGACAACCGAAGCTCAAGTCGTCGCCGTCGTCGACGTCTTAGGCTTAGTTAGGTAGTCTGAAGTAGAAGGGAATTGTCGATGGCCAGCAAAAAATAGTACGCGCTCAATGTCAATTAGGGATGGTTGTTAGTGACGAACGAACGACGGAGGTAGGGTTTGGCCCGCGGCTCCGCACTGGTATCATGTAATCGTGAGCAATTTGCGATATTTTTTTCGGCCCGTCTCGAATTCAGGGTTTTGTTTGGGGTGATTATATATTGGAGGTTAACTGCCGCACACATCGCGAGTATTTTTTTTTTCTTTTCGCATTAGACGGTTTCAACTAAGTGAAACGCCTTGTAACGCTATTTTCTCAATAGATGACTATACGTGAGGTATCGATGGGAATCGCGTTCAGAATTTCAACATGGGGTTCTGCAGAGGAACATTCGCCACCTAAATGGTGGTCTTTAGGACTTAATTGTACGACGATGACTAATGGATTTTCGCATTTAAAGAAGGTAGCGCATGTTGATTCGGAGAGAACCATGGCAAACGCGCCCTTTTCAGACTCGATTTCGTTCGAGTCGATATGGATAGCGAAAGATAGAGCGAACCGAGAACAGAGAAAAGTGAAACCACTTCCTTGAAATCGATCCCAGATTGAGTCGAATTGCGATGCTGGAACGGAACGAAATTCCCACCGGGCGAAGCAGTTCAAGGTTGTGGCTTTTGGGAAAGGGGGTTGGAAGATTTGCTATGGAGGGATCATCGAATGAAATTTGAATACTGATGAATTTAGATTTTAACACAGAAGGGTGTTATGATCAAAAATTCTACTTTTGTAGACGCATTGGCAATTCCGAAGAGTAAGAGTGGCCGAAGAACTAATGGAACTGGTGCGATCACAGCTTGAAGGACTTCCACGAACTTGTGGCTCAAGATTTTCAAAGGAAACATCCGTACATTTTGAAGTTTTATCGAATACTAGACATTGGTGAGACCATTCCAAAATACTTTTAGGTTTTCAAAAAGCGAAAGATTTTCATTTTTTTAAGCGTAACATTGGCTGCGCTATTTGAGCGATTGTACACTGGTTCAGAACAATATGCTTACTTAAGACCAGTTATAATATTGGAAATTAAAAACAACTTGGCGTTGTGCTGTGATGGTTTGTTTGGGAAGGTGAAAAAATATTCGTCTTATTCGATCTTATTTGTGTCTTGTTGATAGTGTTTTCTCATTTCTAAGGTGCAACCATCATCATTACAATTCGAAAACAGTTTAAATTAAGTCAGTGATCGAGAAATGGTTTACAAATGTTTTTGAACTTCTGTTTTGAATTTGAACGTAAAAGCTGCTTTCGAAGTGACGGCTAAGACAATCTAAAAGTTAAACTACCCACTCAAAGATCAGGTTAAACAAGTGGTCGAAACGCCGCTGGATTTTAAAATCAAACATTAAGAATGCTGATTCCCATGAACATCACCGTTTCGAATCGTTGATTTTATAAAGAGCAGAACTTCTTGTTAAGAAGCGCTACCTAAACTGAAGGATCGAAAAGATTTCGAAAGCTTTACAGAGCGATAGAACCTTCGGATCTTAAGAAATTTTATTTCGTGAAAATAATGCGAATTAGCATTAATCCATATTAGACATTTGGAAACCGAAAACTTCCTCTGCGAGACAGCTGCGACGTTGTTTCAGTAAATCAACACCTGAATGTTTGGATTCAAACTTAGCGTCCGGTTCGATTATCAGAAGGGGGTTCTTCACGGATTCACGGGCATAAGCTTTGGTAAAGCGTGTTAAACATTTTCAGTTGCGAATCGAGATTTGTAGCTATTTCAGTAGTTCATTTTCAATCTCATGACCGCTTTAAGCGGTAAGTAATCCAATGACCACAACAAGACATACTAAATATTAAATAACATATAACGGGGAAAAGTGGGACCACCAGGGCACCCTCGATTCTAGTGCTGTCAGTGTGAACTTGCTTCTCTTCCCTATATTCGCGGGTTTCACGTAAGTGTCTCTGCTTACGGGTCCGCTCATACGTTTTTGGCCCTTCATCAGGAGCTTGATGATCACAAACAGCAATAGAATCTTGATCAAATCATTTTTAAGATTATTCCACTGCTATGGAAAGTTACCCTGCTGCAATAATAGATGGTATTATTATATCGTTATCATCATCATCATCACTAGTTAATTTTCATACTTCAGCTCATTCGCAACATTACCACATCTAACTTTTAGCACTAATCTTTTAATGGCTTCAAACTTACGAACTTTCAATGATATATTGATAACATGTTTTTCAATGGCATTTCATTCATTTTGGTGTACTGAAACACCATAGGTTTTTTGGAAAAGGCTTTTTATTTGTATAGTTAACTATCTGTCAAATGACTACAGAGAAATAGATGAACAGATGAAATAGAGAGAATAAATTTATGCAGCCTCAAAAAGCCTATCAAAAGCCAAGCAGACATATGGCAACGTTGCACATGAGCAACATTACGTCTCTCGCTTTCTCTCTTTTTTCTCTCTTTTTTCTGAGCATATTTCCTCTCTCGTAAATGGCCGCCACTTGCAACGCGACTTTGATGACCGATTTGCATCGCGTTCGAATTTTTAAGGTAACAAATCTAAGAAACTACTTAGATTTCACATGCAAGTCATAATGACTTGTATTCTGCAGAGCAGCAAAAATGTGATAGATGTTTAGCATGAGAAATACTCGTACTCTCGTAGATTAGTGCCTTCGAAAATTCGTAGTGGCAATGTAAATTGGCCAAGATAATGCCCATTTTTTTGGATTTTATAGATCTTCATTTCAAAATTAACAGACTTTGTCAACCGATTGGACTTCTGAAAAGAGGATCACGATTCAAGCAACGCTTTCTGTGATGCAACTGAAAGTTTTGACGCAATCGCCGGCCATTTTTGAATTCTAACGACCCTCACCGTAAGATTTGTATTCCTTATTTCAGATTACATTCCTGTGGTGTTTTTTAAATGATTTTAACGGTGGTTTAAAGCATCATACCAACCTAAATCCTTGCTATAACTATAATCCATAACTCTGGTTAAACCCAATTTGACAGGGGGCCAATGCGACTTCTGTCACTAGTGACGTAAGAAAAGTCCCAGTGATGTGAGTCTCCAATCGATTTGCAAAAAAGATTGAGATTGTTTGAGTAATCGCAATACGAGAGGTTTTTTGGTAGATCTGGAGGTCGTTTTAAAATGTTTTTTTAGTTCTCTGTTGCCGATACAGTTCTTTGATTCTAGTGCCATTTGAAGACCTTAATGAGGTTGAAAAGCACTCTGTATGTCTAAAACAGGGTTTAATACTTCTCGTAAAGGTGAAGCTGATTCCTGACCTTTCTAATTCTTATAGAATAATGTAAGGCATTTACGATTCATGTTTCGCCCTTTTCGGCATTTAATTTGGATTTAAAACTCAATTTTCCAGTTTTTTTTTTAGATCACTTTGGCCTTTTGTCAGAAATTGGCAAATCTTTATTGGTTTAGCATCAGCTATTATTTGAGTTCCTATGTTGGTTTGCAATTCCAAAAGTCAAAACAAAGTCATTTAAGCAACGTTGAGTGCAACTTTCGTATAGCTAGTTCGTCTAGAAGTTCTCATTTCATTTTCGGGAAACAAATTCAACAACATTGGTTCCATTGTAATTTTACGTTTACTTCATTTTATATTTTTTGAGGTACCTATCCAAGTAACACTGGAAGTTCTTACGAAGTTTTAAAGCAACTATGCCGTCTGAATCATGACTTTAAAAACCAGAACCAAAATGGCCACTTAGGTAGATTTATATCGTTTCTCGAAACCAGTGACATCTCATTTGCATGTCCAACCTGTTTGTTGGACAAATTATCTTCATATTTAATAGACCACAACCACAATGTGTTCACGAATGAATGATCAAAAGAAAACGTAATGTTGCTAATTTCCCTAATTTCTTACATTACAATAAGCCTTAAGGTAAGTTATGATCCTTGAGAATCCTTGATTCAGTATCGAACTATTCTGCGGCCAATATCACGAATAAATATTTAAAAATGATCATGTATCGCTGTTTTAGAATCGATCACCAAAATAAACTTATAGACTGAAAAAAAAGAAACATATTTTTCATATTTGGAAACGACTCACCAAATTTTACTATTCAACTTCTTCCTTTACCTTTGAAATTTTTGAGCCATACACACTACCAAAATGTCATGTAAATTTCTGTCCTTTAGCACATATGAATGAGTTGAAAGAGATGAGCAAATAAATTCAATCTAACACATCGTTCGTCGAATAGCATAATTTTACACGAAATCTTTCTTTACGTTTGCCGACTTTTTTACAAACATGATTTACGCCTCGCGCAAAATTCATAATTTAGAAGTGTGTACCTCTACAGTATTTATAGCCTCTCGATTCCCATGAATTTATCGTGAGGAAAAAATTAAACATATTTTTCATGCATGGAACAGACTCACCAAGTTCCACTATTCAATGAAAGATATAAAGATATAAAAATGTATGTTACTCTTTTGAGCTATGGTTGGGCTTGCCGTATTAGAAAAGGTTGGATTCGTTGAACACGCTGAGCTTTTGATTACGGGATGCCTCTGCTGAAAACATTAGGCATTTTCATCTCTTTTCATGGTCTTTGTATGGGCGTCTTGACTGCATTCAACTTGTAAACCAAGCTGATTCATTTTTTTTCATTTTTTCGTTTCAAATCATTTTTCATGTTTTGAAATTTGTGTTTGCCTAGCAAAATAAAAAAAATCTGTAGATTGAATGCTGAATACGCCTTTTTTTGGTCCCAGTAATCCTTTATACAGCATTCAATGTTTGTTATGTGAGATCAGAAATTAAGAAATTTCAGAATTCCGATAGTTGATTTTGGCTCTCTGAAGGTTTTCTCAAAGGGTGCATCAATATCTGGGATAGATCAACTATCACTGGATCGCTTATAAAATTCACTTGAGAATTTTGAATATATTTTCGATCAATGATCAATTTTATAAATGAGATTGTAGTATTTTCAGTTTGGTTTTTTTAAACCTCAGTTTTGCAAATTCAAATCCATTTTTTTCGATGAGTGAGTTTTAAGTCCTCCTCACTAAAGTTCCTTTTTGGTTCCAAGGCTTTTTTTTAGTTTTAGGATAATTTTTCACGATTCTAATTCTGCTTTGGCGTGTTTAAGATTTTTATATGGACATTTATAAGAGCTATTTTTTTCGATAGTACATCAAGAAAACTATCAAAAACAAACGTTCTTGCTGCTAAGATTATTCCGTGAGAAATTATTTGGTCGGTTTAACCTCTCTTATTCGACGCAAAATTCAAGCTGATTAAAAGCTGAACAAGCGGAATATTCGATTAAGCAAGCTCTTATTCAGAGGTCAACGTTTGCTGGAACTCCGATTTGCCACTAAATTGTCATGGTCTTACGAGCTGAAACCAACTATTTTATGTTTTGTAGTTTGAATGTCATTCTATTTCATTTAAATTGCTTTGGCGTCGAGGAGGTCCCGCCGCTTTTTAAAGCTTTCTATCCGTTTTCAGTTCAACATCTTTTTTTTTCAATTTTATGGTAAAACATATCAAGTCAGCTTGCATAAACTGGAACAATGGTAGCTTATCTAAAGCGACCGAAGGCAATTTTGTGCCAGGCCACTTTAGCTTCGTCTTCTGCTTCTTTTTAGCATTTCAAGCTTATTGCTTCCACAATTCGTTTATTACTTGTTCTCCATTTAGTGTTGTAAATGCACTTTCACATTTATTCATTTGGAGCTTACGATGCCAGGTACCATGTAGGGAGTCGAGAAATGTTCCCTAACGAAAAATTCCTAGACCAGACCGGGAATCGAGCCCAGTCACCTCCAGCATGGTATTGCTTTGTAGCTGCGCCTTTACCGAATGAGCTAAGGGAAGACCCGCTTTAGCACCAAGTTTTAAACCCAATTTTTTACTCTTCACTAACTGAGATCACTCTTTGAGTTACTTGAGAATTACGACTAGTGTTGAACTAGCTTAGCACTCCAAGACCAATTCCAATCAGTATGTAAACGTTAACTTTCAACGCTCATATTTTTGCAGTACGGTGCTCCATGTAGTGAAGCACTCATACTGCATAAAATGACGTTGTAGATTAACGTTTATCTGATTGGCATTAGTGCTTAAGAGTCATAGATCCTACCTATCTTATTCTTTTAGATTACATCCATGTTGAGACTGCAATTTCTGAAGATCCACAGGCAATTTTGAAATCATTTTTCAACATTTCCGTAATGTGTTATTAGATTTAGATCTGTTTTTGTAATCAGTTTTATATATTGCCAAGTTTTCACATTTCTTCTAGAATATGCAAGCTGATTGAAAGCTTAGTTTAAGCCCTTATTCAGCTATCACTGTTTTCAAACTTGACTTAACATTCAAAACCCCACTTTTCATGTTCTAAAATTTCGTGGTTGTTTTATTCATTTTAGTTAGCATCAATGTTGATTTTAAGATTCACAGATCAAATTTTAGATTTTAAGATTACTCGAGCTGATTAGAAGCTGACTTAACGAATTTTCAGTTGAATGGGCTAGTTTTTTTTTGTATTCCATAAGCTTTTATTCAGCTGTTAATATGTATTGGGGCACTTCGTTAGGCAGTACATTTTTAAATTTATTTTGATGAACTTAAGATCAGTTTAAGTTCCAAGTTTCAGATCGGATTTTAAAATTTCATTGGAAAATTTTACCTTTTTTTCCTCAATATGCAAGCTAATTGAAAACTCAGTATAAGCTCTTATTCAGCTATTACTGTTTTCAAATTTGTCGTAGCATTCTAAAAACCACTTTTCATGTTCTAAAATTTCGTGGTTGTTTTATTCATTTTAGTTAGCATCAATGTTGTTTTTTTTTTTTTAAGATTCACAGATCAAATTTTAGATTTAAAGATTATTCGAGCTGATTAGAAGCTGACTTAACCAATTTTCAGTGGAATAGCCGTTAATATTCATTGGGGCACTGCTTTAAGCGGTACACTTCAAAATTTGTATTGATGAACTTAAGATCATTTTAAGTTACAAGTTTCAGAGCCGTTTTATCTCTAAGTATCAGTTGATGATGTTTCTTCTTTGAACTACAAATAATAAATCCAATGGTGTGTTCAACATATCTAAGATCTAACATATGACATTTTATCTTATTAGATGATAAATAAACTGTTCTTTTGGTAGAACCAACTAATTTTCACTTAATACAGCACTTATTCAACCATCGCTGTTTATTGGGGCGCTACATTGAAGACGCGTTTTCAAACTGTAAGTTGTAAGGCCTATATTTCTATTTTGTCTTACTATCGTGTCATGGAAGCCGTTCTTTTGCAGTATAGAAGATCAGTAACAAATTTCTTTTTTGAAAAAGTGAAAGCAGCAAAAGAAAAGATAAAGTTGAACTAAATCTGGGCTTTTATTCAATGGTTATACCCTTGATTCTGATTTAAAAATGATCAATTCAGTTTCCATTGAGCTGATTAAAAGTTTATGAGTCAGCTTGGCATTATTCAATACCGTTCAAGTTATCAAAGTTTGTTTTCCTTGCTAATAGGAGGACGTTCTGCACTGATTTTGGGCTTTTTATTGAAAATACCAATGCAGAGTTTTTTTTAAACTATGTTGATTTAATCTTGTGTTCTAAAGTGGTTCATAATCGCACTTGTTTTTGTGATACTTGTTAGTGCATTACATTAACAGAGTTCCAAACAATTTTGCCGTACAAACTGCTTTATTACCGTTGAAAATTTAAAATTTCATAATTTTACAACAGTTTTAGATTCCTCTGGGTTAAGCTTTCGTATATTTCAGGTTGATTTCTAGGTTTCATAAGTCAAGATATGTCAATGTTTTGCCTTAAGATGGTCAGAAATTTGAAGTATTTGTACACTAACAAAATGATGTTGAATTGAAGTCTACATTTGATTTAAAATGCCTTCAGTCACGAACCCTTTTTGCAAGACCTCGAATCCACCATGTCAAAGTCTGTTCAATTTCCTGTCCTGCGTAAAAAAAACACGATCTTCAAGTTTGGGGTGAAATTTGCTGGTCCTTTCTTCCTTCTCGCACAGCCCGAAAGCAACAACGGAGCAATTGGCCAAATGGGCAATAAATTTTAATTCAAAATCATGTTTTTCGTTTCAGCTGCGAACGAACCCAGCGAACAATTTGGCCCGTACAATAAAACAATGCATTTTTTGCGCACATAAGCCGCTGCAGTCGTTGGGTCCTAGGGCTACAGAAACTGGTTTTAAGGTACTACTTCTTCGTCTTACGATGTCGACGTCAAAAGGGACCTCCGAGAAGAAGCCAAAAAAACGATAAAACCGGAATCGGGGTCAAGTAAATCATCCAACCGGGTCCGGTCCGAAATGAAAAAAAAAAATCGAAAATGGAGATCGCCCCTTTCGAAAGGGACTTTTCTCGTTGTCGTTGTCACCCATGCGTTAACGTCGCGTGGTAATCCTAGACACCTGGCCTTCGCCGTCTGGCCCATGCTTTCTTCTCCCGTCGGTCGGCGATACCTTGGACAACAAGTTTATCTACTTTCACTCATCATCGTCGTTATCCACCGATGCGAAGAACGGCGGCGACGGCGGCGGCGGAAACCAACCAGGCGATAGTAGTAAATTATTTGCGCCCCTCGTGTTGGTACATCGATCGATCCGTCGTCGACACATTTGCCAACTGGAGAGCAACGCGTGCTCCCAACACTCTCACCTTGAACTTGAAACAACCTGAAGCGGAGCGCTACGCACGTGACGGACGACAACTCCGGGGTGAGCTGCGTTCGATCTATCTGGAGCATCGTCACCAGCTAAGCAATTAAACATTATTACTGTCGCACCTTTCAACAGTTGAGAAATCACCGATTTCTATATTAGCAAACGTCGACTTGTACGACTAAGACGACGACGACGACGACGACGACGACGATGTAATTGCATCTCATTCGTCAATTCCAAGCACGTTGTCGTCGTCGCCGGAGACGTCGCTTTTTGTCCGGCCTATTACACGCCGTTTGCCCCGCCGACGATAGTCAGTCGGTTTAATTGAGCGAGTCGGAATTGATTAAATCTCTCGTTCGTTAGACATTCGTTAATTGCACCTGTTGTGCGTGGATCGATCGGTCGCCGGCCGTGGTGTCCAAAAATGGCCCGCCAGTCACCTGAAAGGTGTCCCATTAGCGCGAAATTTGACGGGCCGAAGGACACCAGCCACAGCTTTGTTCGGCGTGGGGTGAAGGGTCTGTGGAGAGAATGAAACGCTCAAATGATGAACAATCGGATTCCTTTTTTTCTGTCATTGGGAATAGAAAATTTCGACCACCAGACAAGTCCATTGTTTATCCAAAAAAAGATCTGTTTTGATGGCATGATTCCGACTACAATAAGTAATAAAAATCACAAAACAGGCTCCAACAGCATCTTTACTATTGGTTTAATTCGGTTCAAATCTGTTCGCAAGCGTTTTTAAAAACAGATTTGGTTTGCTAACGAGAAACAGCATCCTTACTGTTGGTTTAAATCGGTACGTATCTTGTAATATGTCTCTAGATGGCGCTTGATTTGAGCGAATCGTTTGCCAAAGCGAACCCCACTACCTACCCAACTCATTTATCCAATAGCTCCATGATTTCTCAGCCTCTAATCAAGCGAATATCAGATCAACAACGCATTTTCACCATTTTCCATATTTGAATTGCATGCCGACGTGGTCGACGCCGCAATTGAATTACTTTGGGATCACCAACTTTTACATTAGTTCCAAGCATCATCTGTTGGTTCTTTCTGTAATTATAGCTGATCCGGGAACAAGGGATAGCAACCCTTAGTGTTAGCAAGTCATATTTATGTTACTTCAACCGAATGGCAACAAGTGTGCTACTAGGGATGCTCATGATCTCTGTCTGTCAAGAGGTCTGCCCAAATAAGTCATAAGAGTATGACTCACAACTCTTTGAATCTGTGGTAAAATTAGAAGTCCTAATTCTTATCAGTGGGAAAGAAGTGGTATGCTCCGTGCAATGACCTTTCATAGACAGGTGAACCTAGTGCACTGCACAACCCGTCTCAACGCAAGCTGACGAATAATCCTAAGCTCATTTGTTTTTCAAAAGCAGTTGATTCCCAAAAATCAGTCTATCGCCAACCATTGCAATTACCTTAGATTCGAACTCTCTTCATACTCATCTGATTTCGACTAAATTGCCGAGATGCGGGAAGATGAGAACGAATAACAAATCAGAAAAGAACACATTTGAAACTCTCTCCATTTATGACAATGTTCGCAAGTCTCTCCATGTAAAAGGCACACGGCGGGACAATTTGACTCAACCTTGAATCGTTTTTAACTCACTTTCTTCAAAAGTGAAGTCACTCATATATGTAAGAGCAAATGTGACTGGGATTGACAACTCTAGCAGCACACCACGATCATAATTAGTTGCAGCAACTTGATTATGACTAACAAAGTCACGTTTATGTTTTCTCAACTTAATGGCAACATGTGTGCTGCTAGGGACGTCGACATATCTAAAACATCAATCTGAGTTAAGTCGGTGTCTTAGATATGTCGACTTGTCAAACCCTAGTCACATTTACTCAAATATGAGTGCCTCCACATTTGACGAAAGTGAGTCAAAAACTATTCAAAATTGAGTTAAATTGTCCCGCCATGCAGGCGATCAGTGACCTCAAACCGGCGAGACATAGGATTAGGAAAAGCCCAACAAACCTAAATTCTGGAAAATTATGGTTTTATTATGGACTATGATAAACACTGAAACAGAGGTGTTTCGTTAGTTGGAAAAGTGACGGTATGCAATTTATACACGATCAGCCATTTTAACTCAATTTTGAGTCGTTTTCGACTCACTTTCGTCACTTGAAGTCACTCAAATTTGAGTAAATGTAACTGGGATTGATAAGTCGACAAATCAAAAACAACGACTGAAATCAAAGGGATGTTTTTGCTTTGTCGATTTGCAGATAGAGTGAGCAGATGAGAGAGACTCGATTTATGAGAGAGAGAGAGTCAGAGATGACTCAAAGAGAGA
Organism: Aedes japonicus; assembly: GCA_034211315.2. NCBI lineage: Eukaryota > Metazoa > Arthropoda > Insecta > Diptera > Culicidae > Aedes > Aedes japonicus. The sequence goes on along the minus strand of JASCZW010002068.1, from coordinate 57,472 downwards.
GTTAAAGATGAGATGATAGAGTAAATTGAGAAACAGAGAGAGATAAAGGTAAAGAGAAACAGAGAGAGAGATAAAGGTAAAGAGAAACAGAGAGAGAGAGAGAGAGAGAGAGAGAGAGAGAGAGAGATAAAGGTAAAGAGAAACAGAGAGATAAAGAAAAAGAGAAAAGAAAAAGAGAAAAAGAAAAAAAGAGACAGAAAAAGAGAGAAAGAGAAAGGGAAAGAGCCCGGCGGGGGGAGAAGAGAGATAGTGGGAAAGCGCAGTTCAGCTAATTCAAAACGTAGCTATATGCTAGCCTTTTTTTTGTACGGTTGTCAACCTTGCGAAGCACAGAAGACTGGCAATAACTGCCCGTGCGAGGACAGATCATTTTGTAACCAGGTGCACATATGTGGCTAATCTCTGCACGGAAAAAATCCGTTCTGTTTTCATGAATAAAAATCATGAAACGAACTCTTACCTTATTTTATGAAATCATCACCCTTATTCATAGTTTCATGATTGAAATGACAGATGCGAGTCATGAACTTAAAAAGTGTTCTTTTGCCTTTCATCTAAAGTTGTGTAATCAACCTCAATAATCGAGAATCTAATCAAGAATAACAATAGCGTAGTAAGTACACTGAGGTTTTTTAAGCGGTTTTTTAACACGGTTTGTTTTCGGCGATAACGCCTGAACGGAACAATTTATCGACCTAATTCGAATCACATTTTACGTTTTGTGCAAAAAGTAATCGTATGCGTTTTTCCAAAAAAAAAATATCACAATTTTTGGTGTAAATACTGAAAATTTTAAACACTGTATTTTGACCATTGCATCGAAAAGTAACACATGCAAACAAAATCGAAGTAATTTAAAATTTGAATTCTCTATATAAACTCTATTTAGTCTTTTTTTTACGCGGTTTAATAGTAAAAGTGGAACGTATCCCCCGTGTATAAAAAAAACCGTCCTGTACATCAACCTAGTAGCTCTTCACATCATTCACATTCATTAGGTTCGAATCGTTATTTTTTGTTCACATTTAGAGTCGATAAAGTAGGTTTGCCCGATTCATGAATAAAGTTTTCAGTTTAGTGAATTCAGCTCACATTTTGAACCTTGTTGATTTATGGTTGTATGCCTTTCCATTGCGGCGGAAAAATAGTTCATGATATCATGAATTTTGTTCATGGTGTGTATTCATAACACACAAAAAAACAGTTTCATGAAAGCATGACTTGTTTTTCTCATTTTGAAGAACAAATTATTTCCCGTGTGCTGAAAATGACGTTTGTTCAGCTTGGAAGTATCTTCTTCAGCCATTATTCAGCTCATGTTGGTCAGAATTTTTTTCGATTGCTGACTTTTTGCTGCATACATATGATGCTTATCATATGGAATTAAACTATAAATATGGATACTAACAACTTATAACCAAAGATCACCAACATGAAGAGGTATTTAATAAAGCTATTTAATACAATCATATGCAATTTCTAAGTTGTTTGAAACTGCCATGTTGAAAAAAGGCCGTGCATTCGCTTGACAAGTGGATGAGACGCCACTGATAACTTTGAATGTTTGCTGGAGTTATAAATCCTTTGTTTTTTAAATCATATTTGAAGATTCTTTTTTAATCAGGAATGAACTCACTTAAAAGCGAGAATTCTGTAATTCCAACGGGTTTCAGTTTGAAATTACATACGGTACATGTTCTGATATGGATCTCATCGCTGCTTAAGTAATCTTAAATGAAATAAAGATTTGAGGTCCTAGTTATGTGTGTGTTTGTTTTAAAAAGTAAGCAAACCTTATCACGGTTTTTTTTGCATTCAAAGAGTAATTTAGTCAGGCGGATTGAAGCAGTTATGTCAAAACGGCACTGCAAATGATGGCTTACTAATTAGATTGAAAATTTTAATGCAATTAGAAATGTATACGAATGGCCATCTATTCCTCCAATTTTATGCACGAAAACTTTAACCACAAAACTTTAACTTTTTTTTATTTCCACAAGCCCGTTAGAAGTTGTTATTCCATCAAAAAAATTGAGTGCGGACGATTTCACTGTGTATTCTTGACACAGGACGAATACCTGATTTCAGCAATCCCAATTTGTACCAAAAAGTCGTCGATTATTTTTAGGAGAACAAATCAGTCTCTAGTCAGGATTTGGCGACGAGCTACAAGACCAGCATCGGGATGATCCAGCAGATTAAAGAAATTATTTGAAGACATACAGGAAGCAGAAAGTACCAAAGCAATCTCCGGAGCAGAGGTGTCGTGCCAAAATGAGGGCCCGAAAACTGTACAACCGTATTTCAGAGAATTCCAGGAATCCACTTCCAGAATCTCAATTCTACACCAAATCGGTTGGGGAGAGTGTCCCAATTGCAGATACGCCTGCTGCGACGTTTGATAAGAAATTTGCACATGTGTTTTTCGATCTTCCAGTTTCTATACAAAAAGAACAATGCTAAATTTTATCGAAACAAGTGCTTGCAGAAGAGGTTGCTTCCTCTATATAGGAAGCATGAGTTCCTCCTCTCTTCTGGCTGGATCTGAAGTGTGCCCATTATGCCAGATCAACTCAACAGTGGTTTTCCTGATAGCAATGGTGATTTCGTAGAAATAGATATCAACCCACCAAACTGTCCCCAAACTGCGACAGATCGAATGATATTGAGCAATCGACAAGCGGAACCTAAAAAAAGCAGGTGCAGCAGAAAAACTGGCCAGCAGTGTCCGGCAAGTGTACATAAATCATTGTGCAGAGCTTGATGGACGGCATAAAGGCTAAAGTACGATCATATTATCAAAATAAGCAACCTGATTCATTTGTTATTTTAATTGATGTTTCATATGTTTCTTAAATTTTTCAATTTTTGAATGTTTTTAACGACTTCTCGACACACTCTTTCAATCTCCCGTGAAAGTTTATTAGCTAAGATTTCATGAAATACTAAGTTCAATCAAGATCAAGTTCAAGCTTCTTTCCTTAATTCGACCTAATGACCTATTCGGCCTTATGGCTTATTCGAGCTAGTATCGTTCGGCCTAATGGCCCCTACACCGGTTTCGGGGACCACAGTTCGTAACGGTTGCACATGGACAATTATCAGAGGTTTGACGATATACCAAAACCTTGGACTAATCTGCTCCCGGTAACAACTTTTCAGTTCTTGCTTATTGCAATGCTCATATTATAAGATGACTCGGGTATGTTGTATGACTTAATTTTCCGAACAATTTTGCGGAGATCAATTTCACAAAACATTCTATGTTCCAGCCAATTAGGTCAATACACCTTCGGGGAAAATTCGGAGTCTGGAAGTCTCCGGAAAAAATGAGAAGCAATAGGACTACTAACAAATTATTATAAATAATTATTTCAACCTAAATTTTATTGTAAATCTGCTGAAAACTAACATCAATACATTTTTTTTTTTTTTTTCTTAACACACATTTTTGATCATCAGCACTTTAATTGTTCATAATTGGCCAGCTCATCTCTCAAGCTAAAATTCAACTGTGTCGATCACTTATCCGCTCACTTCGTGATCAATTTCGTCATAGTTCAGTCTGGGATTGTGTTTCCATTGACGTGTTTATGGCCGCACGATAATTGGAAAGACGAATTTTGTAATTCGTACGTCTTTTATCTTCTCTCAGTTCATAATGAAACAACTGAACTGAAATCATGATGGCCACATACAAAATTAACAACAATTTTCTCGATCGAGAATCGAAGACATTAAATTAGGATCGATTTTCTCAAACAAATTCGTGCCTTGGAACCAATTTCAGACAAAAATTTAACATTCCACATGCTTTTGCGAAAATTTGTTCAATTGTTCAACTTTCAATGCTTCTTAAACGTCATACAGCACTAGGATTTTAAAGAGTTTGTCAAATCCAACAAAAATAAGGTTTCCAAGCTACCCCTTGCCTACTCTGCATCAGGGGTAGCTTGGTAAAATAATGTGAGCTCGATCGCATACTACCGTTCAAATGCCCTTCCGATCGTTTTCAACTTGCATTTTTCAATTTCACAGCCTGCCGTACTCTAACGGTACTATCAATATTTTCTCTTCATTTCTCTTCGTTCTAGCAATAAATTACTATCCACTTCTAGAGCCACTCATGTCGATGGGAAATTATCTGCTTTTGACAAATTTCATAGTAGTCCAACATTATCAAACTGTCCTTGATCTTAATCTCTAAAAGCAGTATATTGTCCAAAACAGGTTCACAATTGACAGCCAAAAATGAGAGAAAAATGATCGCAATCCCACATCGTCCAAGCATTAATTTAGCAAAGAATTTTAGTTCGGAGATTATTTTTTTGGATCGGTTATATTCAATTGTTTACTCTTCAGATTAGAGACTCGTTCGTCAAAATGAGTCAAGGTGAGTTCAGTCCTTTTAAAAATTATATTGAATTAACGGAAATGAATACGGAACTGAAACAAACGTTCGTTCTCCAATACGAGGATTAAACCAATATATCACTTTAAAGAGCGTGAAGAATAACACAAGAACGAAGGGACTATTCTTAAGAACTAGTTGTTTCCAGCTTTTCAGCCCCTACTTGTTCATCGCTAGTTAGTTTAAGCAAGAACATTTTACTTCGACAAACTGATCTCGTAAAATCCTCCAAACGATTCAAACTCGTTCCCAAATATTTAAAAATGCTCACTCAGGTGATAAATTTAACAACCTTCTTCTCATTCAGCTGCACCCCGAATGAATAACAAACAAGTTCCCTCCAGTTCGGCATTCCGGAGTGCAATCAATCTCGAAAACCTGCCGACAGCGATCGAGTTCTTACTCGAAAGATAGATTGCTTTCCAATTCACAAAAGCCATCCTGCCAACCGAAAATCGACGAAGGTGACGGAGAATGGAAAGGAGAACAAGCATTATTATTAGGTTCTGCGCTTCCCTTCCCTCGAGGCTCGAGGCAGGGTTTCATTTATCACAGCTGGCAACGGGCGATCCAATTTCCTTGCCCATATACGAGCGCTGCGAACGTAACGTTACGCAAGTTGCTTTTGCGGGTTTGGCCTTGCCTCACCAGCCAAGTGACACCCGAGAAGTCAAAGTTGGTTAAAGTTTCACTGCGCCATTGTGTGTTGTGTCGGTTTATGAGGTTAGAATAACAGAGCTCCGATAGAAGCGGGTATCGAATTTCCCAGGGCTCAACACAAAACGAAAAAAAACCCGATGATTGCATCCGTCTAACAGTACCGCCCGACCAACCGCAACAATGGGCCGAGAGGTCTAACACACACGGTAGCTGTCTTTCGGCGCACCGAAAGGTAAACAATCAAACGTGTAACCTGTCTGGTTTTGCAACGCACGCTTGCGCCCGCACAACCGACGGACACAAAGCAATAAAAATATGCGTATCACAACGACGTTCTTACGCCACCAGCAGCTACAGCAACGGTGGCACAAAATATGGCATGAATAGGAACATAAATCACACTTGGACCATAACTATTTATTGGCCTGCCGAAACAGTGTCACAATCTTCAGTCGGACCTGCGTCTGACTGCGCACTCGTATGTTTGGGGATTTTTGTTTGAACCCCAAAAACACGGTTTGAATACAAATTAGAACCTAGGGGAGTCGCGTGCGCTCCCAAGGGGTCCTCGGACGCATAAACTCGTCGGAAATCGATGAAAAAACGACTGAAAATGCGATATAAACGATGCCAACGTCCATAACTCGATGAGGGCATTCATCAACGCGAATAAAACGAGAAGCGTTACGGGGCGTTACGGAGCGTTACATAGCAAAAAAACACGAATTTACGTCGAAATAAATGTCGCAAACCATCCCCGATCGGTTCCCGCCGACTGATACACTTTTTGGTCACCCCCCGTGTGTCCGTTTTGTGTTCCGGAGCGAAACAAACACAACACTCGAAAAAAAACCGGCCTACACCCAAAAGGGAACATAATGTTCCGTAACACGATTACTATTCACATGGCCCTGCACGGCCGATCACACCGTGACCATAATCGTAAACGCCAACAGATAGAAGAGAGAAAATGTGCCGCCGTGCATACGTAATGAGCGAAGAAGCACTCTGGAGAAATTTCTTCGAAATCCAAAGAGCCCGAAATGCAGCTGCTGCAACAAGTTTGAGCCTTCCCCAATTAGTTTCGAGGTTAAAACGGTTTCGGGAGATATGGGCGTTAGGAAATGCATCTAGCGCCCGACGATTAGCGGGCCCAAATAGCGATGGAATTTTCCTAGGAGCTACGCCCCTTATTAGCCGAGGTGTTCCTCATTAGCCCTCATCATTTGGCGCAATTTGGACGCCAAAAAAACCATTCCATTCTAAGCTATGATTTAACACGAAAAAAAAACAGCGGTGGCTTCAGACGGGGGAAAAGGGAAAGATGATGACTCTTCCGAAAAGTGAGTAGCGAAATGGGAAAAAAAATATGTACACAAACCCGCGACAGGAGTCCGCAAGAGGAGAGTACAACTGAGCACGTGTAGCGTTCAATAAACGATTAATTGCAATAATTTTCGACAATTTCAAACGTCTTCTCGTTTTGCAGCTGAAATAGTTCAATGCAAAGTTTGCTAATTTTAACAACGAACGAACCATTTCAGCGCAAACATGCCATCGAGAACAAACCAACCGAGCGACTGGAAAAGAAGAAAAAAAAAACAAACAAGAAAAAAGCGTGAATAGGCGGAATTGAGTAAGAGCGATTATTAATTTTGCTGATTGTTTCGATTCTCTCATTCTCCTCTTGCGGACACAACAATTCGGCAGGGACGACCCCAAATTACCTACATCTACCTAGAATCTACCTACTGTGCGTTGCTCTCTTTCTCTTTCTCCCGACATTTTTGTTTTTTTTTGTCGTTTCTTCTAGAATCCTAACAACTTTAACGAGAAGCGAATCGAAATTTACGAGCTGGGCTTTCTTCCCCATTTTTTTCTTCTTCTTTTTCTTCATGCACGCAAACCTTAATTTTCCTTCATTCTTGGACTTATCTACACACAACGGCTACTGTTATTCCTCGACCGGAAGCAGTTTACGATCGTTACTCCAAACCATATCGAAGCAGTTGAGCACTTCACAGCCACGGTCCACGTCCGGGACGCCGAAGATGAACGACGGGACCTGATGATCGCTGAACAAGCTGGAGTTGTTGTTGTTGTGGAGTTGTCCGGGATTTTGCGACACTCCCGACGACGACGACGACGAGGAAGACGGCGGCAAGGAGCTGGCGGAGGAAGACGGTGGTGGCTGTAGGTTTTTGTTCCGGATATAATTGACACCGTTGTTGCTGTTGTTGTTGTTGTTATTATTATTGAGATTATGGACCCCCTGGGCCTGACTACCCATCACTAGGCCCGGTGCCGTTAGACCCTCATCGAACAGTAGATTACTGAGCTTGCTGATGTTATTCACACTGAACAGGTTGTTTCGCGAGATCGCATCGAAATTCACAAACAAATCCGGCGCCACTCCGCCACTGTTCGGCGGAGATCCTTCGGAGGACACCCCGGCGGAAGCACTACTAAACACACCACCATCGGAAAACACCGACGACGACGATCCACTGTCGGACGAACCCGACGATCGTCCACCGAGCTCCAGACCTTCGTTCAATTTCTTCGTCAGCTCACTGATCAGTAGTAACTCACTGTTGCCTTCACCGGAATTCGCCGAATCACTTGCACTAATACTGATATTGTTGTTCACTAGACTGCCACCGCCACCGCCTCCGCCAGAAGCCGTCGACGGAAACTTGAACTCTTTCGCAGCATCCACCGGTGTCAGGAACAGCTCCCTGTTCACGCTTCCGAGAATGTCCTCCGAGCAGAACGTCAGTCCGCTCAGCAGATCGCACCCCGAATCACCGGAATCGCTGAAGCTTCCCTTTCGGCTCGAACCGGATCCGAAGTCCTGCAACTGCTGCTGCTGCTGCTGTTGACCATTCCGCTGCTGTTCCTGCTGCGACACTTGCTGCTGTTGATCCAACGAATGTGGTGAACTGCGCCACTCACTTCGGAACGAGTTGCTCCGGTTGCTCCCGATCACCCCGACATCCTTGGCTCGGTTCAACTCGATCTCGGCACTGTTGTCCGAACAGGACCGCCTCAACGGGAAAGCCCAGATCTTCCCGAAAGGATCACACAACCGACAGGAACACGCCAGGCTATTGATGCCCGAATCGCTTGAATCGCTGTTGCTGCTGCTGAAGTGTTGCGTCGGCAACTGCGGCGGTTGCTGTTGATGTTGTTGTTGTTGATGCTGATGTAGCTGATGTGAGAACTGCTGCGGATGTTGTTCGCGGATCAACGGGAGGCCACTAAAATCAAAGTGACCACCGGCGTTTGCGATGAGGGCGATCTCATGCAAGAAGTCCCGTGTAGTCTCGTCCAGTAGCAGGGCAGGATGCGGGACGAGTTGATCGGGACCTAGATTGTTCGAAACGGAGTCGATAGTCATTGATGGGGCCGATGTGGTTAGGGTAGCCGAGGTCACCGTCGACGGGCTCACCGTGGTTCCATTCTGGACGTTCGGTTTGCGGTCCTTCTTCCTCCGCTTGCGTGGCTTGATAATCCGTGGTAGACAGGTATCGGATGAGGTGGATGAGGACGAAGAGTTTGTCGTTCCGGGACTACTTTCGTCACTCGCTACCGACTGGGTGTCGTTGGGATGCGATCCTGCTACAGTGTATTGAGGATTCGCCGCATTTTGGGCAAGTTTCATGTGGTGATGGGAATGATCCTCACGGTTCGAAGGCACTTGTTTGGGCTTGTTGGGACCAGACTTGTTGTTGTTGTTGGTGTTGTTGGAGCGATAGCGATTGTTGGTTAAAATTAGTGGGGCTCCATGTGCATGCAAAGCCAGCCGGGACATTGCATTCTCGTCAAAATCAGCCTTATTGGACGGTTGGTAGTGGTTGACGGTCACATTCTGAACGGCCGGTTGGAACTTACGAGGCCTTCGGGCTGCAGTGGAGATCAGTGGAACCCCGGCCCAACCATTGGCACTGTTGTAACAGCCAACCATGAAGTTGTGCGATGGTGGTCCATGACCCTGGACCTGTTGTTGTTGCTGTTGTTGAACAACTTGCTGCTGCTGCTGTTGTTGTTGCTGTTGTTGCTGCTGCTGCTGCTGCTGAAGAAGCTGATGTTGGTAGAATCCATTTGAATTCTGAACAGCGGCGGCCGCTGCAGCAACCTGCTGGTTAAGCAGTTGCTGATGCTGCACTTGTTGTTGCTGCTGTTGCTGCTGCTGCACCGGATGCGGTGGCACTATATACCGATTCAGATATCGATCCATGCATGTTGATGGGATTGCGCTATTCATCTCCAAATAGAACGCATTTGTTTTGTTTTTCAATCAACGTCGCCAATTTTCACACACATATGAGCACAACCTTGGTTTGGAAATAGTCCTTGATTATCACAGCACAAAACAGTTCAGCATAGTCCTTTCGTCACTTGCAGATTATTCCAACCGCAAAACCGGGAAATTTCCTCCTCTTCGGATGATAATTCGATTAAGGAAACCCGAACCAACGAATCAACACGATTACACGAAAAACAACACGACACTCTTACCGCAACGAAAGCCGGCGAGCAACTAGTTGAGCCTGCTGTGATCGAAACGGCATCAAACATCGCCTGCTGCTGGCAGTGTGCGGTAACTCACCGAAAAGCCGAAGTCGACGCCGATCGTCGTCTCTGGCACTCACTCTCGCGAGTGCCTTTGGCGGAAAATGTAAACAATCGCACTTCTTTCACGAGGGTAAATATTTAAACTTTTTCTTTCATCGTGGTGCAAAGCGGCAAAGCTCTCTCTCTCTCTCTCGCCCTCTCTTGCCTTTTGTGAGCAGCAAAGTGGCGGAGACTCGCACAAAAGAAAGATGCAAAAATCGTGGGACGAACTCAGCCAAAGTGAGGAGGGCAAAGTGAGTGACTGGTGGCGGAGCACCCGTCAACCCCCACGGAGACGAAGAAAGCGTAAACGAAGCACACGAGAGAATTACGTAAGAAAGCTCTTGTTGCTTTTCCACTGTTGCTGTTGTTGTTGTTGTTGTTGATAGAGTTAAAGTTGTTTTGAAGGGAAAAGCGGATACCTCTGTTTTATTGATGCAGCAGCCTCCGCACTTCTTCTCTCTATTCCATTTAGTGATTATTTTTTCGCTCCTTTCGCGCGAGCATGCGGCAGGTTTGATGGACATTTACCTTTTTTTTCACTTTCGAAAGTGAGTGCGCGAACGTTGGGGATCCAAGCGGGTGGGGGATGGTGGGAGCAAGTTTGTGGTGGGTGTGAAGCTGTGATGCGGTTGGTGACTCGTTTGCAGCTACATAAGGCACTTGTTGCGTGGATTTTTATGTTCAGGTTTCGTGATTTGGATTTGGACGCTGGAAACGGAACTGGATGATTAGGGTGCAAAAGTTACAAGGGTGACGGAGGGATTTCGATTTTTTTTCTCTTTTCGAGCATTGAATAGTTTATGTAATACCAAAATTTGATAGCTTGAGGCTAGTTTAATGAAACACTATATTGTATTTGTAAACTGCAAAACTATCGAGATAGTTTGAAAAAATGCAGAAGCTTCACGGAAATTTCAAAGGAAGTTTGAAGAACATTTTCTCAGCACAAATTCAACAAATTAATTTTTTAGTGACCTTTTAAAAGAGTTGTTGCGATAACTATCATTTATTAAATTTATTAGACAGTATTTGAAGTTCTGCAATCATTCTTCGATGTAACGTGTTTTTTTAAACAATGAAAAACAAATTATTTAAAATCAATTCTTATTTTTTGCACTACTTTATCAATCTTCATATGCTTCAGATGAGTTGTAGACCATATAAAAGGAATTATATGATCAATTTTTGATGCAAATGTAGCAATTTCAGTAGTTGTAAGAATGCATATTCTATTACTTATGAAGCATATACTTACACCGATCTACGAAACTATCAACAGAGGCGTCTAGTTATCAAAAATTTAACCTGTTCAACTATTAAAAGTATTAGCCATTCCGAAAACCCAGATCATTCGAAGAAATGTTGAGCTAGGTGCAACCACAACTTGAAGGCCTTCCATGAATTTTCGGGAAAGGGAACATCTTGTCATAGTTTTATCGAACACTAAACATTGGTGAGACCATTCCAATTCCGTTAAGTTTTCAAATTGCAAAAGATCTTCTACTTTTTTTAGGTGTGATAATGGTTGCAGAATACTGGGACCATGAATGACTGTACGTTAATGATTATTATCAAAAACTCAGGCGTTTCCTCTGAGTTGGCTCTTAGCAATAGCCTAACTTTAGGCGAAATATAGTATTGGAAATTAAAACAACAGGCAAGTTTATTTTAAACAATATTTACGAGTTAAGTTGAGCTACTCAGAAGAAAATATGCAAAGGAAAACCAGATGGCGCTGTGTCAACTTCACGATTTTAGGAAACAAGTTCTTTGAAGGACATTTCGAGCATTTCTGATCACGTTGGCCACATTCCGGGATATCCCAGACATCTGATTCCCCTGGGGAAATGGCCACTTTTTGAACGACTCCGAAGCCTAGCTTCATAACTTTGCGTAACGAGTTCATTGAAGTTCTTGTTTGAATTGATAAGATCTCAGAAAATTTAAAATTGAATCTTTAGATCGATTTTGAACACTGGGATTCAACGTGTCAAATTTTATGATTTGGCGTATCGAGTTCCATGAACGACATTTTGAACATTCTCGGCCGCATGCGTCACATCATAAAGTATTCCGAAAATCTGGCCGGTGGAACTTTTCACATCCCGGAACCCTTCCTGGTCTACTGGGTGTTGTGCATTACCCGGTGACTAGTGATAAGTGTTCAATGTCTGCAACCTCGAGTTGAAGACGGTTTAACTGTCACAATCCGGAGGGTACCGACTACAGGATAATGTCCCGTGATGTCAAATATGGCTTGTGTCATATAATCATGTTTTAAAAGTATGAGTGTCATTCATCATAAAAAAATAGTTGTTTACTATAATGTTTTGAAATGTGGAGGAGTGGACAGCAATTGCTGCTGGAACCAAAGATATGAAGAGAAAATGTTGATAGTTCCGTTAGAGTACGGCAGACTGTGAAACTGGAAAGAAGCAGTTGAAATTAAGCGGAGGACTATTTTGAAAGGCACTATCCGGTCAAGCACACAATCTTTTACCAAGCTACCCCAATGCAGGGTAGGCAAAATCGGAAAATTGTAATCGAGAACGACATCGAAGATGAGGTAGAAGAACCGCCTTCGTTTGATGATCATGCGAATAAGAATGAATAAGAATAATTACAGTTTTTAAACAAAGCTGAAAACTTGCCTTGGCGTTCTAAATACCTTAAGATGTTCAATTTCATTGAGCAGTAATACTTGGTGAGACCATTCCGATTATAAATAACAACCTAAAGCTGATTTAGATCTAAAAATACTTCGTCTTCATTTTTCACTTCTTTATTTGTTAGTTACGGAACTGGTGAAATCGCATTTGTTCAAGCTTTTAAATGAAGTCTGTAGGGCAAGACTTCATAGGCTACCATTGAATCAAATCAAATTCAACGAGTTTGAAGAAATGCCCTCCGTTAATTACTTTGTTTAGACCCTCATCAAGTGAGAAAAGAAGTGAGTAAAATGCCTTTTCAATACCATTTCTCTGATGTAACGCTTACTAAAAAAAAGGGGGCGGCTAACAAACTGATTTTTCGAGTTCAACATCATCTGAATGAACTTAATTCTGCTAGTATTTTCTTAACATCCGTATTGGGATACAACCGAAACGCCACTGAGTTCACAAGAAGATATGAGGAAGATCATGAGATCTTTTCTGGAATTCTGAAAGAAGATCTAGAGTCAGCCCATAGTTACAACTGGATAGGCACACAAGATCACGAGGCATATTCAAGAAAATTCGAAGTAAACCTACAAGAAGACGTAGTGGAAGATCCTAGGAAAATTTCCAGAAGATGACCGCATGTTATCTTATGATGTTTTAAAAGCATTCCTTCGAGGAATCATTATACTCTAACAACTCTCTATTAATAAACTATTCTTAATCTCACAACGCAATCAGATGTTTCCAATTGTTCGTGAAGCTAACAGATCAACTTAATTACAACTCAGTAGAAATCAATCAACCAGTCAAAGCATAATTAAACAACGCTTTATCCTATTACTCATATACACGGTTTTTTTTATAACGTTCGAAAAAGACAGATCTCTGACAGAAATTGAATTTCACACCATATCAGAATTTGGTGAGACCATTCCCGTTAAAAAAAAAAAAAAATTTCATTCTTTATTATAAAGATTTCTACAGGGCATCTTCAGCATCGGGCTGGGTCATCTCTCGGTAGAAAACATGTTTTAACTCGTTCAAAACTTTGCAATTTGCAAAGTGATAACCAAATCTAAATAATTTTCATGCCTTGTAATGAATCCTAGATATAACATGTTCACCTACAGCAATTCAATAAAAAAAAGTTACAGTGATCTCAGAATTTAAACATTTGAGAATTCAGGTATTTATAAATTTGTGGATTTAAGTTAAAAATTAAGGAATTTAAGAACATAGAAATTAAGTAACATATTTTTTTGAGATTAAGGAATTTAAAATTTAAGAAAAAAAAACAAATCACGTGTAAGGGTATTCAAGAATTTAGGATTTTAGGAATTTCTGCATTTGGGAATTTTGGAATTTTGGAATTAATGCATTTAGGAATTCAATAGTTTCAACCGTTAGGGAATTAAGTAAAAGAAGAATTGAGGAATATGGAATAAATGAATTAGGGAATACAAAAAATCAGTAATTTTGAATTTATGAATTTAGGAACATAGGATTTGAGGAACAGAAATTTAAGAAACATGGAAATTTACAAATTGATATAGGAATTGAGGAATTTTGAAATCAAGGAAAGACATTATCGAGGTTGGGAACGTAGAAATTAACGTATTAAGAAATTCATGAATTAAGGAATCAAGAAAGAATTTTCGATTTTTGAAATCAAGGAATTAAGGAATTTAGGAATTTCAGCAACAAATGACTCAAGAATAAATAAGTATTGGAAGTAAGGAATTTAGTTTATACATTAGAGAACTCAGAAGTTTCAGCGTTTAGGCATTCATGAACTAAGGAATTCGGAGATAACGAGAGTTGGAAATTGAAGAATTTAGGAATTCGAAAATACGAACTAAGAAATTTATGCTTCAAGGAATCAAGAATATCAGCGTTTAGGAATTGAGGGATTCAGGAATACAAATCAGCAACACAATGTAAGGAATTTACAAATTGAGATTTCGGGAATTCGGAATCAAGGAATTTCTGAATTAAGGAACTCAGAAATTAGAGAATTCAGGAATTCGGAAGTTAAGATATAAAAATATGAACAAATAATACAAATAAGAATGTGAGAACTCAAGATTTAAGAATTTAAGCAACAAACGACTCTGGAACTCGGGAATTTCGGAAGTTGGGAATTTAGAAATTAACGAAATAAAATTAACAAATAAAGGATGTCAGAACTTCAGGAATTTCATAATTAAGGAATAAAGAAACATAAGAATTTATGCAATAAGAAATTCTGGAATTTTAGCGTTTAGGAATTAAGGAATTGAAGAATGAATAATTAAAGAATTTTGCAATGATTTTAGAAATTTATCAATTCGGGAATGAATTTACGATTTGAATAATACATATTCATGAATTCAAGGAATTTAGGAACTTAGAAATTCAGAAAATAACGAGTTTAACAGATTAGAAATTTGAGGATTGACGTAGGAATCTCCGATTTAACGAATTAAGACAATTAATAGTTTTAGGATTCACGAATTCAGAAATCCAAACGCAAAATTATCATTTGTAAATTCCAAATATATGGTAAAATCCAAGTTTAAAATGTTAGATCCAAAATGAAAATTTGATGCAAATTTTTTTTTTAAACAATTGAAGGAGAAGAAGGAAAAAATCGTATGAGAAAAGATCAATGGATTTGGTATTTCATATTTTGAATCTTGAGAATTAGTATGTGGAATTGGAAATACAGTCACATCTCGATATTTATTTTCGTTAAATCAAATTTACATTAGATGAGGGGCGATCCCGGCGTTGACATCGATACCTCTCACGCCAAAGTGACGAGTTCGAATCTCACCCCGGACAAGTTACGAAAATACCCAAAAGGTATTAGAGTGACTACAACGGGAGATGAACCAGCCCATGCTTCAGATGAGTTTTAGGCCATAGAGAAGAATTATATGATCATTATTTTATGTTAATGTAGAAATTTCGGTAGTTGTGAAAATGCATATGCATATGCATATTCTACTTTTGAAGCATCTACTAAGACCGATCTACGACACTTTCAACAGAGGCGTCTAGTGATCAAAAATTTAACCTGTTTGACTATTAAAAGCATTGACCATTCCAAAAACTTCTTTAACAAGATAGAATTAAGTGTAAATATGTAGTCTACGATCGATTGACGAAATAAATAATATAAATAAATAAATAAATAAATTCCAAAACCCAGAGGATTCGAGGAAATCTTGAACTGGTGCAATTACATAAGTTGAAGGTCTTCCACCAATTTTTGGCTACATACAGTCTTGTCAGTAGTTTTATCGAATAGGTAAGGTGCAAACAAGATCGTGATCACAACCATAAAAAAGGCAGTTTGAACGTGTTCCGAGTGTTCGGAGAGTTGGCGTGAGGTAATAAATTTCCATGAAATTTATTAAATTTGTTTTAAATTTAATTTTCGAACATTAGAAAGATCCGGAAATGTTTGTCAAGAGCCTATGTATTCATGAGGAATAACGGATAACTCCTGGAAAATTCGTAGAGAAATACAAACCATTTTGTTAAGGATTTTGGTGAAGGAGTTGAGGAATATTTGGAAAGTTTTTGAAGTATGACCAATCTGAACTCAATCAAAGAAATTTAAGATACTCATTAGAACTATTGAAAACATGTTAAGGAATTTCCTGAGAGCTTAAATAATATTTGAAGGCATTGCGAGAGCTTAAGAGCTGTATTAAGATCATGTGAGACAGTGTTATATTTTCTGAGCAGTATAATTTCTGGAGCAAAAACTTCGAACAGCTAAATTTTCTGAACTTTTGAAAAGATTCATGGACTTTTTAAAAGTCAAATATCTTGCGAGAATTATCGACATCTTCTGAACCTCTGATGAAGTAGATTTTCTAATAAAGTCTGAACACTTTTTTAAACCTCAAAATTCGTCCACTAAGAGCTACTCAAAAATCTCAAGTCGGCCAAACCTTACAAAAATATGGCGAAAGTGCATATAACTTGAAATTTTCTGAGGAGAAAATCTTCTTTCTTGGCATTTCAAGCTAATTTCTTATCACAATAAGCATATAGCCTGCACTAAGCTTAATATTCTGAAAACACATCCACAGTTATTAATTGAGAGCTTTCTAAATCAGGTACCATTTTTGCATTAGCATGATGGTATGGAAACGCAGCCTCATCCAGCATGGTATTGCCTTGTAGCTGTACCATTACCGAACATGCAAATTTAGGCCAAAAAACCCTGAAGACTACTAAAAACCAACAGTTCGTCAACTTCCAATCAGCCCATCGTAACCTTCCCCAGTTCATTAACACCTCTCAAGCTTGGAAATCGTGTGCGCAGTGCATCGTAAAACTGCAATATGACAGATACGAGCATGTGGGGTGCTTGTAGGACTGATAAGCCGTCCGGTGAGAGTGAAAAGTGCATTCACTCTTCAAACAATGCATAAATGTAAAAAAAAATACAACCGCAATCGCGAAGATCCAACCAGGAGAGGGAAAGGAACGATCGACAATTAAGAGGAGGAAAACTGTGTCACTCGCCGCGGCAGCATCCAGCCGGAATTCGTTATCAGTTTGTTATCATTCTCTGTGAATTCTTCTGTCCGTCGTTCCCAAGCTCGTGTTGTTTGCGATATTTATTGACTCTTGTTTTTCTTTCCCCTGCACAATCGTCTCGCTATATTTATGTGCGAAAAGTCCGAGAGCGAAAGTTGGCGTTTTTTTTGCTGCTGTCGCATGAGAATCTGCGGGCTGCAATTTGGTCGGATCCAACTTGCACAAATCCACCACAATTTCGGCAAATTACGACATAATGGACCTTCGTGGCTTTGGCCGAGCTTCCTTCGCAAAGCAGAAGTGTCTTGTTGGCGATGAGAGTTCCCCTCGGTGGAGGATTTTTCAAACTCGAGAGTACGCAGTACTTCAGCATAAAAATGGCCATACCAACTACTGAAATCAATTCACACAGCAAACTAGCCATTAGAAACTGCTTCAGCTGAGGTGATCCGTCGAGACACTACTGGTGGTAATGTTCAATTTCGTTTTGATTGGCCGGGCTCGGGGCCCGAGTTTAGTGAAAGTGACACTTCTTGTTAACGGCGTAGGCCCGGGTGCCGGGCAAATTATCGCCCGTAATCTGTGGCGATACCGTCGGCGGACGTTCGCCGGAGTTGACTTAAGTGGGAACAGATGTGTGTGGGGGAACGTGGCGCTGCTGGGTGAAGGCGCGTGTTTGAGAGCATATTTGAAGTTAGGTGCAACGTAAAACTCATCGAGAGTTTTTTTTTAATCTTTCGGAAATTTGATGTTGCTCGAATAAGACCGGACACCATAAGGTCCGGTAGAAATATTTAAAAGCTATGATCTTTTTTTGAATAACACAAGGTTTTATTACTTGACAGCTCTAAGAAGTGGGTTGGAATAGGGCAAACACATTTCCGAACAAGACACCCAATGCTATAGCCTACCCATTATTTTAATGGCGAAATTAACGAATTGTGAATGAAATAACGAAGAGCGTATATTTTTATTGGGTTCAAAAATGAAGTTGGTGAAGGTTCTCATAAGAAATATTTGGACGCACATCCAGGTTACCTTGGAGACGTTGGAGAAAAAACTTCCACTGAAACTTCTAAAAGAATTAGGAAAGGAATTTCACGCTATGCCGAACGTGATCCATCGTTAGGGTATTTAGTATGTTTAAATTCGTGAGAGAGAATACATAGAGAGAGAAAAAGAGAGGGAGAGAGGGAGCGAGAGAGAGAGAGAAGCTGCGATTTTGAGTTCCATAAATTTTTAGTTCGAGATTTTCAAAATGAACATAGATACATCTTAACATAGTTATATAGAATACTACGGTGAGACCATTCCAAATAAGTTTTCAAATAGCAAATTCCCTTTTCAAACGTACTTTATATCAATTATGCTGGTGCATTATAAGATACATTCAAGATAGTTTTCTAATCATTTAAGTTTTTTCATTTATTTGACGCAGACAAAATATGCCCATCAGTCAAAAGATAAACTTTTTCTAGTGTAATTTAAAGAAATTTTTCTCACGTTTACTAGTGATAGGTTGAAGAATGAAATTAAGGGTTTTCCGATTACAATCCTTTTACTAATACGCTCGTTAAAGTGAAGTTTTTGATTTCAGCTTTCTATTTATTTAGGTATTTCATACTTTAGATTACAATATTTATGGACGACAATTCGTTCCGTTCTGTCGCCCTTTATACATCTTAACAAAGTTATATAGAATACTATGGTGAGACCATTCCAAATTAGTTTTCTAATAGCAAACGCCCTTTTCCTTTCTTTGGGCGTGATATTGACAGCAGAATAGTGCGACAATGAGTGACTGTACGAAACATAAGCATTTCTCCGTTGATTCATAACAGTAGGCGAATGATAGTATAGGAAATTAAAGCAAAGCGATTCCAGCAAATGCCGAACGTTATTCGGTAATTCTTCATGTTCAAAGTCAAGAGAGAGACTACAGAGAGAGAGAGAGAAAAATGGGCTTTTTTGGACGGTATGTAAAATCTGCAACCACTCTCCTGAAGAACTCAGGGTGTGTGAATGAGAGTGCCAACCGTGCCTTAAGCCCTGTACCCTCCCCGAAACCACCTGTCGGTATTACTTCAGGAAGGGAGCTATTGTGCTTGTTAAGAGGACCCTCCCCTGGATTTGGGCAAAAATAAGGCAGTAAGTTTGTATTTTTTGTAGGAGAATGAAAAGGCGTACGAATTTCCAGTTTTCACGATAAAATTTGATTATTATTCAAAATTTGAAAGAGATAAAAAAAATTGAGAAAACTCAAAATGGCGGCTACAAAATGGCGATTTCTCGAAACCATGTTTTTGAATCTAACTTCAAGCCCCGAGCTTGAGCTATTAATCCGATTCCCTCCATCAAATAACTGTTAGAAAGGTTATATTATATACGGCTTGAACTAAAAGTTTTTATTAATAATTAATTATTTATAATTTTTAAACACGGTTGAAATGCAAAAAAAGTAGCGAAAAATTAAACTTTTCAGTTCAAATGATCACTATGCAATGAGTTTAAGTTTAAATTGTCTGAAATTTAGTTCAAGCCGTATCCGTGTCCACTACAAGAGGCTGCAGGCTTGAAGTGATCGCCCTATGTTTTGCGCGAAGAGGCTTACGGAAATCACCATTTTGTAGCCGCCATTTTGAATTTTGACAATGTATCTCGTTAAAATCTTGAATAATAATCAAATTTAATCGTCAAACCCGGAAGTTCGTACGCCTTTTCATTCTCTCTCAATAAAAATACAAACTTTGCCTTATTTTTGCCCAAATCCAGGGGAGGGTCCCCTTAAGCACCCATTATGTCTACTTAGGGCTTCAGTAGTTAGGTGGTCCCTGCAACCTGCCGTTGGTCATTTCGCCATTTTTGTTGGAGATCGAAGACAAACGGGGAGGCTGCGTCCCAGATGTCCCGATCTTGGCACATCTTCTAGACCAAGTTATCCGAAGTGTCGTGACCGCTTACGGCTATCATTCCGGATCTCGCGCACTACAGTCAGTGCTGCAAACAGTCTCGTATATGGAAGGCTGACCAGTATGAGGCTGTTCCGGCAACTCTGAACACACTGTGCAAATCTTGCGTGGCAACAAGAGAAAGCAGAGAAGGGCTTCAGAAAATCTCAGTATCGAAACCACGATACAGTGTAATGAAGGTCAACGTGACAGCCTTCAAGTATCTGTTACGTCAATCTTCATTCGACAACGTTGAGTTCCCGAACGGAAATAGATTTTGCTGCATTGATCGTTGTATAGCAGAACGTCTCAAATAACCGAGTATCTTAAGGCTAGGCTCACAAGCCGATTCGAGAAACGTTAACCAGCTGAACAAGGATCAAGGCAAATCGTTCTGGCCCAGACTTTCTCGTAACCTGAATATCCAAACCAGCAACGTAAAACTGAGTTCATCAGCTTGATATATTCGAAATGCTCCACCAATCAGTTGTTCCTATAAGACAATCCGTCTTAACCCTTCAATCCATGACTACACTTCACCAGCCTCGCAGTCAGCGGAGTTTTCGCAGGTCACCTTTGTCCGTAACATCTCTTTTTTGATTACCAGTAGGTTTGTTTTCTGGAGTTTTCAGTAGGTCGGTCGATGTGCCAAACTATTTTTGCGATTAACATGATGGCAGGTACTTCCAGCAACTCAGGCAATTTGTTGTTTCATACCAATCCTCCTCGATCCGTCTTCAATCCAAATTCTACCGCAGTTTAATTACAACAAGGGCATGTTGGTCCTCCGCGAATCCATGCCCATATTCCGGGGCCGTAGAGGACTGTCAATGGTTTGTAGATGATCAACTTCGGAGCCCAAAGAAGGCACGATTTTCAGTCGTAATGTGTCTTTGTTTCTGGGAGGAGCCTCATAGCGTAGTTGGCGAACGCATCGGTTTTCCAATCCGGAGGTCAAGAGTTTATAGTCGAATATATATTTTGGGAAATTCTTTCGACTACTCTGGAGCATGTCCATATCATTGTGCTTACCACACACTAGCCGATGGGATACTTTGGAATGGCAAAGTAAGTCCTCGAAGAACTGTGGAAGTGCTTCACTTGTTGTACCAATCAGACGAAGGCCGGACTGTCTTCAACTGTATGCGGTAGCTGTCTAGATTTGGTCCATGATTGCACTTAACCAATCTAGTAGTCTACGGAGGGTCCGCAGGATGTCCCACCTTGCTTAATGTGCTCTTCGTCTTCTTATGCTAGTCGGTTCGATATCGAGATTCATTTTAACTGCGCTGTCATTCTACATTCTTACGACATGCCCAGCCCACCGTAGTCGACCAATTTTAGCTGTCTGGACGATGGGAGTTCCTCTCACGAACTGAAGTGCTTTAAAGATCACTCACTTGAGCGTCAAGCGAAATCCCGTACGGCGAATAAAATCTAAGTAGAAGAAGCGTCTTCGTTTTTATCTGCTGATGTCGTTATCGGCGGTCTCCAATGAGCCCGGATACACGAACCAACATCAATCTGAACAAGGGATAGGAGGCTAACATTGCACTGTTGAGATTTTCTGAGACGAAGGGAAGTAAAGCCGTTGTTCCCATCTCGAATCCCATGTTGCTGGGTTCGATTTGTAGGGTCCAGTTCGACTCACGCATTAGGCTGAAAGTAACGTCAATAGGCAACAACACGGTGCGTTCTACGGTATCAATAGCTTAGAATAAGCCAAAATGTTGGATGAATTCGAATCGCACCTTTCACAGTACTGTCAGACAGTAAAACACGAGATTCTTCGAGATTCGAATAACTCGATAGTGTCCCCGGAACACGGACGACTTCCAAACTTCCGTAGACCCAGGTTCGTCAAAAACCGGCAAGCCGAAGCGGCGTGCACACGAAACAGGAAACCGTTGGGCTGACAGAGCCCAGTCCAAATTCATACTTTTCAACGCCGGATTCATCGAATTCGTGTGAGCTTCAAGTACGGGTCTTGGTACGGTAAATACAGGATCTAGAAGCCTCTTTGTTTAGAGAAAAAAATACCACTCCTCTACTGGGGGATGCTATTCCAAGAAACGGGGAAGTCTTTCTGGTTGTGGCCATCGTCCATGGAAAGGTGTTTGTACAGAATATCTTGCCGTCTGGCTTCTGGAACTCTCGTACAGCTGCGGCGAAGGACCATGTTGTTACAGCAGTTAGATCATGTTCAAATTCTACGATGCTCCTTTTCAGACAACATTCCATGGAGTTGCAAATTTTCGTCTGCGCATCTTCGCGTATTTTAGAATCATCACAAGATCTACGGAGACCAATCCACAGTTCACCCTTAGCCAAAAATTGTCTGTAGTCGTTCTCGATGCAAGGTTGAAATTTGATATTCAGAATCACACGACTTCTAATATTCAGTTTTCTCGAGGTGTATGTTAAGCGAGTTGTGTTCTTCTTGTATTTTGCTTCCTGGTTTTGGTTCTATACAGGGATATGGTGCGACTCAAATCTCTTTGAGTGCAGCACGCGCTGCTACGAGACAGCACATTAAATTTCAAAGAGACGTGAAAGTGCAGTCTGTACTCGTGCACCCTTGCTGTGCCGTGCGCTCAAAGCCGCACATCTCATTTTGAATTATCTCTCGTCTCTTTGGGTGCTAACGATTGCACTCTCCCCTTGTCGTCTCTAGCACACAAGTGCAAAAATCAGACACGGCGGCATGGGCCGGACTTGGAATGTGAATAAGGATTTTAATAAAACTTTCCCTCTATGAACCCATACAATGCCTTTTTGTTACTAGCATCAACACTTTTAATTTTGCTACCATTTACCAAAGCATGAGCCAAAGCACAGAGTAAACACTGAGTAGAGCTCTGAGTAGAGCAATGTGCATTACTCTTTGTCTCTGAAAGAGTAGTGCATGTGCGGCTATCTGTCTCTCGTGCTGCTACGAAATCTCTCGCACTTTCGTTTTGTGCGCTCTTCTGAAACAGGAGACGCACACTTGAAATTGGGTGAAGCACTTGCCTATTTTGCACTACTCTGTGTTTCTCGACAATCCCTGGTTCTATACCAGCAATTCAAACAACGGAAATATACGACTTATAGGGTGCAGCAGGAGAAAATGCAAAGATTTATGGTATTTTTTTAAATCTCATTTTCAACTACATTAAGCAATAATATCAACATTTTCGAGTTCAGTTATCTTTATTAGGTCCTTTCAAACAAATTTACTCGATGTGTCCTCAATTTAAAGAAATTATATTTCACCGGAAGCTAAAACACACGCCTTTCGAACGTTGTCCTCCGACATCGAGTGCCGTTATGACAGATTTGAGGGTCTTTACACTAGGGTGAGATGTTTTAGAGGCTTGTGCTTCAACATACGCCCAAATCGAATAATCCAACGGACTAAGGCCTGAACTGCTAGGGGCCACAGATCTTTCGGTCAAAACTTCATGTTTCCTATCGACCATCGTTGGGTCCGATTTGACGTGTGGCATGGCGCGACATCCTGTTGTAGGACAACGTATTGATCCTCAAAGAAGTTGTCCTTCACCCAAGAAGCACTTGGTCTTTCAAAATACCGATACACACTTCAGTAATTTTAACACCAGCACTAATGAAAACAGATGGCATTTTCAAACCGTTGGTTGCCACCAAGCTAAATATCATGACACCAGCAGGAGGTTTAGATCGGAACTTAAGCTTCGCTTTTTCCGGAGCATGTTCAAGTTTCTTCGGTAAAAAGAACCGGACTGTACGGACACAGTTGGACACATCATCAATGCTAAATAGATTTTCGTCGGAGAATAGGTTTATATTTATTAAAGGAAGCAATCTCTCCAAAAGAGCCACTCGTAATTCGTTTATTCGCTCCGTGATCAAGTGTTCCACTCTAGTTCTGGAAAACTTCCTTGATGATTCTTCGCATGATTTTTTTTCCGAAATGATGACTTCATGGTAAATTTCCTGATGGAACGTACCGAGTTACGATAAATCTTTGCACGGACCGATTTGATCATGTTTGGGGTACGTACAAATCACGGACTTCCACTTCTCCGCACTTCTCTGCTTAGCACTATCCTGTAGAGACTCTCTGATGCGATAAACTGTGGTCAAGTGACATCCTACCACCTTGACAGTCTCCTTCGGCGTCTTCTGGGCGAGCACACTCCAGCACACTACTCGTTCTACTCGACAGCACACTCCAATTTTCTGATACAGCACTTGAATGATAACATACTCCAATACACTGTCAAAAGAAATAGAACATAAGTTACTCAAATTAACCCAATATTAAAGTTCAAACATTTTCGCATTTTTGCCTGCCACACCCTGTAGCGCTGGTCGACGATTGAAGTTGGGTGCCATCCCCTTTATATGTTGCTAACGAGGCCTAGATATAGCATGTGACAGTCACTGAGCATGCAGCAAAAGAAGCAGGGACTGTGGTGATCGGGACCCGACCATTGGAGAAAAATTGGTGCAGTTTGGTAGACACTCGAAATGGTATCGTTTGACTTCAAGTTTCGCATCATTCTGTCAAAAAAAAACCGGCGAGATTAAGCGTCTGCAATTGGTTTCAAGAGTCGGAAATTTCAGCTACTTTTAAGAAAGCTGGAAAGCAATTTCAGAGATCTTTTTCTACCAGCAAAGCAAGCAATCAAATACTGTAGTCTCTTCAAGTGACTGCAAACCTAATTAAAGTTGCCTTTTTGATGGTTGTGATGAGTCGTGACCAGAAAAACTGACAGAGCGGACCAGTGATAGGTGAGTAAAGAGCATTTCCAGGCGAAACAGGACCTACAGACCAACTTCTGAGTGTTTCCTGATTCAATTGAAAATGTGTACACATGTTTTACCTACAAAAGTAAGTTTTTCCACTGATGCAAAACAACTTGAACTCAAGACAGTTATAAAAAAAGGCGTAAGCATTTTGAATAACACTTCAATTGATAAGAATAGCACTTCAATTAACAAGTTGTGGCCCTTTATATAAAGCTTGTGAAAAAAATATACACTGAAAAAAAAATCGCAAAAAATCGAAAATTAACATTAAAATTTAAATTCAAAACATCAACAGAACATCAACTTTTGGTGTATTTTTTAAAACTTTTACATTTGCGGGAATAAACGTATTCTGATTATATAATCTGATTTTTGAAGTATTTAAAAAAAATTCGGCTTCTGATGATGATTCGTAAGAGCCCCGTTCTCGAAGATATCTTCCGACTTGATCTTAATATACTCGAATAATATTCGAAAAATACGACCTTTTCTACAAATTATTCGCGTTTCTCCAGTAACCACAACACGTTTTCGAAGAAACGTTTGTTCAAGCTTCCCTGTAATCTTTGACAACAAGACGATTGATTGAACGGTTCAAAGGTATGAAATGGCCCAAACGGTATTCTTAAAACTGTTCGTTTTTACACATGCCTATTTTACTTCTTATTGTATACTTTATACATTGTGTGTAAAAACTTGAAGCTCTAACGTCAGTTTTGGAGAAAACTTCAGGGTGGAAAGATGTGAAGTGAAAAAAAGTGTCTCTAAGGTCAACTTTTAAAGCATTTTAAAACAAAGGGATGAATTGTGGCTTGGCTATTATTCAAATAACTACTTTGAACGGCATCTTGAAGAACAAATGTATAATTTTCGGAAAAATCACACACTATGACAACTTCACCATTGCTTAAATTATTTTCCGTGTGTCTTAAAAACGAGGATTGTTCGGTTTTGATGTATGTAATCATGCGTGACCAATTTTTCTAACTTTTCGGGAAAATATGATACAAATTCATCAACTGATTGTGAGAGGGTCTCTAGATTACAGCGGTCTGTTGAAATCCACTGTTCGAAAGATTATTCAAATGCATTATATTCATCCAGTTCCTTGAAAAAGTTATTCTCAAAAGCTAACCGGCTAGGACAATTTTCACATTCACGGAGATAACAATGTTTCGATCTTGACGATGTGTTGCATAAGAGTTGTTCGAAGTAAAATTTTGTATGATTTTGGAAAGCATATTTTTTTAGGCTATGTAGCATCAATTCAATATTCTCATGAATGGTACAGACACAAATATTATGAGAACCTGAGCTGCCAAGCCCGGCATGTTCGCGTTTGAGAATAAGACGAACAGTAGCGCTATGCATACTCTATAGTTTATAATCTGTTTTAATTGAACCGTTTATTCAATCATCTTGCGGTCAAAGATAGAATTGCGTCAAATTTATTATACATTTCCAAAAATTAGCTCATGTTGTTGGAGAATCTTGAAAAACTTATGAAAGAGGTGGTATTTTCGAAAATTATTCAAGTATCATAAAATTAAATCGCAAATATCTCGAGAACGGATGCTCTTACGAAGGTCATTATCAGGAGCTTTTAAATACTTCAAGAATCAGAATATAGACGATTATTCCCGTAATAATTAAAATTTTGAGGAATGCACCGAAATTTGATGTTCTGGAAACTTTTTTCCCTGACATTTCTCCATCTCTTAGTCTAAAATTTGCGTAATAACTTCAAGTTGTTACAGTCAAAAAATAAAAAAAATCAAAATTCGGTTTTTGAGATAATTAAGTTTTAAAGTTAATTTTCGACTTTTTTCCGAATTTTTTTTCTCAGTGTGAATTTTTTTCACAACCTTCACACATAGGGCACAACTTGTTCTTAGACAGTTTTTATGTACAACCAAAAGGTTTTAGAGCCACAAATTATTAATTGAAGTGCTATTCAAAATGGTTACGCCCTTTTTAAAACTGACTCTTGAATCACAAAAATCTATGTTAGCGCGGAAAATGGTTAGTCTCCTAAGACAAACGCGTATGCAAAGTATCATTCAAATAAAAAAATATCGAAAATAATGTTCCACATTTCCAGGTCATTTCACCTGAAAACGCTCTAAAGAGTATAGCTGATTCAATAAATAGCAAAACGGGCAGTTCTAGAACACTGTGGTATCGATGAATTCAGTATCCCAGCTCGGAGTTGCAAGAAGTCAGTGAAAATAACTTTTCCTTATTAAAAAACTTAAACATACGGGAACATTTCCGGGGAGTCCTTTAACACACCGGAGAACCGAGCTGACGAAGATATTGGGCTTGGGGTACTCTGACTTTTCATATAAATGTATTTAATCATAAACTTCTTAGCTACTGGGAGCAGTCCTGGTCTGATAATTTGTGTTTCCTAGGAAACGAAAGAGTGATCATCGCACATATCGATGAACTGCTTTGCTGTTTTTACCTCCATTCCCCCCTGTTTCGAAAATTTATATAAATATATGCCCGGAGTCGCAAACGATGGATAAAATAGGCCTGAGCTTATGTGAACCTTTTCAGAGAATTAAGTGCAAGTGGTTACATCCACTTCGCGCGTTGAATACAGTACTGTTTTACCCCACTTCCCCGTGTATTTTAGAATAATTTACAATTAAAAAGCTCAGCGTGTAACGAAGCAGTCCAATTAGGCTTCTTTTGTAAAATATTCCAAGAAATAATTGGATTATTACTGACCCTAGCTTTGTAGTTAGTAACACCACAGATGTGTAGATGTTATGTTGATGTACTTTTACGAGGAACTTGAAACATTTCCGGCTGTCATCAATCATCAACGAACAATCTCTTCGAACAACAGAATTGAATTCCTCCCCAAACAATTACGTACTTGTTCAATTTTGCACCCACCAAAAAGCAACGGCGACGGTGGTGATGTTTTTAGAAATCCCAGCAACATACCTGCAAAGAAATGGAAAAGAAACAAGATGTAAATAGAAGCGTGGAAAAAAAATTCAACAAATTTGCTTACGTCGTTCACCGCTGACAATGAATAACAACAACAACAACAACGACGGTGAAATAACTTATTCAATCAATTTCCCGACACTCGGAACCGACCATACTTATGTGAGAAGCATGGCCAAATACGATTGGTAACACTTTCCATGCAAGAGAGCTCTATGGCCTGTATGGCAAATAATGGTCAGCAGCCGAGAGGAAACGATCGACGGCAACAATAACAAAATCAATACTTGCCCGTTTTCAGCAGAGACCCCAACAAAGAAACGTCACGGTCGTTACGCCAATTCAATCATCTCATCTGACTTGATTATCTTCCTATGATGCCAAGGGAATTTGAGATTTGGAAAATTGAAACATATTACCAGCAACTGAAAATCGGACAGAAAATTTCCAGTCCAAGCCAATTCAACAAAGGCGACAATTTAGACCCCCAGCCAGGAACTACCCAAAGATATGAAACCAACAGACATTCGTTTCTTCCACTTCGCCATAGGAATGTAGGGCTAAGATTTGTGTTCAGATCGTACCTTGAGATAGCTTTGATTGCATTTCCTCCTTTCTCGTGTGCGCTTCGGTCCGCACCGGAAGACTGTCATTCAATCGATCACCACACTAAAAGGTGAATCAACAACAGCCAGCAATCGGCGCCGCACCGATAACCATCAACATCGGCCGATCGCGCAATTATGATCATTATTGTATTGAGATTTCACTCACCGCCCGATCGCCAATTGCGCGCAAACATAAAATCAACAAAGCGCAGCAGGAGCGTTCATATTTCTGCATTATTTTGCGTAATTTGGTTGATTAGAAATTTGCTGCTTTCCGCGTGAAATAACACCACAACAACGGCGGGCTGGCAATGACCTCTCAGCTCTCAGCTCAGCGCCGAATCTTCAACCGACGGACGATTGTCCTCCTTTCGATCGATCTGCGGCGCTGAGATGAGCAACTTCTCCGGTAAGAACCGACTGATCGATGGATGGCACAGAAACCTAGCTAGAAGACGTCGCTCAAGGATTTCGGTGGTGAGCACATTGCAGCAATTACAAGCGACCGTCGGCGTCGTCGGCGACGTGGTTTCTTTGTGTCCGATCGGTTGCAGCTTCGACAGTGTGCTGCCGGGCCACTTTAGAGAATTCAAGATCACTTGATGCTGCTGCTTAGCAGCTGGTACCGCCGGCGCACAATGGAATAAAGATCCGATCGGGGATTTTGATCTAGAACTCTGGGGCGGCGATTGAGCGAAGATTGGCGACGACAGACAGAGTGGTTGCGGCGGTAATAGGGTTGAATAGATTTCCGATCAGATGTCTTTGTTTGCGAATAAAAGTGGCTAAGTGGTGTGGTTTGTAAACGGGGAGGTCAAAGTCGTTCCGGAACGAGCTCTCGCCGGATGATCACAATTGATGTGCCCTTTGCAAATTGATAGCGTCTTTTGTTGGAGGGGGGGGGGGGCTTCTGGTTTTTGAAGCTTCTAAGGCTTTTAGAGCAAATTTTAGAACGGTGTTGATTTTTAATCATTGAGCTTCTAAGAATGACTCTAAAGGGTGTCCACGTTAAAATTGCATCACATAAATTTATTCGGAGATTAGCGGGAATAAGATATTGACATAACTCCAGTACATCGTTAACGTGGTTGTATAATGTCAAATCAGGACAGAAAATCTAAGGAGCATTGTGCAACTTCAGCAAATGAAGAAGTCGCTTTTGGAGACAGTCTTTTCCCTGTGCTCTTTTAAAACAGACACTTTTAGAACCTCGAATACGAGTACCGATCGGCGGCTCAAAATTCAGGAATTCTCATCCAAAACTATATCATTTCATGGGACAGCACAAGGGTTCCAGATACTCTGGAAACGATTCCAATAGGGCTCAAAACGGACACTTTCAGAACCTCACCTGCACTGGTTCCAGAAGTACCCAAAGCGAATACTTTCGGTACCTCTTATACTGGTACCATTCGACAGTTGAAAATTAATTATTTTTCCCCCAAAAGTGCAAAGGCATCACGCCAAGGACCAACAATAAGAACCACTTTTGAATACTCTGGAATCAAACCTGTGTTGAATATGTTTTTTTTTTTAAATACTGACATTTCTGAACATGATTCCAGCCAAGCAACAATTGTGGCTCCAAAAGGTTTCTGGAGAGCTTATCTGTGACTTCAAAAATACTTTAAATACCACGGTGAAAGTTGCAGCAATACTTCAGCAGGATCTACATATACTTGGCTTAGCGTAAAGATGGCCATCCAACAGTTTTCTGTAAGAGATTCCAATAGGTTCAGGTAATTACATACAAATCTGACCTGAAGCTTCGAAGGTTGCTATCCCACAGAGGACTTTCCGTGTCAGTACAAACATTGCCAAAGGTAAGTTCCGGGGAACAACAGCCTTTCACTAGTTTTTATAATCAGCAAGTACTCCCTGGAATTGGGTTCTAACAACTTACAGATTCAATCTAGAAGAATTGCAAAGTCAATCTAAAAGACCTTCACGATCAGTCAAAAGCACTTCTAGGACCAGTTTCAATGAATTTCAGCGAGGACATCTAGAATCAATTCAGATCATCTCATAAGACGTCAAGGACATTTAGATATGGAGCAGGAATCTTCCAGAGTTAGTCCAGAGAACTGCCAGAGTCAATCCAGAGACTTTGGGTGTTCTGTTCAGAGGAATCTAAAATCAGTTCAGAGTATTCGGAAGTTTATTAAATTTACGTATTAAAGATTGTCAAAGCCAATGCAGAGGACTTCAAAAATAATTTCCACTGAATCGCCAGAGTCAACCCAGAAGGCATTCTGCTTCAGTCCAAAAGAGTTGATTCAGATGACGGCCAGTAGATTTGCAGAGTCATTTTAGTGAACTTTCAGAGTTAGCCATCGTCATTTCTGGTGCCTTTTAGAGTCATCCGTTCCACAGTGAACTTCTGTTTCCAGTGAACTTCCAAAGTCAGTTTAGTGAATATCCTTAGTCCATAGTTAGTCTAGAAGATTTTCATATTTAATCCAGATAAATGCAACCCAGTTGACTTCCTTAGTATGTCCAGAAAACATGTAGTCAGCCAAAAGAATATCTAGACTCAGTCTAAACGTTCACAAGGGTCAATTCAAGGGAATTCTATCGTTTGTTTAGTTTTCAGGATCATCATGGATTACTTCACATTTTTTCAAATTATCACAAGTAAACGCGAGCAGACTCCTTTAAATTCTACTAAAAAAATTTATCCTCTGACAGAAATAGCTATTTCGTCTGCAACTTGCAGCTTCTTCACTGGCGAGGGCTGGACTCGACGTTCTGTTTAGAGGACATCTAGAATCAATTCAGAGCATCTCAATGGACAAGAGACTTTAGTGATGGAAATTCCTGAAGCCATCTCAAAGATCAGTTTAAGAAAACTCCCATTTGTCTTGTTTTCAGGATCAACCGGATTTTTTCCGTGTATCTAAAGGTGCTTCAAATATTCTATAGATTTCTAAAACGACTTCCAGGAGATTAATGTCAAACATGAACTTTAATATATTAATGCGCCAATTTTGATTGTTGCCAGAGAATTGCTGACGTAATACTCCTAGCTGTTTTGGGCCAACTACGAAGCGTTGCCTAAAGAACTTCCACCCGGTGTTTCGAAGGTTCCAGTTAACTTGAGACGTTTTTTGAGGAGCTTCCAGCAATACTCGTAACTCACTAATGTGCTGCTCCCAATAAACCCAATAAGGGTACATTCAGAACCTCGTGTATTGATACTGATACATGCCATGAACCAACAAGGGGATATGGATACTCTGAGACCGGTTCCGGTGGGTCTCAAAACGTACACTTTCGAACCTCATACGATTTTACAGCTCGAAATTCTTGATTTTTTACCCAAACGTATGGAATCATCATTCCATGACTCAACAACTTCAAAAAACTCTAGAATCGATTCCGATAAGGCATAAAAAAACACTCTCCGTACGTCAGGTTCTAATATCGTTTGACGACGCAATATTCCGGATACTCTGGAACCGGTTTCGGTAGGACCAAAAACGGATAATTTTGGAACCTCCTTTACTGGAAATGTAGGATGGCTCAATATTCATGATTTTTCATCCAGAAACAAACACATCATGCAATCGACCAACTCAATCACTTCCGGATATTCCGGAATTGGTTCCAGCAGGGTCCAAAACCATTGGTAATCCATAAGGTTCTGAAAGTGTCCGTTTTGGACCCTATCGTATGCGATGCCAGCGTATTTGGAAGTGGTCAAATCCCCTTATTGGGCCAGGCTGTATAACAGAACCAGTCCATGAGGTTTCAAAAGTGTCATTATCGAGGCCCAACCGAAATCGATTCGAGAGAATTCGCGAGTGTCTAAATGGTCAATGGAATGATGGCCATATGCTTCTGGGTGCATAATCATGAATTTTGAGCCGTCCAACTGTACCAGTCACAGGGTTCTAAAAGACCCTAATCCCATTCCGATACTAGGGAATCGGGAAGTGGTCATATCCCATTTCTGGTCCATGGCATGATGAACCTCTGGGTGCAAAATCATGAATTTTGAGTCGTTTGTTTTGGATCCTACTGGCACCGATTCCAAAGTTTTCGGAAATGGCTAATTTTTTTATAGTAACATGGAATGAAGTTGTTCTATTCCAGATGCAAAATCAAGAATTTAGAGGCGCCTAACGGTACCAGTAAACGAGATTCTGAATGTGTCCTTTTCAGATAACTAACGGAACCGACTTTAGGTGCCCACGTGGCCAATAGGACAATTTAAAAAAATCTGGTGAGACTGCTATTCTTAGTACCCATACCTTTCAAATCAATAATCGGAACAATAATGGGGTTTTGAGAGCGAGCCAAAGTCTTCGCTTATTTTTGACGTTAATGAACGTCAATATGTAACATTTTTTTGAAGCGCCACTGCTGAAGGTCGCTGAAAACCTTTTCCGTCTGTAGTAAGGACTATATCGAAAAGTAGCCAGAAACTTTCAAAAACTGAGAAAAAATTAAAGCCAATTCGCAAGTTTTCAAAGCGAAGTATTTTATTACAGTGTAACATGTTAAAACATCAATTTTTGAGTTCTACACAGTGATTTTAGTGCACGTCCTGGAGGCTGCTGGCCACTTTTTCTTGAAGTCTGACATGTTTTGGACAACACCACCTGCCTTCCTGAGATTCCACTTGACGGTTGCCCCGTAGCGTTCGATCGGTCTCTGTTGAGGACAGTTTGGTGGTTTGATATCTTTTGCAACGAAATCAATGTTGCTATCAGAAAACCACTGTGGAGTTGATCTGACATAATGGGCAGAGGTCACATCCGGCCAGAAGTATCTCAAGCTCCCGATATAGCAGAAGCAACCTCTTCTATAAGCACTCGTTTCGGTAAAGACCGGTTTTTTTTATTCTGTCAAATGACCATCTTTTCATCGATTGTTTCCGTCGCACAGTCGTATCTTAAATTGAGACACTCCCTCCAAACGATTTGGCAGAATGCAGGTTCTGGCAGTGTTCTAAGATCCTCTATCACGTACGTTTCGTCATCCATAAAAACACACTGGGAGGGACTGATTAAAATTCAGCTGTACAGCTTTCGGTCCCTCATATTGGCACGACACTTCTAGTCCAGAGATTGCTATGGTACTTTCTGCTTCCAGCGTGTCTTCAAATAATTTCTGCTATGCTGGTCCCGTATTTCTTGGCAAAATCACGAGTAAAGGGTGATAAGTTCTCCTAAATATAATCTACAGTTTTTGGGTCCAATTCAGGATTGCTGAAACCGGTTATTCGTTCAGTTCACGATCATGCAGGTTTTACTGCTCACCATACTTTTCAATCCCTCATTTTACACTTCCTAGATGCACGTTGTCCTTTTATGGAAATCTGATCGTATGTTATATCTCTTTCAGTACACCAAGCGTGTAGAATTTGCTTTCGTACTTCAAGATCAATCAGCGAAATTTTTGCAACAAACATCAATAATGAAAAGAAACTAATTCACACCAAAATAATATGAACTAGTTTAAGCTATATTACGTATGAAGTAACTACTTTTCGATACACTCACAATGATCTTTTTTAAAAGTTCGGAAAAGTCAGGAAATTTAAGATCATTAGCTTTTACCGCAATGAAGTTACTGCTTTTTCATAATGTCGATTTGTCAAAAAATACTCCAATGCACCAGGGAGGTTAAGGGCAACTGGAATGCAACTCGTGATGACCTCCTTGAACTCCCTGATGAGTTTACGAACGACATTTGGTAGCTTCACCTCAACTCTGGTTGAAATTTTGCAGTAGAAAGACTGGAAAATTTAGCAAAATCACAGAATGCAATTTCCATAATTGAACCAACACCATGAACCTGAATGGAAAAACAGTGTACAATAGCTTTTGTAACTCACGAGACGTTACTGGATTCAACGAAACGGAATCAGTACAAGCAGGAACATGGGTTATGGGTCATGGATGTAACTGTGCAGAACAACTTTCCACACGTATTGCTGGGGACTTCCATCAGTTCTATCTGCTTCTACTGATCTCAAGAATGCAGTCTGGGTCTCATGGGCTCGAACGCTCCGAACCCTTTTAACTTTCTCTGGAAGTGACCTAAGCATTTCGTGGATGAAAGATTTCGGAGCATGAGACCTAGATAACATTCTTGAGATCAGTAGAAGATGATAGATCTGATGGAAGTCCCCAGCAATACGTGTATTCTACAATCACTGATAATAAATGTTGTCAAATATGCCAGAATCAGAATGCGATGGATGGAAGAAACTGGTTCGTAACTGGTTTCAACATGACCCCAAAGTTTTCGTACGTTTGAAGAATTGAGAAAATCACGTAATGCTTCGAATATGGATGTTATTTTAACTAGGGATTCTGATATCATAGTGGGTCCTATGCATGCTTCAACATTACTAAATCAACATGTGTTGTCTGGCAACGCAAATCCTCATTGTTATTTGAGGCTGATAAAATTTCCAAGATTCCCAGAAAATCACAACCTATATACTGCGATCATTCCGCCTATCTCATAGGTCCGCTGAACTAACCTGTAAACGTGAACCAATCTGAACCCCGTCCCGCCTCGTAGTCACGGTCGGATTTGACGAAAATACCCAAAGGAAAGTGAAACGCAGCTCGTTTTAATAACCCGGTATCGATGGGTGTATAACCATAGGTCTCGCAGTAGCGGCGGCGGCGAGAGACCTTCACTGTCATTTCGTGGCCGGCGGCTTCCTCTGCGATTGGATAATTCCCAGGCCCGGCGCGGCTCGCGATGGAAGAGTAGTGGCCGAATGATTTCGCTGATCGAAAATGTTTGATTTGATTTTCCGGTTGATGTTTTACATTCAATCAACGACGATCGAGAAAGATGCCCGACGATAGTCAAATTTCTCCCCAAATCTGCGCATGCGTGCATAACGATGACGAACATTTCGATTGGATCGGTTGGTTAGGGGGAGAAGATGGTGCTTATCTGATTAGCGCCTTTTTGTGGCTTCCTGCACTGCACGGCTAGTGAGCAAGTACAATGACGTCGGATCGTTTAGCCCATTTGGCCCGTCCGCGGCGGAGGTAAATTACGTCCGATTGTTGGCCCAGCGGTCTCAGTGAACCCGGTCCGGGTAGACAAAAGCGGCTCGAAAATTCCATCAATTTGAGATAGAAAAAAAATTTCAATTAAAATATAATCTAAATTGGGGAGAAATGCGCACCCAAACGATTTTTTCTTCTACCGATTTCGGCATGGTTCGGGCTGTTTGAAGTGTGTCTATATTTGCTCGCTTGCAGCAATAAAAACATACAACTATTATTGTAAGGGAATATATACAACATGCTCATGGGCGCAGCGCCGAGGACTTTCTCTTTCGTTTTTTTGCCTTCATCCGAAATGTGGTGAGTTTTTCGTCGGTCGGCCACATCGTTACGGTAATAATACTAAGGTGTGCGCAGCTCGTGAAAAAGGTGCGCTGAGTTAATTAATTTCGAGCTGAGGCACGAGAGTTGGACTGGATTCACGATTTAGCGGAATCGGACTGGTTGAATTGCGATCGATTTGGGCACGGATGTTATCAGAAGTTGGGTTTTGTTTGGTTATGTTCAATCGCTAGAAAACATAGAAGTCGGAAATTTTAGATCAATGCCGTAATTTTAAGTTAATGCGAAGAAAGTCTGAAGTATATGCAAATACACTATGAGGGCTATAAAAACAAGTGTTGTTTATGCAAACAAGTTGCCCCAAAACAAAAACATGAAAACAACGCATATGGGAGTTCAACTCAATATTTCTAATTGACGGTTTTCGCCCCAAATCGTATTCGGAGTTGGCAGCACCCTCTCAGATTACAACGAAACTTTCTGGGTGTGTAGACCATGACTAGATAAGCCACTTTGCATACTTAGTTTCTTCATTTATTTTTTTCTAGACTGTCTATTGAAAAGGGCTAAACTTTGTTTATCGATTTTTTTTTCAAATGTGTTTAATAAAAAAATGACTACTCCTACAAAAAAGTGTTGTATGGGTGATTATCACAAAATAAGTCAAGTTTTAAGAAAACAAATATTGAAAAAAAAAACAAAATCAAAAATGGTGTTTTTTTTAAATCGACTTTGATTTTTTTCAAATGATTTTTTTCAGTATAGGGCTACACTGAAAAAAACCATTTAAAAAAAATTAAGGTCGATTTAAAAAAAAACACCGTTTTTGATTTCGATGACATTTTGTCTCAAGATAGGTAATTATGTTCCCTACCAACCGTTCATACATCACAAGATGGGCACTTTTAAGGAAACAAAGTTTTTCTAAGAAAAACTTTTTCATGTCCCATTGATTTTTTTTTCAGTGTATTTTGTTATCAAAAACTAAGCCAGTGAAGGTCATAACCATCCCAGAATCCAATGAAACTCAATTTGTTAGGAGATTTTGTCCTATTTATTCAATCATTTGGAAGGGTTTTACTGTTTGATCGCAATATGTATTGAATTTCACTTTTATATATTCATTTATTTATAATGTCTCATATATACTTATTATAATATTTGTCTTAGAGCTATTTTTTAACATGTTCTTTTCTATTTTTTTACAGATCATGGTAAATATGTTTGGTTCATCTCCTGACTTAGAATACAATGCTTTGGTCGCAACTGTGTAAATACAGTGAAACCAATATTCACAGTTTTGTACACATCTACAAAAATCATATAAGCCTCTTTGAGCGACATCATCAAAAGCCGTTTTTGAACTTGTTGTTTTTTGCCATTTCGAACCTCAGAAACAAAATCATTCGTTCCTGGCATTGGTCTGCTGATATCATTATCATCAAAGAATTCTCTTACTAATTGTTTTGTATCGTCATCAAAACCATGACCCCTTCTTTTTTCGGTAGTACAAAGAATACCCTGTTCATCAACAAGATGAACAAGATCCGCAATAATCGGGCCACCTCAAAACTTGAATTAAACATAAATTTCGCATTACATTTCCGTCGTAGTTGTTTATTTCAGATTCATAGGATGTGTTTTAACAATTCGTGGAGACAAATCATAGTTATTCGGTATTTGCATAAAATTTTCGAACTTTGCGCTTAACTCCATTCATTAGGGTTTGCAGAGACTCTTCAGAAATCGTAGAAGCCATCTTTGTCCAAATTTGCTGGAAGTGTCTGATGTCTTTGATTCCTTGCTTCTTTCCAGAAAGCTTCCGCTTCATCAGAGCCCAATATCTCTCGATTGGTCGTAGCTCTGGGCAATTTGGCGGGTTTGAGGTTTTTGGTACAATGTTCACTTGATTTGCTTGGTAACACTCCATCAGAGTTTTAGTATAGTGGCATGATGTCAAATCGGGCCAGAACAAAGGTTTTACTTTGTGACTTTTGATGAAGGGTAGCAATCGCTTCTGCAGACACTCTTTCTGATAGATCTCCTTGTTGATTGTGCCTGTAGTGACGAAAGATTTACTCTTTTTGCCACACAAGGTATTTTTTGGGAAATTTAGATGCCTTCTTCGTTCTGAAATGCTCAGCTGTAGCATAGCATAGGCCATAGCAGAATAAAAAGCCAGCCCTGGAAGCTGCTTGAAATCCTCCAGGACACAAGTTTCATCGTCCATAACAACGCATGAAAATTTCATCAAATATTCGCAGTGCAAACGTCGAGCCCGTGATTTTGCTGCCAAATTCTGTTGCGATTTGGAACTGTTTTAACTTTATACGACTTAAGTCCCAAACGTTGTTTTGATTTTTGGACAAAAGCAGGTGACATCCCTATTTTACGAGCCACCGTTCGAATGGAGAGATTTGGGTTTTTCGTTAATATTCTTTTCACCTTTCGGTCCATGACAGGATCAGCGCGACCAATGTTTTTGTCACTTCTCGGTTTTCACTCCACCGTCAAACGTTCCGAAAATGATTTGAGCACATCGTGAACAGTGGATTTAAGCGAATCCAATGTTTTTGCAAGGTCCCGTATTGACAAGTTAGGATTTGCCGTACGCCCGTACAAAATTTGCTCGCGCACTTGTTTTTCTTCCGTCGCCATCTTGAATACTAAACATGAAATGTAAACATCAATCATAGTCTTTTTCATCATAGACTCTCAGCTATACCACATTGAAATTTTTCATTCCTACGTGCAATATTTCAAAAGTTACAATGATTTGAAGGTGTCCGGGTTAATGTGGATACAGATTTTATACTAATTTATGATATGTATTCAAACATGTTCATTTGGTGCTCTGGAAAAACAACAGATATTATGAGATAATCTGGGATGTTCTAGGTCATCCAAACTGTCCTGGAGCTCAAAACTTGGGATGTACAGTTGTAACTATAGTTTTTAGGCTAGACAGGACGATATGCATTGAAGCATGTTCAATAGATCGCCTGGAAGGTTAATCGACATTATGATGAAATCTCGGTTGTTCTGGGTTTTACCAGACTGTTCATTAGTTCATAACTTAGAATCTACAATTGAAACTGTAGCTTTTTCTGAAGTTCAAGGTGCCCTGATGTATGATATGTATTCAACTATGTTCATTGAATCTTATGGAAAAGCAACCTACTTTATGAAATAATCTGGAATGTTCTAAGTCATCCAACCTGTCCTGTAGTACAGATCTTAGGATCTATAATTGTACCTGTTGCTTTTTCGGCTATACATAGTTACGATATGTTTTCATCCATGTATATCTGGAGTCTTCTGAAAGGTCAGCAGATATTTTGAAATGATCTAGGATGTTCTGTATTAGCCATTCAGTTCTGGAGCTCAAAATTTTAGCTGTAGCTGTTCAGGCTACACAAATTTACGATATGTATTCAACCATGCTCACGGGATTTTCCAGTAAGGTTCTAGGTCATCCAATCTACTATGTAGAACTAGTTCAGAACTTAGGATCTATAATTGAGGGGTTCAGCTTAGGATCTATAATTGGTCGGGGTTCTGCCAGATTGCACCAAGCAACATATGCGTCATTCCTCGTAACTCATCCGGTACAGTCCTCACAAAAAAAATATTTTTGGGTGCATTATGGAGATGGATAATTTACATTGGTTATTGGTTACAAACTTCAAAAACCACTGATTTGGTTCATCATAAAATTTAAAAGTTCTGTTTGAATATGTCGGACAAGACTGATGATTTTCGATAGGCGCCTGGTGCGATTTGGCAGAACTCTGACCAATTGTAACTGTAGCTTTTTCAGCTGCGAGGCTAATTTAGAATGACCTAGATTATCTTTTGACTTTCCAGAAGGTTCAATGTGCATGGTTCAATACATATTGCAACTTTGTACAGTCAAAAAATCTTTAGATACAATTGTTGATTATTGGTTTTAAACTCAAGAAAAGTTTGGATGACCTAGAACACCTCAGATTATCTCATATTGTCTGTTGAACTCCCAAAATATTCTATAATCATATCGTATCTATAATTACAACTTTTGATACTGTTTAGACATTCTCACAATCACCACTTCTTCACCTTTATTGCGTTTTATTTACCTAGAGAGGCGATTTGATCTTTGGGAATCACCTTTCCCAACTTCTACAAATTGTTATACTCTGGGTTAGAGTTCTTGATGTGTCGCAAACAGTTGCTCAACCCAAATGTTTTCGGATTGAATTTGAAATTGTGACTGTGAAATTGCTACAACTCATAAGACCCTCTGCAGACCCTGGTTCCCAGAACGCAGTCTGTTTCGCACTTTTTTTTTTAATTGAATTGAAAAAAAAAATCTTGGAAGCCGTGGAATTTCTGTGGAATAGTTAGCATTACCGAGATGTTGTTAAACCGTACAAGAACTATTCCAAGATTGTGAATAGGTGGAAATTCTATGAAATTGATTAAAAAGTACTGGTTTCTTTATTCTCGTTTTGGTTGGGTTCGAAAAATTATCGAGTAGTAAGAAGTTTAAGTTCTTCTTAAAATTAAAATACCCTGAACTTTTGGGATGTTTTTGGAACGATTGGAAAAATTCTCGATCATCTGGAAAGATCCCTCAAATTCTAGAAAGCTCCTCAAACTTATGGAAAAATCCTTTGAATGTTTCCTAAACTTTTCGAATGCTCAAAAAATCGAGTTTCCTGTTTATCTGGGACGTTTTCTGAAATTTTGGAAAGTTCCCCGATCTTGGGGGAAGTTTTCTGAAATTCTTGGAAGATCGCAGGACTACTGAGAAGTTTCCTGAATTGCTGAGTCCCCTGAGCATCCGGGAGTTTTTTCGAGCTTCTGGAAAGTTTCCTGATCTTTGGGGGAGTTCCATGATCTTTGTGATCATTTCCTGAAGTTCTGAGAAGTTTTTTGAATTCATGAGAAACCCTGAACTTCAAGGAAGTTTCGCATGTTCGCTGAACTTCTAAGAAGTTCTGTATATGTCTAGAAAATTTCATGAAATTCTAAGAAGTTCACTAAACCTCTAGGAAGATCCGCAAACTGTTGAAAAGCTTCATGAATTTCTTGACTGTTCTCTATTGGAAGTTCTCTAATTTTCTGGAAAGTTACTTTTTAATTTTTGGGAAGTTTCCTGAACATATTGAGTAGTTCTATGAACTTCTGAAAAAAATACCCAGAATAATCTGATAAGTTTTCTAAACTTCTGGAAGCCCCCTGAATTTCTGGATAGTTACCTGAACTTCTGTGAAGAACCCTTTACTTTTGGAAACTTCCCTGAACTCGTGGTAAGCTCCTTGAATTTGTGGACAGTTCCCTGAATTTCTAGGAAACAATCTGAATTTCAGGAAAGTTGTCTGATCTTCTAGGAAGAACCCTTAATTTCTGGAAAGCTTACTGATTTTCTGGAAAGTTCCCTGATTTTATGGTATGTTCCTTTGACATCAGGGAGAATAGCTAAGCCTCGGGAAAGTCTAAGTCAAATCTAAAAAGTATACCGAGCTTCTGATAAGTTCCCTGAGTTTCCCCAAGTGCACTGAATTTACAAGGTTTTTTTCGAACTTTTGGGAGATAATTTTTATCCATCAGATTCTTAACCTTTTCCGATATTGGGGGCGCAAATACTGCGGACCGTAAGTCTTAAGGACAGATTTGCAAAAATTCTTCAGGGTCACCAACCCTCAAGTTTTCGTCGAGAGAACTAGCTGAGGACATACACCAACATCCGTTAGGCCAACATATCCAGCTGCATCGCAACAACTGGAAAAAGTCATCAGTTGACTGTAGTTGTCGCATAATGACAAAAACGCTACTCAAATCATTTGAAAAAGTTGTGAGTATGGTTCCTTCCATATGACAAAAACTACCAATGACTTTTGAAATTCCCGCCTTTTTCTCGCATATTTCCTGATGATTTTGGATTCCCGCATTTTTTCCGCATTTCCCGAGTCTGTGGCCACCCTGTAGATGAAACAATTTTCACCTCCCGATCCTGTGCGAATACGTAAACTAGCTCGAAATTCTCGAAAAGAGTATGTTTGAAGTCAGGTTTTGAGGAGAATTCTATAGATTTGCAGAACTCAGACGTAGACAGCCACTTCGATCCGTTCAAAATTTAGTCAAATTCGACCTAGAAGATCAAAAAGTGGAGTTACTCATAGTCTGAGGAAAATAGCAGATATGGGTAAATGTCACTCATACTTATATTTACTCAAATATTAACTCTACTTTTTTCACTGTTGAATTGAACTCGACTCAATTTTGAATCAATATCAGTAGCCGTGTTCATATAAAAAGGGCAGGAAAAGAAAGAAGGATACAACCAAAGATTGTCTCTTTCCGGTAGATGCAACATGTGACATGATTGAATGTATTTTTGTTGCATACAAAGTCCTAAACATGTCTATGTCTCTTTCCTAAATAACAATCGGATCCCAAGTAGCAATTTCAGTTCTATTCCAGCACTCCTCCCGGCTTTGTTGGTAAAACTAAATTTAAAACTGTTTTGTCCACCAATACCTCCTCTATGCATCTTTAAAGCCGAAATGTGTACAAAGTGGCCCACTCTATAGACGGTTGTGAAAACAAATTAATAAAACCTTTCCAAGACAATAAAGATTTTGAAAATGTTCTAGTGAAAGATGTTATGACCACTTGAGAACCATCATAAAACCTATTGGAAGCCATCAAAACCAGTATAGGGCCGAATGGCCACAGCTGTCAAACTTCACGGCGATATTGTGGTTGCTGTTTCTCTGCTTTGTTCGAAGAAAAGAAAAAAGCTCAAGTGTTGCGGGAAATTATGTTTGATAGCAAAATATATAAAACTAATTGAGTTTTTTTATGGCGTATCATGCTCCAAATCATATGCGCATTTAATTTCATGGTGAATATTGGCACGATAAGAGCTGAAAATTAATGCGCCTCCAAAAATATGCAAGTTTACAACAACAAAAACAAAATTGAAAGAAATATATTCGATAAATTAATCAAGAAACTTCTGAAAATTGATGGAATTCAATAAGGTTATCTGAACGAATCTCAGATCTACAGTTTAGTTGTATTACATATAAAATTTGGTGTATTTATTTTTCCACATTTCAATTATTTCATATATTTTAATATGGCGATTGCAAGAAATCACAGTTTTTCCAAAAAGCCAATTTATCTTAGCAATGGCTACTATAAAACTATCTGGTCGCTTGGTAGCTCTCCTTAATGCCGTTCAATGAATTTACTGGAGGCAAAATGGTTTTAAAATGCTTTTCTACTGACCATAATAAGATAATATGAATGAGTCCTAAAACGGCATTTCAAAACAGCTTTTTATGAGTTTACAAAATCAAAATAAAACCTGTGATAGGAGTAAAAGGAATTTTAGAAGTCAAGGTTTTAAGATCGTTGTAAAGAAGTTGTGTAGGTTCTTATAAACCTGACTAAAATCTGAAACCTACTGGCATCTCTTGCTGCCATAATAAAACCGAATTGATTTCTAGTGGCTTTCATAAAACTTTAGTAAAACTTAATAAAGATGGATGGGTTTGGCAATGTTACTTGGGATGTTATGAAACATTGTAATCTTGGTTCTTCTGCCCTGCAATATATCATTATTGTGTTGAGTATGCAACAATGATAAAGATATATTATTTTTTGTCCCAACATTGAAAAGTTAGGACAATGTTTTTATCATTTATGCATTCGTGTGTTTGGATTCACTGATCGCTAGGAAACACAAAAGTCGGTAATTTTAGATCAATGCAGAGCCCCTAAACTAAAATATTCAAACAACTTCAACTCAATATTCTCATTCCAACATTAAATCTGTTAACTATCCAAGAATAAATCTCTACCAGAAGCCCCGATTAACGCTCAAATTTTATGTTATTATCGACGTCAATTCGTCGGAAAACCCACGTCAAAACGCAGCTATTAATGCATACGTCACGAAACAGCCGGAGTTGCATAAATTAGATCGTGATCAATTCTTCGATTTCAAACTGGCAATCATCGATCGTATTTTTTTGTTTCTCTTGTCGACTGCAAGCAAACCGCATCATTGATGCAGCGTCAACGCGGAACGCACACTTCCCAGAAGAAGGATATCATTTTTCAAAACCAAAAACTACTTCCAATGTCTCAAGGACCAATCGTGCACAGTTAGAATACTCTTGCTGATCCGGTCTCTAATTGGCATGCGGGGCAAGATGAGTCATCCCTACTTCCTTGCAAAAAAAAAAATGAACCCGAAGGTGTGAATCTTTGTTTATGTTGCTCTCCCCTAAATGGAAGGGCAGGCTTCAATCCCATACTTTGGTGATTCATTCGAGGAAGCTGCATTTGCATTATAATTAGAATACCGCCTGTGTATTTTTGCTGTTGCAGCTTGGAGCGATCACAATTCACCCAAAACCTGCATACGCCGTTTACCTCTTGGCTGGAAGTGATAAATCACAGCCCCTGTGCCAACCTGAAAGGTCACTTTAAGCTAGGTTTGCAAAGAAAAAAGAAATTGTAAATAAATAAAACAACTTTCACCGCGCACGAGTTTCGATTGGATCGTGATTTGAGATGCCCTAACCGATTACGCCATCATCGTTTCGCCACGATGCGCTCTCTTCTCTCTCTCTCGCACACTCGCAGACTCGTCTACATGTCCGTCCGCAGCGCAGCGATTACCCAACACCAACTTCCGATGAACACAACACATTCATTAGCACCGTCAAATTGTTTGCGGCTGCCCGCGCCGGTTTGTAATCGGAATCAATTCAAAGGAAAATGAAACAAGCAGAAGACGCTTCGTCTGACGAAACCCACCGACCGTCGTCATCGCAACCAACGATCGAATTCGATCGATCTCAATTGATCGGTTGTTCACGGTGGTCAGTGAGGCGACTCTCGTGGTGGTAGAAAGTGAATTGGCGAGGCATGACGGTTCGCGAATTACAGCCGATTCAGATCTTGCTCATTTGTGATGAAATTATTCATCTGGGTCGAGGGGTGTCAAAATGACACATGGAAATCTCCGGCATGACATCGGGCGCCTTTAGCGAGTTGTTTTTACCTGAAGGGTGAAAGTGATGAGTGAGTGTTGACTCTTCTTTCTACCTCGTTGTTTCGTTTCGGGAGGTGGTTATCTGCATCGGTTGGACCTGCAAAGGGGCGAGGTTCATGAACCCTCGGCATTTGCGGTGACTTTTAAATTATCTCGTTGTTGAGAAATTATCCACTCTCCTGGGAAAGAGGTGTCGTGCGCATTC
Source organism: Aedes japonicus (assembly GCA_034211315.2). Taxonomy (NCBI): domain Eukaryota; kingdom Metazoa; phylum Arthropoda; class Insecta; order Diptera; family Culicidae; genus Aedes; species Aedes japonicus. The sequence goes on along the minus strand of JASCZW010002068.1, from coordinate 12,698 downwards.
GGTGGATGATGAGGTGTTGTTATAAATTTCTCCTCGGTTACGACACTGCCATTCCACTTTTGGAGTTTTTTTGATTAATTGCCGCGATTAGAGTGTTTCGTAACAACCAAATTGGTTTTCATACGTCTATGGATAATAAGCGGCCATGGGCGAATTTACAGGCAATAACCTAAGATTGGACTTTTCGAGAGACCACGGAGACCAGGTGACATGTCAATTTCCACGAGGTCCCAGAGATTTTACTTCAAAAGGTCATAAACAATTCGCAGCGAGTACCTCAGACGTTTCTTCAGACTGTCTAATAGTTTTCAGCCGGAGTTTAAGAAAATGTGTTAAATCTTAATATTAAGTAGATTATTAGTCATATAAATTATTAATAAGTTTAAATGCCTCTTTGTTAGTTTATGCACGGGAAATAATGTGTTTAAAAGAGAACAACTGGTCATGATTTCATGAATAAGTTGTGTTTTCGTGGTATAAATATACATGGTGAATATGGTCATGATAACATGAACTATCGCAATGAAATCAAGAATAATTCAGGTCGAAACCATGAGCTGAATTCCTGATACTGAAAACTTAATTCATGAATCTGGCAAATCTACTTTATCGACTCTGAGTGTAAACAAACAAACAAAATATCCACCGGTAGGATTTGAACCTAGTGTGGATGTGGAGAGCTGTAATAGTAGTTGGTGGACATACTTACTACGCTGTAGTTATTCTTGAAAAAACTCTTGACTAATGAAGCTGATTACACAACTTTAGAGTGGAGGCTAAATAAGTCTTCCTAAGTTCATAACTCGCATCTGTCAGTTAAATAATGAAACCATGAATAAGAGTCATGAATTCATAAAATAATATGAGAGTTCATTTCATGATTTTTTATTCATGAAAACAGAAACGGATTTGTTTCCGTGTGTATTGCAACGAATAAAATTCATACGTTGTTCCCCTACCTTATATTTGTAACCTTTGTTTTACCCTTTTCCAGTATATTTTATGCATACATATTGTTGAAACGAATGAAGCATTGAGTTTATTTTCTGTCCTATCCAAGATTTCAGAATTCCTCCAGAATTCCAGAATTCCTCCAAAACCCCGTCGAGATTCCCATATCATTGAACACTATCAGCGATTTGCATAGAGCATTTTAAGATAATTACACAGAAGTTTCCAGACTGCACTAAGATTCACGATATTCTTAGGTGTTTTTAGCAACCCATCCTGTAAGAACGGTGATAAGTGAGAAATTGATAACATAAGGAGAAAAGGAGTTTGATAGTTTATCAGGAAAATAAATGTGTTCCTATGATTTCTATAATTCTGGAATTTCTGGAATAAAATAGAGACAACTTCTGTATACAGAGTTACAGAGTACAGAGAACTTATTGTTTCAACCTTGTTATTACTTGCATGCAGCATTCGCTTCTTAGCTTCCGTAAATGTTCTCAAATGACTACCAGACTAATACTACTTAACACTGTCCATAACTACTTCTTTAAAGATTTAGACTTTTCCCACACGTTTTCCACGAAATTCCACTGAACGTTTCACTAAACTTGTTGTTGTTGTTGTTGTTGTTCTTTCGTATTTACGTGACGAACCAGGCTCAGACTAAACAACCTGGTCCTTACATATCGAACCCATCAACTCATGGGCCGGGGCCACCGGCTTTACTTCCCTTCCGAAGAAAGACGTGATCAGAGACGTTTCGTCTCAGAAAATCTCACACAGAAAAAAAGCGTTCTCGAAAATAAGTATTTTTCCCTTTAAACGTTATTTAATTAATGATTATGAGATTCAGTTCACGGTGTATTTTTGCTTGTTCTCGAATTCATGGCTGCAGTTCACCGATCTGGACACGAATTTTTTTTCCGTGCGACGGCGCCGACTGAAATTAATACCAGAACGACTGGGGTAAGAGGCCACCAAAAGTTTTCTGAGTTTCTTACTTAAATTTTCCGAAGTTTGTAAAATTTCAATAGATATAACCAACTTTTTCAGGATATCTCAAACCGAGATTTTGGTGAAAGCCTGCTATCGCTGAAAATGAAGGAAAACGTGCTCATGCGCGAACCACAGAACTCCAAACTTTAACACTTTACAACATTTCTTGCATTTCAGGATCAACCGAATGGAGATAATATACAATAGATACGAATGATTGTAATATTTTTCAATTAAAAAACATATACACTATTATACAAATCATTCATGGGAATGGGAGGGACCACCGGGGCACCCGATTCTGGATGGGGAGAGTAAGAATGCCAATTGCTAACAGTTTGTATATAGAGGGAGGGCTCTTCTCCTCTCCCATTGGAGCATCCTCATGCTAGATAGCTTGCTTTTATGACCAATTGTTCCATCTTGTTGTTGGAAGGAGATGCTTTATATCCCTGTGGAAACGTTTAAGTGATGTTGCCTATCGATTCTCCCAACTCCTTTTTGGCCCTTCATACAATGGCATGATAAGGATAATCAGTGGTTATTATAGCTTGATCAATTCTAACAGAGAGGATAGCCCATTTCTGTCGGGCTTAGTTTCCGTGCTACAATGGATGGTAGTACATACATCATACATAAATTTTCCGAAAATTTCTATTCACCCACGGGAACCTGTTACAGAATGGCTGATCTAGGAACAAGTTGGCATATGGCCCGCAATAGAACAGAAATAGTTTCTAGGAATTATTCCAAAGATTTTGACATCCATTCCTGGAAATTCAATAGATGTTTCGAAATTGTGTCTCCGTACCGGAACACAGCCCCGTAAACCCGGATTTACAAGAACCAGATTAATTCAAATGAGCATTTCCAATGATGCCTTTGAATCTAATGAGTTTTTGTATCTAACGTTGCCAAAAGAATGAAAATCGGTCAATAATTGCCAGAGTTATAACCATTTGAATATGGTGTGTCGATTACTTAAGGGGTAAAAAAAACTCGAAGTCCAACCTCACATAACTCTCACAGAAGTTTTAGAATCTGTTCTCAGAGCTTTTGATTTAAAATCTTCGCCCAAAAAGGGAAAAACCGAAACTCATACGGGGATTTTTTTTTTAATTGTCGTACAGATTCGGCCGAAGGGTCTCAGATTGTTACGAAGCTGTATCCACGGATCCATAAACTCTATGGAAATATGAACTAAAACAATATTTAAAAATCAGGGTTGCCAGTTTTCCTGGCACACGTCAATTGAAGTTTTCCGATTTTCCCGATCATCACTAACTTCGAAAAATCATTACTCAAGAACTATTCATCATAGAACAAATTTTTCTTCTCTAAACTATAATGAAATTTTCTCATGAATTTGGAAAAAACATAATTTTAAAAAAATCCCCCAAAATTTTACACAGTGAAGGATTTATTTTTTAGAAAAGCCGGTAAAACCATTTTCTGAGTCAAAAATTTTTGATGAAAATATTTCTTGTTTCCTAATAAATAAGCTTACATTGGTGACAAAAATGAGGATTTTTTTTAATATCGACACTAGGAAACTTCAGACAAACACTTCACTTGTTTACCTTGAAAAATAAAAAATAAAAAAAAACACTTTTTCAAATAATCATTAGTAAACGCGAGCAAGTTTCTTATAATTGCACTCGAAAAAGATTGTCTTCTGACAGATAGGCCTATTTTGCCTGCAACTTACAGACTTCTTCTGTGACGAGGGCTCATTTTAGAAGTTTCCCAAGGTTCTAATCAAGTTTTTTTAAACTCCACCCAGTAGTTAGTTAGTAGTTAGTTTCATAGAAGGTTTTAAAACATCTTTCTTTCTTGGGAGAAATATTGAGTTTTTATCAGTTCCAAAATCAGATCCCTAATTTTTCATGACTTCAAGGGGTATTCCACACGCGATAATTTCCCAAGCTGTTATTATAAGTGTTCAAAATGTATCCCAGAAGTTTTAGAACATATTCCAGAAGTTTCAGAAAATTCTCAGAAGTTTTCGGGATTTCTCCCGGAGATTTTTGAAACTACTCGCAAAAATGTTTGAATCATCTATCAGAAAGTACAAAACTTATCACAGAAATTTCTCAGAAGTTTCCCAGAAGTTATAAGTTGTAAATGTAACAGAATTTTCCAGAATATTTCCTAGATCTCCCAGAACTTATTCTACTAGTTAACAAACACTATATTGGAAGTTTTCAAAGCTACTTACGAAAGTTTTCCACCTTTTGTCGGAAGAACCAAAACTTTTAGAACTGGGCCCTCCGAAAGTTCAGGTGGTAAGAGTACGGTTTATCAAACCGGAGTCGGCGGATTCGATCCTCCGGTTTACAAATAACCTCGATTTTCCTGGGTTTCTCACACAATGTCATGAATTGGTGTTGGCATAGCTAGCTTTCAACTGTGGCAGGGCTTTTGAGAAAATCAATTAACAGCAGGCAAAAGCTTGTTGAAAAGGACGTCGATTCCCATTAGAAGAAGAATTGTTATAAACTGGTACGAGAAATTATCCGAAGATGTGAATAAATTCACAAAGAAGAATTCAAATCTCTTCATTGAAATACATAAAACTTCTATGAAAAATTTCACAAGGTGCGTAATTATTTAAGATCCATAGGCACAAAGAAAAATCACCTAAATTATGCCGAAATTTCTTAATGTTTCTTCGAAAAGTTTTCTAAAGAACTTATTTAATCTTTTCAAGCATCTAACAGAGGCATTTCGAAGCACTCCCTAAAAGTTTGCAGAACTTTTGCTGAATGTTAACGAATTTTCTCTCAGAAGTTTTTAAAACCTGTTGCCAAAGTTTCCAAAATAGCTCCCGGGACTTTAATTGTGTTTTGCCATCATGAATTTCCCAAAATATTTCAAAATGTTTCACAGAGATTCAAAAACTGTCATGAAAAGTCAACAAATTTCTCGTAGCAGAAGTTTCTAAGTTATTCTTCAATGACAACATCGAAACCTCTAACAGAAGTTTTCAAATCATCTCTTGGAAATTAGCATTTTTTCCGAATTTAAAAAAAAATCTCAGAAGTCTTTAAAACTTCTCGAAATACTTTTAAAAACTTCTCACGGAGATTCGAAAACTTATATCAGAAGCTTGCAAAGCTCCTAAAAACTGTTTTGGAAGCTTCCCATTTACCAAAACTTTTCCAAGACTTATCTAACAGTTTCTCATATAATCTCTTCTCAAGTAATCTCTTAGATGTTTGCAAATTTATTCATCCGCAAGTTTTTTGAATATTCCCTAGAAATTGAAAAACACATCCTTCCAAAGTTCTCCCAAAAATTCTAAAACATCTTACAGAGATTCGAAAACTTTAATCTGGAGATTCTAAAGCTTTTCCAGAAAGTTTGGAAAGTGTCTAATGGAACATCTCCTAAAAGTTTCACAAGCTTTTTCTAGCAGATTCTCAAACTTCTTCCAAAACAGCATTTTTAAGGTTTCCAAACATCTAACAAAATTATTCAAATCATCTCCCGTGAGTTTGAATTTTTTTTTCTTCCCGGTGTTCAAAACTTTTTGCAAAAGTTCCATTCTACCTGAGAATAAAGAAATTTCCTTCATAAGTTGTTCCAAAAATTTCAAATCTTCTCAGGGAGATTTTAGAAACAAACATCAGAAGATTCCACAGCTCTTCCCAGCGGTTTAGGAAAAAAAAAACGTATCATGGAAAAACTACCAAAAGTTTCCAAGCTGCTTCAGGAAGTTTAAAAATAACATTTTTTTTAAATTCCAACACTTCTCACGGAGATTTGAAAGCTTTTATCAGAAGCTTCCAAAGCTTCTTCCGAAAATTTTGAAAGCTTCCCATGAAACCTGCAAAAATACCTTCTTAGAAATGTCCAAGCTTTTAAACGAAGTTTCCAAATCATCTCTTGGAAGATTGCATTTATTATTCATCCGAATGTTCACAAATTTTCGCAGAAATTCTCAAAACTTCTCGCAAATGTTCACAAAATGTTTCTTTGAACTTTACAATCTTTCCCTCTCAAGCTGTGCTGAAAATTTCAAATCTTATCATAGAGATTTCACAGCTAATATTAGAAGATTTCAGAGTTCCTCCCAGCACTTTAGAAAAAAAACATGTCATGGAAAAATTACCACAAGTTGCTCTAGTTCCTCCAGGAAGTTGACAAATTTTCTCTTATTTTTTCTTAAAAAATGGCCGAAAACTTTCAGAAGTTTCCAAAGTTCCTCCCAAAAGTGTAAAAACTTTTCAGGGAATATTTCCCGGATGTTTTCAAAGTTTCTAAACACAAACATGTTCATCAAAGCTTTCAATCGGGATCACAGTCACGATTATCCTTAGCATTTTCAATATACTTTAAGGTCTTTTTTACAGGTTTTTTTTACACGATTTGTTTTCAGCAATAACTCCAGAACAGAACAACTTAGGCTATTCATAAACCACGTAGACTTTTTTGGGGGGAGGGGAGGGTTTACCTATCGAATCCATCAACACATGGGCCGGGACCAACGGCTTTACTTCCCTTCCGAAGGAAGACTTAATCGAATATTTTCCGATTTTCAGATCTGCATGATCTGAACACCAGAATACTTTGGAGAGCAACAATTATTTTACTGACATCATGTATGCCATGTACATCGTTGAAAGACTATCTGGAACTTCAGGAACTCATAATATTCAGGACAGTGTGCAAGATTTCATTTAGCCCGTTGAGCATCATAATCTTGGCTTCGTGGAAAGCATAGATATCTTATTGATACGAATCGATGCCTGAAGGCTCCCTCGAACTTAAATAACTCATGAAAGCACACATCGCATTCAAGGAAAAATTGGGCCTGCAAGATCTGAATTCCAGAACACTTTGATAAGCAACAAATGGCTTATTGAATCGAATTAAGAAAAACTTACGAGAGCTTCCCGGACCCCTAGAAACTTGGATATTGTTTAAGATTTAATTGAACCCGCTGATATACAGGACACTTCGGAGGGCATCAAATATCTTCTTGAAACAATACGCTAATGCACATATTGCCAGAAGAAGAAAAACTAGGAAATTGATAAAAATGATCAGGACATTATTCAAGACTCCATCGAGCCTGCAACTATGCAAGTTCTGATCTACAGAATACTTTTGAGATCAACATATTTTATGACATTTTATGACATCATCAACATCATTTTATGACATACTATCTTGAGCTTCTTGTTGTAGACGCATATTTCAAATTTAATACTTAACAAGAAGCTCGAAGAATTTCTTAAATGAAGGATATAAGACATTGAGCTAGCCATCATCATTCATCCGAAAGACCTCTGTACATATGCAACAAGTCCTATGATAACATTTGATGTTTTACCATATTATGATCGTTCTTTCCGATAAGTTAGATTACTTTCTACGACCTTAAGACTAACGATGCAAAATCCATCAATAATACAAAAGACAGCTGTTAAATGCTCCCCCAAATTAGGTTTGACGCCTACGACCTTTAAGCCCGCTTGAACTGCCTATTCAGTCCACCGAACATCGCGGAAGTCCATCATCCAAGACTGGAGAAAAAAGGTCAAGAAGTCACCCACAAAGAGCGATCCTCTTAATCCGGGACTCGAGTCGATGTCGTAACTTCACTCCACACAAAACACAACCGTGGCATAACACCGTCAAATGGTCATACATACAGCACGTCCCGCCACAGTCGGAGCCACTCTCGTCGGTTGGCGAAATTATTGTTAAGTAATTTATCATTTTTTTCCCCACATTCACACTCACATGAGAAGAGCTTCATCAGCCTACATGCAGAGCACGATTGCCTAACCCACTGTGTCCATCGTTGGTCGGTTGGTCGGTCGGTTGGTGAGGCTCTTTCTCTGTCGCGCACGGCACAACCGGAATCAGCGCAATGATCTCCAAAGCGAAACCAACCAACCAACCACACGAAAGTGAAAGTGAAAGTTCACCACCAACGAGTCTCCGACGGTGGCTGGGTGGCGGCTGGTAGAGCAAACCGGGCGAGGAAAGAAGCCAATGACTCACTGGTTCGTGAGATGGGGTCTAATTTTTTGCTTCAGGCGTACCGTAAGGGAGCTGATTATTGGACAGAGAGATGAACGGAGTGGGTGAATTTTCACGTACGGTTGATAGAGTTGAGAAACGGATGCAACTGATCTTTATCAAACAGCAGCAGCCGCGCATCATCGAGGGGATCTGTATTTTTCGGCAAATACCCACCCGTCAAAACAAAACACCCCCTCGGGGAGGGAGAGTCTTTCTTTTTGTTCGCTAAAACACTCTAATGAATGGTCCTCATTTGCGGACCATGAGAAGAAGAAGAAGAAGGAGCACTTTTTCTGCAGAACCCACTGGGCTAAGAAAGCATTTAGCAGCGGCTTTCTTTGGTTGACTGTGGAAGATGCTAATGCGTATGTGCGAACAGAAAACTCATCCAGTGAACACTTGCAGCGACGAACCCGGTGGCAACGATGACTAAGGCGAAGTTGATTGGATTGGTTAGCAGGAGGGGGTGATTTAGCGCGGAGAAAAACACTATTTACAAAGCACTTAGGATAGTTTCGTTTATGTTACTTAACTGCTGAAACGTGGCTTACGTCACTGTCATAATGGAATGAGTAAAAGTCGTAGAATATTAGACAGTTTTCTCCTGAACGGACATTCGCTGGATTGACTCGAACATAAAATGTTTCCTAAAATTGAATTCAGCGCAATTGTTCAGAAAATTGATACGTACAGCAATCCGGAATGATCTCACAATGTGAACCTTGTAACGGTATTTAACAAGATCTGGAAATTAAGTTATGCACAGTGGTATTTGTGCACTGGGCACTTCTGTCCCGTTTTTGTTTAAGTCTGACCAATTGTGGGCCACTTCACCTGGCTTTTTAGGTTCCGCTGGCCGATTGCCCAGTAACGTTCGATCAGTCGCACGTAGGGACAGTTTGATCGGTTGATATTTTTTTCATCGAAATCAGTAGAGTTGATCTGGCATAATGGGCAGAAGAGCAATCTCTACTGCAAGCACTCGTTTCGGGTAATTTCAGCATTTATTGTTCCTTTTGTGAAGAAAATGAAAGATGACAAGCCACATATGCTAATTTCTGGCAAACGAGCATCTTCTCAACAAATTTTTCCTTCGCAACATTCGTTACCTGCAATTGGGACACTCTTCCCAATCGGTTTGTTATATAATTGATAGGCCGGAATCCTCTTTCAAGAAAGCTTTCGTCGTCCATCAAAACAGTGTTAAAAACGGTTCTACAGCTTTTGGACCCTCGTTTTGGCAAGACACTTCTGCTCCGGAGATGGCTTTGGTACTTTCTGCTGCCTGTTATCTTCAATCCATTTTTCGCTAATCCGCTGTAGCCTAGTCCTGTATTTCTTGGCGAAATCATGAGTAACTGATATGTTCTCCTGAATATAATCGACGAATTTTTGGTCCAATCCTGATTGCTGGAACCGCAAATTCGTCCAGTTCTCGGCAATGTTCAGTCCAGTTCTTTGCTAATTTCTGAATACTATCAATCTGCTAACATGTCAAGTTGACGATTGAATTTATTATTTCTTGAAATCTTCCAGAAAAGAAACCAATGAACTTCCTTATCCCAATAATGCAGCATCTAGCAAACTTTTCATAATTCAAATCGTCCACAAGGCATCTCCCAGCATGCATTGTGAAATATTGCAATTAATATTTCTGAAATCTTCTTTTGACTTGAAACCAATGCACCTTCGTAGGCGACTTTTTCTGATTTAAATTATGATATTGTCTTCCTAATTAAAAATCTCGTCATCTGCTAACACTTGCGGGTTTCTCTGTGAGTTGACATATTGTTGATAAACAATAATAACTTTTTCACAAATATTGATAATAAAAAAAATGAACGGAGAAAACCATGATTTTTTTTAACGTTTCATCAACAATATGAAGTGGACTAGTGTATTTTTCAGAATACATCCTAATAGACTCAAATTTCATTCATTTTCAATGTTAAGGCACAGACAAACAGACACAACACATTGGTTATTTTCCACTAGAAATCATCGTCACTAAAACACTATCGACAGCTGTAGATCACACTGTGATAGGTGATAAGGCTGAACAGATGGCGGTAGTGTGCTAACGCCAAACTTACGGGAATTGACTATGCGTGCCACCAGTGGCGATACAACCAACTAAGAAACATTTCAATTGACCGTTAAATGCGTGATCGATGAAGAAACCGTAAGTGTTATGTCTGTTTGTCTGTGGTTAAGGGTTAAATTATTACGGGTAGTAAAGATTTCGTCAAGCGTAAAATACATCATTTTTATGGGTTTAGCTTATTGCTTCGAATCTCAGAAGTTTTCAGTAATATCTTATTACGGGCGGTTTATCAACTTTAATTTTACTTTTAAATCGCATCTTTACAAGTGCATAAAATCATTGCAAAATCAGGACTGAAAATTTCAGTGGCGGCCTTTGGTGAGATCAATTTAATTAAAAATATATTAAAAACCTATTCTCAAATGATACTAAATATTACCTGGTTAGAAAGTTATACATCTCTAAATCTAATTACATTCGGGTAATATTGTCTGTGAAAGTAACCTCGGAATGGGCGTGACTCTCTAGACATTCTGAAATTTCTTGCAAACAGATTTCTTCCGACATACGCTTATCGGCCAATGGGTGTTAGATTGAAATTTGAAGTTTTGTCACCATGTATTAAAAATACGCGGGAGTGCATTGATATTCGAACGCATTTCTCATAATAGGTTAACATTAAATAAAGCAAATATCAGCAGAGACAATCATTTTATTGACATTTTAAGTGTAAGAAAGCATACCTTCTGCAACAACGCTAACGGTATAATAATTCAACGAAATATCTTGTTATACGGCGAAAGGCAATCAGGCAAAGGCTGGACTTCGCCAGCTTCACATTCTGTGAAGGGTTCGCAGGTCACTTACTACTTGATCGGTCCAACTTGCTCGTTGCGCACTGTTTCTTCGTATGCCCTTGGAATCGTTATCGAGAATCATTTTATCTGGACTGTCATCCAACATTCTTACGCCTAGTCCAGCCTACCGTAGTCGACCGAATTTTGCTGTGTGAACGATGGTAGTGATACAATTTGTGGTCCATTCCCATCCTCTACGTTCCGTCTTCCATCTGCACTCCACCGTAGATCGTACGCAACACCTTCCGTTCAAAGACACCAAGGACGCGTTGGTCCTCCACGACCAATGTTAATATTCCGTTGCTGTAGAGTCTAATTAATGTCTTGTAGATGGTTAACTCTGTTGTTTGGAGGACTTTGATCGATCTTAGAGTCCTTCGAGTCCAAAACAGGTACGATTGCCAGCCATAATGCGCCTTTGTATCTCTCTGCTGGTGTCGTTATCGAAGGTCACCAATGAGCCAAGGTGCACAAATTCTTCTACTGTCTCGATTTCTTCACCGCCACTCTGAACTCGTAGTGGGCGGTGAACATTTTCTTCTCGTGAACCTCATCCCCGCAAGTATTTTGTTTTTAACGCATTAATGACAATCGCAACCCTACTAGATTCAGCCTTAAACCTGATGTACGCTTCCACCATCGTCTCAAAGTTGCGTGCAACGATGTCAACGTCGTCGGCGAAGCCACAATGTTGGGTAAACTTCCTGAAAATCGTACCAGTTGTGTTTAATAGCAAACACGACAATCCATCGCCTTACTGTAACCCTCTTCGGGATCTGAAGGGAATCGAGAGTGTCCGAGACTCGGACGAACCACATCGCTCAACCCATTGCACAGTGGTCCAGTAAGCTACTTTAGGCGGACATGAGGTTTTCAATGGAAATTTGTGGTATTAGAGCTTTGGTCACTTCTGAGAACTTGTTGCAAACTAATTGTACTACAATTTGTATGAAATTATTTTTTTCTTGCATTAAACGCAAGAGTGGCGTATACTCTAACTTTTTTATGGGTAAATATCTTGAGATGGTATGTTGAGCAAAGTTGTAGAAATTGTTTATTTGTAGAACATATTTTTTGTCTAGCTTCAAAGCCTACTGCGCTAATTCCGAATTTTAGTAAATAATCGTTTTTCGACTGAGTTGTATTTCTTCTTGTTTTCATTTTATAGTAAATTTTCAGTTAAATTTACGCCATACTATAGGCCTTACAACATGAAATGGAGCACCTGAAAAAAATATGACATACCATGACTTGATTCAACATACCTTAGAGTACGTTTAAGGAGAATTTGGGAGAGATGATATTTTTCTATCTTTTTTAAAGCTACTTTCTGTAACATACAGTTTTCAATAAAAACATACATCGGGAGCTCAAATAGAATCAAAACACACAGAAATCATGGCTACCTCTGTTCAGTATATGACAATTACCACGTGTTTTCATAGAAAAACGCTTAATAGGATATTAGTTAATTTTTATTAAGTTTCAAGCTTCTTCTGGTAAATCAAATTGTGTCTCACCACGAGTTGTACGTCTGTTGATAAGTTAGATTACGGGATCGGAGGTGAGAAGAAGCCACTCTTGCGTTTAATGCAAGAAAAAAATAATTTCATACACATTGTAGTACAATAAGTTTGCAACAAGTTCTCAGAAGTGACTAAAGCTCTAATACCATAAATTTCCATTGAAAACCTCATGTCCGCCTAAAGTAGCTTACTGGACCACTGTACATTGTTGCTTTGACTAACCTCGTCAGTTTTTCTGGAAATTCGTGCATGATCTGCCATATATCTTGTTGTAAAACAGTGTGA
>JASCZW010002067.1:0-58912 GCA_034211315.2 Aedes japonicus | reverse complement strand
AACCTTAATTTTCACTTCCTTTTCAATACGCGACATTTTGCATATAAACGCAGAATTTGAACCGCACAAACAAGTAAACAAAAGAAAGCTGACAGTCAAACGCACAGCATGCAGTGTTCAGAGCATAAAAAACCATCACAAATACATGCGTACAACGCAAATGTATGTGGATAGCTTATATTCGATACACTCCTTATACGATGCTGGGTCCCCCGGCGGCGTTCCTGGCTTCGGAAGCAGCACTAGTTTTTGACTCTTCCATCTATCTTCCAAGCACCCCCTCCTCCAGACACCTCTGTAAAATGCTCCGGCACATGTCAGGAACAAATTCCATTCGGACCCGGAGCTTTGTTTAACTTCAAGCCTTTCGCCACGGCCACGAGTTCCTCGTTGGTGAGTTGCATATCTTCAGCGTTGCCTCCTTCAGCTTTGTTATACGGTGGGTGTGTGTGGGTGTGGCCACATCGTTGGGTTGTGTTTCGGGAAAATCCCTTCTATGGTGATCTTCAGTTTGTCTGAGCACTTTCAGCCTCGTAGGGTCTTTGTTCTTCGCAGTGAGGTATCGTTTGCATTTAAAAAAATGGACACAAATTGCCGACTTTCCATGGGTTTACCTTCACCCGCACTGACAGGAAACTACCCATGCAGCCTCAATCACCCAGCATTAACAATGGTCAGCGAATAAAATTGTGCGCTCTGGTCGAACTCTAACCAAAATGGCAACTCCGTGGCAACAGTGAAGCAACTCCGTTCAGAAGTGTGCGCGTCCAAAGAACGGCACGCCGCACAGTGGGCAAAAATGGAACCGAAATCCCGCTTTTCTTATGGGAATGGCGCGGGAAATCGAATGGTGTTGGTTTCATTCAGGTTGACCACGAGCAGAGTGTCCCATTTTGCCCATTTCTCCCCTCCTTTTGGATGCAAACTAGAATTATTACCCAAAATCTAAACTTGATGCTACTATATTGAACCCAAATGCACTGTAAATTTGCAAAAAAAAGCTGAAAAACTGTAGGGAACAAATTTTACTTTGATCGGATGCCAGGAAGTGGTCCATTTTACCCGATTTTCCCTCACACATGCATAAACTCATATACCATGTGGTTCGGAAGATTGGCGCCAGTAATATTGCTCTCACTTGCACTGTACTTATGTAAAAATGTTCGTAAAATCGAGTGGTGATGGTTTCGTTTAAGGTTGAGCTCAGTAAATTGTCCAACTTACCCGATTTTCCTCCATAATTTAATAACCTCATATACCATGCCGTTTTGAAGATCGGCGCTAGTAATATTGCTCTTGCTTGCACTGTTCTTACGTAAAATTGTCCGGAGAATCGAATGGTGATAGTTTCGTTTAGAGTTGACCACAGTAAATTATCCATATTACCCGAATTCCCCCCATAATTTAATAATATCATTTAAATCATGCTGTTTTGAAGATCGGCGCTTGTAACATTGCTCGCACTTGCCCAGTACTTATGTAAAAATGTCCGGAGAATCGAGTGGTGATAGGTTACGTTTAGGGTTGACCTCAGGAAATTGTCCATTTTACCCGATTTCCCCCCATAATTTAATAACCTTAGTAACACTTGGTCCAACGATCTTACAACTTTGTTGTCTCATCACGGAAGTGACTTTTCTGGAAGGCCTAAAATATTCTTCTACGAAGGCTAGGACATCTTCGTTTGATGGAAAATGCTTTCCACGAAGGAATTTTTGAAAATGTGAGAACAGCCAGAAGTCAGAGGGAGCTAAATCTGGCGAATAGGGTGGATGCTGCTACAATTCGTCTCCTAATTCACTGATTTTTGTGATGGTTTTTTGAGCAGTGTGAGGTGCATCGTCTTGATCAAAAATGATTATTTTTCTGCCGTAAATTGAGTCTTTTTCACAATTTTTTTCATCCAACTGGTCCAAAAAGTCACAATATTAATCAGAATTGATTGTCTTACCGAGAAGTGGAGATAATCTATCAATGTAACCGCATTTGCATCCCAAAAAAACTGACGCTAACACCTTCTTGGTCGATTTCTGGACATTTCTGAACCTCGTTTTGGAGCCGAAGTGCTCTGTATCAAGGTGGTAGACCCAAGTCTCATCCTTTATGATTAATCGACACAGAAAATCTTTTTTATCCTTTTGAAAACGCTCCAAATTTTGCTCATTGCTATTGGTCTTGTTGGATTGGTGGCAAATGCCGCAAACATTGTGTACACAGTTTGTTGAAACCCACAACTTCAGCCAAAATATGCCATGTTGTTCCATGTGAGATGCCTATGGCGTCAGCTATCACATTCACAGTCGATCGATGATCTTCCAAAACCATATCCTGTATTTTCACTAGGCTTTCTGGTTTTGATGCACTTTTTGGACGTCATTCAACGCCTTCACGGCCACGCTTAAACTTCAAAACCCTTTAGTGAACGGTTTGATTTAATGATTACATCATCTTCACATAGATCTCAGTAGATTCTTCGAAAACAAAGAATTTAATCACTCCACGATATTAGAATTTTTTCATTGCTAAAAAAATACACTGACACGTCAACTTCACATGGCTTGTAATCAAAGAATAAATTGACAGATCGAAATTAAATTTGGAGTACGTTCTTATAAAAGATGAACTCTTAAAATGGCTTAGAAATTTTGGTTTTTCTACTGCTCTATAGATGTCGCTTTCAAAACTTTTTTACTAACCTAGTCAAAGTTTCAAAATTTGACAACCAATTTTGCAACTCGTCAAATAATTTGGGAAATTTTTAATCATTTTCACTCACTTTAGTGCGTAGTCAATGTTGGTTATGCTTGTTCCAAAAAGACGACAACTGCACTTCGATTTGACTCTAAATAAATGACTACATACCTATTAATTATTTACCTTTTCGAACCCGTTAGTTCATAGCAACCATCGGCTTAGCGAAACGAGCGAAACAGGTCACCGAGAGCGCCTTCAATCAGCTGAATCCCACAAAAACCGCAAATTACCTTACGTTGAAACGATTCCGGAATCACATCCCCTCTCACAGAGGGCGCGCACACACTAGCAGTTAGCGACTAGACGACGAAGGCGACAAATAATATGAATTGTTGTACACATAGGACAAAACCACAATCATCATCATCATCCGCATCCTCATCCTCAGCCATCGTTCGAGTTTGTTGTGATTGTAGCATACGGAGCCCAGATGTAGGCCAAAGCACACACTCCGATCCGGGCTGTAACTTAGAAAGAGCGATCGATCGATCGATCGATCGAGATTGAGTACTTACCACCAGAAGGACCGTCCACGCCGGCACTGGCGCACCGTCGCGCCGAACCATTGGTTCGATTTGGTATCAACCTGTTCGTTTTCATCGTTGAACGAGGTTTCCTAAATCGGGCGTCCGCCGGGAGAAGAGAAAGAAAAAGAACCAGATTGAGAAATTTGATGATCAGATTGATGGGATGGTCGGAAGGCTGTTAAATAGTATACTGAATGTGAACGACTAACTGTTGGTGTTGGTGTTCTGTGAGTGTGATTTTGCGCGCATTCGTCGAATGAAAGAGTTTATGGTCCTTAAATGATTGAATGTAAAACGGAATTTGGGACGGATTAATTGGAATGTGGTGTTTTTTTTTCTTTGATTTCAGCAAAAGGCGCTACTACTAATAAATACGCTAATGAGACTGAAGCTTATTTACAGAAAATAATTGGTTTTCGCTGTCTCTACGGCTTTATGTAAACTAATTCGAGGAAATTATCGAATGAGGGAAGGAAAACTACTGCGCGATTTATTCCAGTGTACGTCAGCAATAGATCAAAGAAATAGAATGTTTACATATACAAATTAGAGAGAATAATTTCTATTTCTACAAAATAGTTTCAATCATGCGCAAGAAAGTTAACAAATTACCACCACCGCAGTCGTTCTGCTCTGGAATCTTATTCGTGATACCAAGAAAAAGAAGCGCAACAAAATCCGGAACAACGAACCGTTTTGCATTAATCCGAATGATCATCATTCAGTCATTACCCTCCCAATTCCAATCCAATAACAATTCCGGAAGTTTACATTTCTCTGCCCCTTTCGGCCAATCGATCGGCAACTTGTCAACCGCTGCACCGAGAGTGCCCGCAAACATTTATGACAGTGACGCTGATTGACGCAACTTGGAAATTCAAATTCAATTGACCATCCCCTTCACCTGAAGTGTCATCCGATCGGCGAAGCTGTGCAAACAGGAGGACAGGAAAAGAGAAAACAAAAGTCGTCCAGTAGTTGCTACAGTTTTCACAGCCCGCTTCGCCGTTGTCGCAAATCGTTTCGCTTTCGATATTTATTATTGAATATTGAAATAGATCTTCACAAACAGTGATCCGCCATAAATGTTGACGGAGGCAGGCATCTGTAGGCGGCAGCAGCAACAGCAAGCGCTGGTCCCATTTCAAGTGTTATTTCTCTAAACATTCAAATTCGCTCGATTTCCTTCAGTTAGCAGTGGCCTACTCTGTTCAAACACTTGAATCCGATTGATGCTGGGTACACCCAAACGAACGTCGTTGAAGAACTCGCATAGAAGAAGCATTTCTGGCACCTTTGGGTGCACTCGCCGGGCTTATTTACACTCAAAAAAATAAAATCGAGGAAAGTGTGTATCAACAGAAGCGGAAAAGCGGCTGGCACTACGCTACTTCTACCTTTTGAAACCTTGGAAGCTGCGACATGTCATTTGTGTGTGTGTGTGTCTCCTTCTATGAGGTGTGACTACTGGTGAGATTACTTTATGGCACATCGTTTATCAAACCCACCTTTCAGCGAGAGGAAGCACTGATCCAGACCTGGAAAGCGGGGTGCGCATAAACAAATGAGATAGATTTTGGTTTTCGGCTATTTCTCCACTTGGGCTTGCTCCCATATAAATGATGCTCTAAACTCTATTCGTAGGGCGTGTTTCATGATTTTGTGGTGTTCAGCGAATAAATAATACAACCGACAGATGTCGCCGTGTCAAAAAGCAAAAAGTCATAAACAAATAAAAACTGTCCATAATAAATGTGGCTAGTGAGTGAAATGTTCTCATAAAGCAATCATTTTTAACGGCTTTTGGAGAAAACAGTCAGTGACAAAGTGTCTTTACGGAATGCTACTACTACGTGGGTTCACGCTGGAACTGGTTCCCTCCGCCCATACAACTGAAACCATGGAAGCAGAAAATAGAGGGAAAAACAAACGACTACTATGTACTATTATGGTACAGCAAAGCAAAAATCCATTTATCAGCAGTTGAAAACAATCTCGAAACGAAAAATGATGTTTTTGGAGAGAAAAACCGCGCCGTCCGCTACTTGCCGTAAATGTCCAGCTGCACATGGGTTAGATTGACAGTGAGGTTATGCAGCGTCGTCAGCTGAATCAGACTCGGCAACTCTGTGGAATGTAAACAACAATGTAAATATACGAAAACCGAGGCGGCACGACGACGGTTGACCGTCACTTCTTCAAAAGTTTATGAATTATCAGCAAAAATCAGTGCAAATTGTGCACATTTCCTGTTGGAGTACAGTGCGCTGTTGTTCTGAAAAGTTGCGTAAGCCCCTTGGGTCAGTCAAAACGGTGTAGCGGCTGAGTCAGACAGCTTTTACCGAGAAGTCTGGTTGAGAGATAGAGAGAGACAAGGTTACACCTCCTACGAGCGGAAGACTCCTACGCAAATGATTCGATCATTCGAATGACTCCTCAAGTGTAAGCCGGACTGGACTGATTGGGCGTAATTCGTAACTGTTTGTATGTCATCACTGAATCAGCAGGCGGTGGATGGTTTTCGGTTCAATGTCACTCGACCCAGGTGAACCATATGTCACGGAAATTCTTTGTTTGGCCATTATTGACTGGCAATATTCGGATGATATTGTTTGATATGGATAATGATTTAATGGAATGAGTGTATTTTGTTTTGTTCAAATATTTACTAGAAGGTTGACGGATTTCACAAAAAATAGACATCATCGTTGTTTGGTCAGGACACTGAAATTTTCTGGTAATTAAACTTCTTAAATTATTGAATTATTGTGTTGTTTAATCAAAAAAATATCTACCGATTCTTGTAACTCATCAGCTTAGTTTCCTCTGCACAAAGATATTATGGATTATTCATCGAGATGACAGATGACAATAGTTTATTCATGAATATACAAATCAACTGATCAGAAACGCTTCGTAAAATGCTCCATACCCTCTAAGCTTAGTTTACCCGTAATCGCAAAAAAGTAAACATTCTCATTTATGGGTAAAGTTGACTTTACCCATATTTGAGTAAAATTGTATGGGAAAACATACTCAAATATGGATAAGTAGTAATCTATCCATAAATGGGTATGTGCACTTTTCGCAATTATGGCTCTTCTTAACCCATATTTAGGTAAACTAAACTTAGCGTGTTGAGCATATTTCGAACACTAAAAAAAATCGACACGTTGTTTCCACGTGAAATTTTACGTAACTTTCACCTGAACACGTAACCAAATCTTATTCAGTAAAATCAGGTGAACATGAGGTGTCAGTGAATTGTGCGTAAAAAATCACGTAATATTTATGTGATTTTCACGTAGAATATAGCTTTACTGGGAAATCACGTAGTTCTTACGTGAATTGCACGTCTTTATTACTGGTTTTGACAGTGGATGAAAATTACGCGCGTTTCACGTGGAAAGAACGTGTCGATTTTTTTTTAGTGAAGGCTTATGGCAACCAAAAGCGTGGTTGAATATCGAAAATTGCGATATTTAAAATCATTGATTACTTGATGCTTTCTATTAAATTGCATGGAATTAATCACCATCCACATTTGAAACCATTTTCGGCCCATTCTATCACCTGTTAATTTGTGATTTACAAATTCTCCAAACTTCTCCAAAATTCTTCAAACAAAGTTCGCGAAACTACTCAAAACCAAATTCTTCAAACTTCTCCAAAGAAATTCTCCAAAACAAAAATTCTTGAACATTTCCCTAAAAACGTTTCCAGATTTTCTCTAGAGAATTTCAACCAAACTTTGCCAATGAAATTCTCCAAACGTCTCTGAATGAAAACAAAAAACTTCTGAAAATGTCCTTAAAAACTTTTTTCCGAACTTTTCAAGCGAATGTTTCGCTAACATCTGCAACTAAAATTTCAAATTTCTCCAAACTTCTTCAAAAAAGTTCTTCTAACTTTCTTCAAAATTTCATTAAACTTAACGAATTGCACATAATTACTCTCAAAAAAGTTTTCCGGACTTCTCCAAAGAATATTACAATTTTTTTTTTCCTTATAATTTTTCCAATTTACTACAAAGAAGTTCTCCTCTCTGAAAAAGTTCTTCATATTTACATGACATGACAAAATTCTACAAGCTTCTCAAAATAAGTACTTTAAAACTGATATAAAAAACTGAGAAATGATTGAATACTATTCAGGTTCCTTCTGAATCCTTAACATTAATGCCTTCTTTCTTTTCTCGGGGCCCTTCTAACTGATATAATTTTTTATTTAAATAAATAGTCGGTAATTTCATCAGACGCAACCTCTCCAACCGCAGAAAATCTTGGATATTCACCACCATTTCTTTAAACGTGTAATTTGAACTTCTTCAATGAAGTTCTCGGCACTTCTTCATAGACGTTCTTCAATAACAATCTGGCGTTCTGCAATAAAATTCCGACAATTTCGTTTTTTCTCCGCTTCAATAAAATTCTGAGAATTTCCTTCCTTCTCAAGAGAATTTCTACAAACTTTTTCAATCAATTTCTCTAAAGTACTCCAAATTTTCAAATAAAATGGTCCAAGCTTCTCCAGAGCAATTTTTCAAAGTTCAGCAAAGAAAATCTCCAAAACAAATCCGGAAAATCTTCCAAAGCATGGTTTTCAAACTTCTCAAGCAAATGTATCCAGACTTTTCTATGTAAAAAATCTTCAAAGAAGTTCTTTAAACTTCATAAAAGATGTTCTCCCAATTTATTTGAAAATTCTTCAAAAATCTCCAAAGAAGTTTATCGCACTACTTTAAAGAAGTGTACTAAACTCCCCTAAATAACTCCAAACAAGTTCCTTAAATTTCTTTAAGTAAATTCTTCAAACCTCTCCTGCGAAGCTCTACAACTTTTTTCAAAGAAGTACACTCTCCAAAAAAGCTCTTCAAACTATTTAAAAACAAGATCACCAGACTTCTCCACGGAAGTTCCCCAAACCTGAACAATGAAGATCTCTAAACTTATCTAGAGAAATTCTTCAAACCACTCCAAAGAAATTCTTCACCCTGCTCTAGAGAATTTTTCAAAACTCCTCTAAAGATTCACTCCAAAGTTCTCCTTGGAGGTTCTCCATATTGCTACAAAGAAGTTCTCCAAACAACTGTTAAGAAGTTCTTCAAATTTATCTGAAGTAGCTCTACACACTTCTCCAAAGGCGTTCTTCTGAATTTTGCAAAGAATTATGAAATATGCCTATCCATATGGATGCCTTAATATTACTGCATTTTTCTTAGCTTTTTCGTGGAACTCTTTAAAAAATGATAAAAAAATATTTTTCCATAAAATAAGGAATTTCGCCAGGAGTTTTGGAACTTCTTTATCTCGAGAAATTTTTAGAACTCCTCCAAAAAATCTTATAACGTTTACTGATATTGCTGTTCCTGATACTTCTCCATAGAAGTTCAGCAAACTTCTTTGTAAAATATCTCCAAACTTCTTAAAATAAGATGTCCAAGTAAGTTTTGAAAATTTCTCCAATTTTTTTTTCTAAAATTCTTATTAAGACTTTCTCCTTCAATTCAATTATCCAAACTTATTTATTTATTTTATTTTGTCAACCGACATAGACAAGTACATTTGAATATACATTTTTACATATACTTTTCTATAAATGTTCATAAAATTTCTCTAAAGAAATGATACACGAAAAATCCTGAAAATTTTCATAAAATGTTTTCTGATTTTCTCTAAAGAATTTTTCCAAGCTTCTTCAAATAAATTTTCCAAACTGCTTTAATCAAATTCTCCAAACATTGCTCAAGAATATTGCCAAGCTTCTTCAAAGAATTTTCTAGAAGAAAATTCTGTAAACTTGCTAAAAAACTTTTTTCTGACACTCTCCAGATTTTTTTTTTCTTGAACTGAACTCTCCAAACTTCTCAAAACTTTTTTTCCTTTTTTTCTCCAACCTTTTCCAACAATTTTCTTCAAATTCCTTCAAAGAAGTTCTCCAGAGAAGCTCTTCAGACTGTTCCAAAAAAGTTCTCCAAACTTCTCCAAAGATTTCTTCTAAATTTTTACTTAGAAGATCTCCAAGCTACTACAAAGAACTTCTCCAAACATCTCTATAGCAATTCAAATTTATCTGAAAAAGTTCTACAAATTTATCCTAAGAAGTACTTCAAAATTTTACAAATAATTGAGAAATCGTTGAATCCAATTAAGATTTACACATGAATAGGCATATGAATGCCTTAATACTAATGCGTTATTCATAACTTTTGCATAGAACCATTTAAAAAAAAACGATTAAAAAACAATTTAGAAGTTTTGCCAGAAGTTTTTGGAACTTTTTTACTTCGAGAAATATTTTGAACTTCTCCAAAAATTATTATTACGTCTCGACAAAAGTTCTTTCTCCATATAAATTTAGCAAACTTCTTTGCAGAATATCTCCAAACTTCTTCAAATAAGTTCTCCAAGTAAGTTTTGAAGATTTCCTAAATTTTTTTTACAAAATTCAATTAGACTATCTCCAAACTCTTCCAATTAAATTGTCCAAACTTCTCTATAAACGTTCTTTAAATTTATTAGAAGAAATTCTCCACAAAGAATCCTGAAAATTGTCTGAAATTGTCTGATTTTCTCTAAAGAATTTGTCCAAACTTTTCGACCGAATTCTCCACACTCTAAAACAAATCTGTTTATATCCTTAAATACTTTTTTCCGACAATCTCCAGATTTTTTTTTCCAAACTTCTTAAATTGAATTCTCCAAACTTTTTCTTTACAATTCTCCTACCTTCTCCAACAGAGTTCTTCAAATTTCTTCAAAGAAGTTTATTAAACATCTTCAGAGAAGTTCTTCAAATTATTCCACGGAAGTTCAATTTGAGAATTTCACAAGAAATTCTTGGAAGTTCCAGAATTTCTTGGATTGTCTCCAAATATCTAATATCTTCTTCCAATAATTTTGACAAACTTCTTCTAAAAAGTTGTCAAAGAAAGTTCTGAAAATTGTCTTAACACGTACGTCCACAACCCCTCTGAGACAGAAAAAATAAAATTTAAAATTGATGATACTCCATCATTAACCATCGGATTTTGATGCAGTCTTTTGCAATAGATCACAAAATTATCCTCATTTATAAATCTGCACTGGTTATTCCGAAAGTTTTCGTAGTTTCGGATTCCAAGGTGGGAGTACTGGGGTAAGTACCTGTCCAGGGATGGTGGACAAATTATTTTTAGTTGCGAAACATGGCATGCGGCATATCAAATTTCATGATTTAGCATAACTAGGTCATAAAAAGACATTTTGAGAATTTCTGGCCATACTGGCCACGAAAAGAAGCTCTGCGGGATCCGAGTTCCTCCGGAAAAGTGGCCATATTCAAATCTTTTCCAAAACCTGGCTTGTGACATATCAACCTTTATGGTTACTCGACATATCAAACTTTATGGTTTCTCTTTAGAAGAGCTCCAAACTTTAGGAAGAAAATCTTCAAACTTCTCCAAAGGGTTTCTTAAACTTCTTCAAATACATTCCCCAAACGGCAAAGAATTATCCACACTTCTTCCCCAAACTCCTCGAAAGAAGTTCTCCAAACTTCTCCAAAGAATGTCTTCAAATTTCTCTAAAAGTTCTCCATAGTATTCCATAGAATCGAAAGATGATTTCCAAATTTAAAGAAGTTCTTTAAATTATTCAAAAAAAAAAGTTCTACAAACTTCTCCAAATTCTACGAAGAAGTTGTTTGAACTACTCCAAAGGAAATTTCATTCCTTTGGCATTCCACTGACACCTCTAAAATATATCTTCAATTTTCTCTGAAGACGATTTCCTAACTTATCCAAAGGAGTTCTTCAAAATTTTCCAGAGGCATTTTTTATTTTTCTCCAAAAATATTCTTTAAATTTCTCTCTAGAAGATTTCCAAACTTTGGTAACAAATTCTCCGAAGTTCTCCAAAGAGCTTCTTAATACTTCTCCAAATTCAATCTCCAAGCTTTGGCAAGGAATTCTACAAGCATCTTTCAAGAACATCTCTTCTGGAGAAACGAAATCAACTTCAAATATGAAACACTCTTAAGACTCTCTTAAGACGATCTCGAAATATCGTCAAAGAAGTTCTTTAACCTTTTCAAAGAAGTTTTCCAACTTCTCTTGAAAAAATAAACTTCTCAGAATTTCTCTTTAGAAGATCTCCAAGTTCTTTAAACCTTTTCAAAGAAGTTTTAGAAATTCTGTTCACAAAAAAACTTCTCCGAATTTCTCTTTAGAAGATCTCCAAACTTCAGCACAAAATTCTTCAAACTTATCTAAAGAAGTCCTTCAAACTTCTCTAAAGAATACTTCCAAATTACTGCAAAGAACTTCTCCAAACATCTCAAAAGAAGTTCTTCAAACTAATCCAAAGAAGTTTCTAAGACTTCTACAAAAAAATTGTTCAAACTACCTCAAAAATGTTCTCTTAACTTCTCCAAATAAGTTCTCCAAACTTCTCCAGAACTGCTCAACAAACAAAGCTCAACTCAAAACTAATCCAAACTTCTTCAAAGAATTTAGAACTTCTCTTCAGGAGAAACGAAATCAACTAAGAATATGAAAGGGATAGGAGTTGCTTTTTTCAAAAGTTCCCAATGCAGATCCTCTTCTCATTGTAATGTTTACCATTCTAGTTGAGCTTATGGGCCCAAGATATTCAAGGATGGTTTTTGAAAGATTTGAACGTCTACAAAAATTCTTTAACCGTCTCCAATTAAGTTTCAAATTTTGAAAATTTTGGTAAAATACTGAACTTTTAAAGAAAAATTCTCCAAACTTCTCGAAAATATTCTCTGAAATTCTTCGAAGAAGTTTCCTAAAATTCTTCAAACTTTTCCGACGAAGTAATTTAATTTATCCAACGAAGAGATCCTAAAATCTTCAAATAAGTTCTCCAAATTTCGAAAGAAATTTTGCAAACAACAACAAAGACATTCTTCGAACTACACGAAAATTCTGGAAAATTCTCCAAAGATTTTCTCCAAATTTTTCCTTCGAAGTTTTTCATACTTCTAATCAAACAAGTTCTTCAAAAATTGGGAAAGTTAATCAAATTTACCTGGAATTTTTCTACAAAGAAGTTCTTTAAAAAAATTGTTGAAACAACTCTAAGGAAGTTCTCAAAACATCTCCAAATAAAATTCTTTAATCTTTTCAAATCAGTTCTCTATAAAATTACCCGTATTTCTCTTTAGAAGATCTCCAAATTTCAGCCAGAAAATCTTTAAACTTTTTCAAAGTTCTTCAAATTTCTCTAAAGAATAATTCCGAATTACTGCAAATAAGTTTTCCAAACATCTCCAAAGAAGTTCTCAAACTCATCTTCTCCAAGTTGTTCAAACTACTTCAACGAAGTAGTCCAAACTTCTCCAAAAAATCTCCAAGCTTCTCGATAAATGCTCAACAAATTTGTTCCAAGAAGTTATCCAAACTTCTTCAAAAAGTTCTCCTGGAAGTTCTCCAGTTCTCCAACTTCTCTTCAGGAGCAACGTAATCAACTAAGAATATGAAACACAACAGGGATAGGAGATGCTTTTTTCAAAAATTTCCCCTTAGCATTGTAATATTTACCATTCTAATTGCGCTTATGTGCTCAGAAGTTCCTGATAATTCCAAGATATTCAAGGCTGATTTTTGAAAGATTTGACCGTCTCCAGAAATTTTTGGGCCGTCTCCAATAAAGTTCAAATTTCTTCAAAGACGTTCTCCGAGAAAATTTTGGAAATTTTGGTAAAAAAAACTGAACTTTTGTTGAAAATTTCTCCAAACTTCTCGAAAATATTCTTCGAACTTCTTCAAAGAAGTTCTCTTAACTTCTCAAAACTTTTCCAACGAAGTTATTTAAACTACTCCAACGAAGTTATTCTAACCTCTCCTAAAATCTCCAAAGAAGTTCTTCAAATTTCTGAAAGAAATTCTACAAACCACAACAAAGAAATTATCCAAACTACTCGGAAGAAGTTCTCGAAGATTTTCTCCAAATTTATCCTTAGAAGTTTCTCAAACTTCTTCTAACATAAGTTCTTCAATAAATGCGAAAGCTCTTCAAATTTATCGCAAAATTTTCAACAAACTTTTCCAAAGAGAAATTGTTGAAACAACCCCAAGGAAATTCTCAAAATATCTCCAAAGAAAATCTCCAATTTTCTCTTAAGACAATCTCCAAACCTTTCCAAAGAAGGTTCTCCAACTTCTCCAAAAACTTCTCAGAAATTTTCGTCCGAACATTTCGAAAGAGATTTTTCAAATTTATCTGAAAACGTTCTCCAAAGAATTTCTTCAAATTTATACAAAAAAAATCCTTCAAACTTCGAGAATGAACACTTCTAAATAAATCCCAAGGAGTTTTCCAAACATCTCCAAAGAAGTTCTTCAAACATCTCCAAAGAAGTTTTTCAAAACCATCCAAATAAGTTCCTAAAATTTTTCTGCATTAGGGGTTCAAACTACTTCAAAGAAGTTCCTCAAACTTCTCCAAATAAGTTCTCCAAACTTCTTCAAAAACAATCAAGAAATTTGTTTTAAAAAATTATCCAAACTTCTTCAAAGAAGTTCCATGCACTTCTCTTCAGGGATCAACTAGGAATATGAAGCACAACAGGGACAGGAGCTGCGTGCTTTTCAAAATTTCAAAATGCAGTTCCCCTGCGCTGTCATTTTACCAGTCTTAGTTGACCTTATGTGTCCAGAAATTTCCGAGTTTCCATTTCCAAGATATTCAAGGATATTTCAAGGGACTTTGTAGAACTTTGGAATACTTTCCAAGTTGTGAAAAAGATGTAAAATTTTCTCCAAAACTCTTGGAACTTCTAAAACTCTAGTAATTTATTCAAAGTATTTGGTAAGAAAGGAAAAATTAAAGTATTTTGGAAACCTCCTAAAACTTTTGAATCTCCGCAAACACTGTAATTTTACAAAACTTTCTTGAAACATTTCTGAAGTATTGAGAACTTCTCAAAATCCAGGCCATGCTTAGCGAAGAAATCCATCGTTTTATCAAATACTGTAAGTATCTTCAACGTTCAATTTGCAAAAAAATACTTGTTCATCAAACCCGAGAACCAACAAGTGACATTTACAGTGGACCTATCCATCATCATAGTTTTGCACGCTGGAATGCAACCCAGTGCAACCTCTAGCCCAACACATCACGTCCCCGGCCAGGTTAGGTTAGGTTAGCCGTCACTTTCCAATTCTAGGAAAATGTACACACAAACATCTTGATAAGCCTCCATGCACTTGCAGGCCATGCATTGCCACCTTTCGACATTGTACGTCTTTTACGAATACAATTTTATTCCGCGTTTGAATCCGGCAGCGGCAGCGCGAGGCGGCAAATCGTCGAACCCTTTTTAACGACCTAACAAATGACCGCTGCGCTTTTGCCGTGGACTATCAATTTTCGCTATCTTGGGCGGTTTTTATCCTCCTTCGCACACGTGTGCGGCGGCAGACGGTGAATTTCTGTTAAATAGAGAATTTAATCCTCGCCGGTACCTGATCGTGTGCCATTTGCCGCGCTCCGTCTTAAGAAGCGCAGCTCCCGTCGAGAAGAAGACTGCCATTGCCGCTGCCCCGAGTTGGACACGGATGACTTTGGCCTCTTGCGCAGTAGGCTGAGAACCCCTCCATCGGCCAGCTGCGATCGCATAAATCAGATAAAAGGGTTCGCCCAACTGCAGTTTATGGTGGCGAAATAATAATAGACCAATTTGTCACTAATTTATCGTTGTTTGTTTTATGGATGGAATAACTGGCTGCCTTCGAGGGGGTCAATGATGAAGAGTAGTTAAGTGAGGGCCAGAGGACAATCTTGATTTACTGTGTAGCAAGCAATGTTGCCAGTTTTCAAATGTCAACCCTTTTTGAAGATCGTGGCGCCTTCTGTAAACGGCCTTGTTTGCAAATAATTGCTGTAATTAGCAGGTTAATTTTAATAGCGGTCGGCGTACCATAGTAATTTAAATACGATCGTAATGACGAACATTATCGATTAATACTACTGGAGCCCGGCGGAGGCCACCAATGAGCATATTTACACGACCTCTGCACTGCCATGATGATCGATTGCCCGCTTCAGCAAACCGTCAGTAGCAATAACAACAACCATAATGTTATAAATAACAACACTGCTGCCCGCCTGGATAGGTATTTCACGATCGCAGCAACCCAAAGATCAATGCCTCGTCGCGTCGCTTAGCGCTGTCAACGCCAAATACGATATGACCGTACAAGTAGTTTTATTATTTTTGTTTGGATTTCGGTTTGGAACTGATGCCGCTCGGACCGGCGGTCGTTGTCGGTTCGCGTTTTACTCGTGTTTAGTATGCAGGACGTGTCGCCTGGCGGCACTAAGTTTCACAAGAAGAAAAAGAATATGCCGCCGTGGCCATTAGCCGGTAGCTGCCAATTTGCCGCAGCTTGCTTGGCCTATCATAGTGATGCATAGAAGAACGTTTGATTATGAATAATTGCCTCCTGGCAACACGGTGTAATTTGTTCGCTGTCAAAGTAGTTCAAACATTGTTGCTAGATGCTCTTTTTTTGTTCAATTCAACAACAGAGGATCACTTTCCAACCATTCCGAGCGGCACACTTCTCACGTACAGGATTTTCTACCTCCTTCGCACATGATATGCAAATTGATAAATTTATCGCAATCTTTCCATTCGACGCCAATTTCCATTAAATGGATCTCCTCTGCGGGTAGTACATGTGTAAAATTGTGCCGAGATGTGATCGCGCGCACACATTTTATGGCCGTTCGCCGCCATCCCGCCATCTTCGGCTGAAACACGTCCTCCTCGTTAAGTAAAAAGCAAGCCTCCGCATTAACATCGATCTACAACACTTTGTGTAAGATGATCGTTAAATAGTTGGAATTGTCAATCAAGCTCGGTAGTCGGAGAAGCGTCCGACGAGGCGATCGCGAAGGCACTAACGTGGGACACTTTTGCCGCCAATGCATGCCGCTTTTCTTCCGATGCATTTGCATTCGGATCTTGGTTGCGTCGTCGTCGTTGATGATGATGATGATGATGATCATGACGCTGGTGATGATCGCGCTCGCAAATGTTTGGTAGGACTATGTAGGGCAATTCGAAACCATGCAGTACGTGTGATACGATCGAAGAATTTCTCCGGCCCCTCGTCTTGGCAGTGTCTTGGCGCTTGGGACGGGCTGACGTTTCAATTTGATTAATTCCAGAAGCTGCCCGAGCAGAAGATCGAGTGCGCAGAAGTCGGTGGATAATTAGGGCATTTACGCGCAGTCGAACGAACTTTGAGCCGTCTGCGGTGGGAGCTGTCAATTCGAGTGCGTTTGTCTCTTGTTTCAATTGCACAAACCACAAGATGCAAACAAATGGTGGCAGATCGTAATCTGTTTGGCGTTTCCATTCGAGGATCGTTCGACGGGAGAATGGAGTCGTTTCCTAGTTCATTGGACTTTGGAAGAAAGGGGTTTTGAGTCGTTCGAATGAACAAATACCACAAACGAATGGAAATTAACATTTCCATAATTAGTTTAAAACGTACTAACGAGTGAGTCAGAAGTAGCAGAACAATTCGTACTCGGAACTCAGATTATATTTCATATTGACGAAACGTTACAACGCTGACAGACGTTCGATTTCGTCTCCCTTACCTTTGTAAAAACATGGCCTTCTAACAGATGGCGCCACGGATTTGTTTTAATTTTTAAGGTTGCCAGTCAAACGTTATTAGATTTGAAATTTCACGAAGAAAGGAACAATCTCACAAAGAGTAATAAACCGGGCAAGCGCTTGTATTCAGAAGTTTTCAGCTTTCGAATACAGGAATATGTGTCGTCATAGAAGGCCAACGTGCAAGAATCAATAGAAGGTATCTTTCGGAGGAACTGTATATTTCTTCTCGATTATAAAAAAATAATGACCTATTCTGTCTAGCTGTTTAACATAATATTTATTTCCACCTGAAATCAGGAGTCTACGATTTTATCAAAACATTTTCATACTTCTTATTTTAATACCATTTTTTGCATTTTAAAATTTTTTTTTTTTAGTGAAAAGTTATACACAGAAAAAAAAGAATTTTTACAAGCGCGTAATTTCCCCAAGTTTATTTCCAAGCCAGAGGAGGCGTAAACAACAAAATTGTTTGCAATCTTTCATGCTCCATACAACAATGTCTTTTATACAAAACTCTTGATTTAGGCGTCATCTGGCTTAAGTTTACATGAAATATCCCATTATTTTCTGCCAAATCTAGTATTCCCTTTATGTGCGTTAGATAACGCAAAAAATTCAATGTTTCTTTTGATCTGTGTAGTTGAAACTTAATTAGAATGCTTATTACTGCAAATGCGCGCACACATTGATAAACTCTAAGTGTAGTAAGTCTAGAATATGGGATGCTCTCTAATGCGCTCGAGAATGTTTTTTTGGTTCCTTATTTCCTTTTTTAGATCTAATGCGTTTGAAAATACTTTTTTAGATTCGTATTTCCTTATCTCTGCAATACATTTATACTAAAAGACAATTGTCGGCCAAAAGTCCATTCGGCCAAAAATCCATATGCCAAACGTTCCACCCTCCTCGATAACTGTGTGGAGAAATCAACACGCTCGTTTGTAGTTACTCAAAACTTAGTAGAAAATGACTCAGTTTCGTTAAAAGTGTAACTACCCTAATTAGAGTATTTAAAGGGTTACTCTTTTTTTATTAACCTAGTTCACCTGTCAAAATTAGAGTGAACATTACTCAGTCACGCTTGTTTTTATTTTTTAAAAACTGAGTTGAAAACGATTCAGTTTTGTAAAAACTGGAACTATTCTTATTAGAGTAACTATAGGATTACTCATTTTTGATTTACGGGTTGTTTTTATTTCTCTAATTTAAAAAATAAATAAATTGATTCAAATTCATTTATTGTTCACTAATCATGAGGGGGTCATGTGGTTAACATTGTAGTTGTTAATCAATATAAAAAAAAATCATTTCGGTAGTCGCATTCATTGCCGCCTCTTGTTTCTCGTCCATATCTGGTGGATGGCACGCTAGAATATGCCGCTTTAAAGATTTGAAGCGGTCATACAAACATTCACATTCCACAAGTCTGATGATGTGACAGTGATATCCTTGTAAGAATCGATATTCTATTAATTATATTAATGTATATATTAGTTCTATTAACATAATAAAACAACATTTTCCTTACCTTTGAACTTCCGAGCCGTTTCCGCATCTACGAGAAGTTTTATCTGCTCCAATCTGTCTCCTTCTACCCAACAGAATTTTAGTAACTTATCGATCAATTTCTGATGTATCGACGAACCATGTTTTCGTCTTGGACAGCTTTATCATAATTACTCTATATTAATAAGTACAGCGCCTTAACAATCAGAGTAGCATTTACTCAGTTTCCATATTTCAAGTTACTCAGTTTTTGACATTTACATGTAAATATGGAACTGAGTCAAAGTTACTCTATTTAGAGTAGATATTAACGAGCGTAAAGGTTGTTGTCAACAAGAAAGCATTTTTGGCAGCACTGTAAGGCTTGGAGTTCAGAAGTATAGTCACTAGATTCATAGTCTGGCGGATACAACGTCGGGAGCGAATTTGAACTGTCAGTTGGCTGAGCCAAGCGAGCATATCTCGAGTAATTCATGTTAAGCGCCTATAAGCCATTTGTAAACAACGTTGATTTCTCACGAATTACAAGAATCCCACTATATCCTGCTACTCCATATGGTAGAACTAATATTCTTCTACCAAATGCTGCTATCATTTCACGAGAGTGTTTTAAGATTCAAGAGAAATCGATATTTAAAGTCATTGTTTACAATTGGCTTTTAGGCCTTTTACATGAATTACTTGAGACATGCTCGATTGGCTCCGCCAAGTGACAGTTCAAATTGGCTCCCGTCGTTGTATCCGCCAGACTATGAATCTAGTGACTATATTCAGAATTCGATAAATATTGACAAATAGCTTTTATTAGGAGTTATTTGATTTGTTTTTGAACATAAAGTGGAGCTTTTTTATGTTAATTAAATGCTTTTGACTTTAGAATTGTCTGTTTCAAAATCTGTAATAAAAATCATCAAGGTTATGAAGGCAATATTTTGCGGCAAAAAAAAAATCGAAATCACACAGAAAATTTATTTTCGTAAATAAGCCTTCACTTGATTTGTAAACATGGATTTTTTACATGGTACAAATGTCTCGTATATTGTAAGAAACATTCATATTGCTTTCTTTTTTGGGAAATGCTGTCAAAACACCTTTTTGTATAATGCTCGAAAATAATTTCCTGAAGACAAGCCAATCGCTGTTTCTCTTTTATTGAACTCAGGTCTGATGCGGTTGCTGCTGGGATGAGGGAAAGTAATTTATCTATCCCAAAATAAAAATCAACTTTCAAATGCACTATAGCGAGATATAGGTTAATACTCATTAAGGTCTGTATCCGCAATAATCCGGACACCTCAAAACATGAATAATACATAAATTTCGCATTATATTTCCGTCGTAGTTGTTTATTTCAGATTCATGGGATGTGTTTTAACGATTCGTGAAGACAAAACATAGTTATTCGGTATTTGCATAAAATTTCCGAACTTTGCGCTTAACTCCGTCCATTAGCGTTTGTACAGACTCTTCAGCAATCGTAGAAGCCGTCTTTGTCCATATTTGCTGGAAGTGTCTGATGTCTTTGATTACTTGCTTCTTTCCAGAAAGCTTCCGCTTGATCAGAGCCCAATATCACTCAATTGGTCGTAGCTCTGGGAAATTTGGCGGGTTTGAGGTTTTTGGTACAATGTTCACTTGATTTGCTAGGTACCACTCCATCACAGTTTTCGCATAGTGGCATGATGCCAAATCAGGCCAGAACAAAAGTTTTTCTTTGTGACTTTTGATGAAGGGTAACAATCGCTTCTGCAGACACTCTTTCTGATAGATCTCTTTGTTGATTGTACCTGTATTGACGAAAGATTTACTCCTTTTGCCACACGTGCAAATTGCTTTTTTTGGGGTATTTTTTGGGAAATTTCGATGCCTTCTTCGTTCTGAAATGCTCAGCAGTAGCATTTCTGGCCATAGCAGAATAAAAAGCCAGCCCTGGAAGCTGCTTGAAATCCTCCAGGACATAAGTTTCATCATCCATAACAACGCATGAAAACTTCGTCAAATATTCGCAGAACAAACGTCGAGCCCGTGATTTTGCTGCCAAGTTCTGTTTGTCGTTGCGATTTGGAACTGTTTTTACTTTATACGACTTAAGTCCCAAACGTTGTTTTTGATTTTTGGACAATACCAGGCGACATCCCTAGATTACGAGCCACCGTTCGAATGGAGAGATTTGGGTTTTTCGTTAATATCCTTTTCACCTCTCGGTCCATGACAGGATCAGCGCGTCCAATGTTTTTGTCACTTCTCGGTTTCCTCTTCACCGTCAAACGTTCCGAAAATGATTTGAGCACATCGTGAACAGTGGATTTAGGCAAATCCAATATTTTTGCAAGGTACCGTATTGACAAGTCAGGATTTGCCGTGTTTTTCTTTCGTCGCCATCTTGAATACTAAACATGAAATGTAAACATCAATCATAGTCTTTTTCATCATAGACTCTCAGCTATACCACAGTGAAATTTTTCATTCCTACGTGCAAAATTTCAAAAGTTACAATGATTTGAAGGTGTCCGGATATATGGATAAAGATTTTATTCAAGTATCTTGCCACGAGTCACCATGGCCTAGTGAGATCAACAACGGATTCAATAACAGCTCTTCCTAAAAATACAGGATCGAATCTCATGTCAGAAACAATAAAAAAAAATCCTGGAGAACTCCACGTGGTGGCGCTTTTTTTCGATTACATTTCGAGTTGATATAGTAAATCTGTCAGTCATTCATGCAACCATCAGAGAACTCTTTGCTTTGTTTTCATACAACGCACGAATATTCTTTTTGTGTCAACAAATGCTTCGTGCTTTTGACAGTTGCGCGTGAGCCGATAATTACGAAGGAAGCTTCATAAAAAGTACAAATAAGTTTCGTTGCAGAAAACAAGGAATACATTCATTAGATCTACCTTCGATTTCGTAATATAAACTAAAATTAATTTTCAGGGCAGAGACTCTCTTGAAGAGCCGCAAGTTTTATTTGAATGTTTATCGATCATCTTTCTGTTGAAATCCTACTCATCGTGATTCAGAATAAGTTGTAATAAAGTCATCGCTGGTTCATTTTGGTTCATTGTTACACCCGGAGCCTGACTCCAACTGGAGATATTTCCATGACAATAAAAACCAATTGAAGGCACAGCTGGTTGAAATTTACGATCATCAGTTAACACTCCTGCCACTGACTTTGATCATATTGGTCTTACCTCGGCGCGCAGTCAAGATCGCACACGGTCACGAAAAAGAAAACAAAACACAACGTAAACACAAATGGGCCCTGGACCCTCATAATTGGACTGATTGCCGGGTATTTATATTTTGCGCCGCGCTACTACTGGACCTTCTCCCGTTGCCTCGTGCAGCGCAAGGTGGTATGTAAAAGGGTTCTAAATTGCATATTTACAATTTGCATGGCGGCTTCGCCGGTGATAAATTGACAGAAACAGAAGCGACGCTGGACAGAAACGAGCAAAACAAAGTAGGCGAATGGCATCGTGGTTGTCCTCAACTTTTATGCCGCAAACAATAACGTATTTGCAGTTGATCGAACGAAAGCCATGGACTTGTTGTTCTGGCCTTGAAAAAATAAGGGGAAAGTTGTTGTTTTTGAAGGAGTTGCATATAATTGTGATTTCATGGAAAGAGGACAATTCTCACGAATTGGTTTTGGGGTCAGACCTGCACTCGAAATTGTCACCCATCTGCTACGATCTAGGATAGTTAGTCCAAGAATCGTGCCGAACGAACCAAGTGCGGCTTCTCACATTTCAATCGAAACAACGACCGCCGGCGACGATGATGGCGCTTGCGCCTCAAGTCCTTTTGAAGATTTGCGCAATTCCTCAAAGCGTCGTCGTCGCCAATAGACAGCTCCTTAAAAGGCTTGTCCCACACACATGTGCTTCTAATCGGGCAAAGATCAAGCTGCGCGTGACTCAACTCATCAGCTGCGAAGAGCCTGCAGGTTGTCGTCGTCGTTTTCGTCGTGCTCGCGGCTTATGTTTTCAATCAAATTCGGTAGCTCAAATCCGACGAAAACTAATCCCATCGAAAAAGGGAACGGTTTTATTAGCTGGAAATATGATTAATAAGGTTACGCGCTTCCGGCGCGATGTTCGTTCGGGGAACAACCGCCGATTGTGGGCGGTCCACGTGCGTGCGGTACGCACACGAACTCGGAACAATGCCCGCGCGGGTTATAAATGTAATATTTTTATGGCATGTTCGCTTCGGAACGGAGCCGAGAACGTGACGTACCTCGGAGGTGCGACATATGGGCATATAAACAATGAACAATAAACATTACCGATGTGTCTCTAACCTCTTCTGTCCGCAGCACGCACGTGTACCGGCGGAAAGTGCATAGAAAATAGATCGCAGTGTGCTGTTGTTGACATCGTTCGGAGCAGTGTTGCCAAGCAGCGCGTTACAAGTTCGTTCAATTCGATGACGAAAGATTCCACTCGAAAACGATCAATCCCTTTACGACCCTCTTCTGCTTCTTCTTCTTCTTCAATGACATCAGGCACTCGTAAATATCCATGTCTCTCCGCTTAACGAGTCTGTAAAGCTGCGGCGGCGTTCAATCGCCATTGGTAATTGAACTGGCACGAACGCGGACGTAATCTCATCTTAATTTTCAACAGCTTCTCTACTCGAGGCAGGGGCTATTTTTACGTCTACGAACACTGACGGAACGGGGATTTTACTGTAATGATAGGACAACAACAATGCCAAGCCGAAGTTTTGAACAGAGGAGCTCCAGTGAAGGGAAAACGAAGGGGGAGTATCGAAAATTTATGATATCGGCGTTTATTTGCTGTTTATTGGATGGTTCCCCCGTCTTTATTCATGACAATCGGGCTGCACTTTTCCAATGTTCTAATCGTGGAAGTGTGTACATTGTTGGCTACTGATGGCTACTGGTGAATGCTGGTTGAAGACAGCCAGGGCATAGACTATGCCGTTCTGGTAAAGCGCTGGAAGCGATATGGTTTATAGCTTAATTGTCACCGCTGATCGACTGCCGTAGGTGGGGCGAAATTGAGAGAAATGTCTACTTTGATTTGAACAAGTTTTCCTTTTGAATATTTAATTTAGAGCCGGAATAAGGGCGAATAAGACTTCGTCGATTTCTCTCAAGCGACTTCCACTTTTTCGCATTATAATGCCAGATGGCAACCGAAACTTTTGCCTTGAAGTGGCAAAAAGCAGCCGATGCTGCATTTTGTCAACTAATTTCCAAATAGGAGGAAGGGGAAGAAGACAAACTTATGAAGTCCAATTTACCCTAGTTCCAGCTCTAACTACTCTCTGTACTCGAAAAAATGCACCATTTTTATCCGTGTGTAACTTTTTTGACCGTGGGTTAAAATTGATGAAAATTGGCTATGACTAGTTTGGAGTGCATTGTTTACATGTGCAAAATTTCATCGGTTCAGTGGTTATTGAGATGTCATCGAAACAAGAAGAAAACTGCCGGAGAATTTTGCGCGCCGTCATGGAAAATCCGACTGCGACCATGAGATGATTCGGAAGACAACTGGGAATCACCCATACAACTGTGTCTCGGGTGGTAAAATCGTTTAAGGAGTCCCAGACGACCGAGCGGCGGGCTGGAAGTGGAAGAAAATCGAAGACAGCTGACCCTGTGAAGGCCCCGAAGGTGTTAGATTATTTCCATTGTAATCCGAACCTTTCGATTCGCGACGCAGCTCTGAAGGCAAGTCGTTCCGCCTGGTTCGTTCAGCAAACCATGCAACGAGCTGGGTTTCGTGTATTCAAGGTCCGCCAGGCACCGAACCGGCGTGATCAACAAAACACGGCGGCCAAATCCCGCACAAGGAGCACTTTATCGAGAGTGGTTAACGAAACCGATGTGTGTGGTTATGGATGACGATACCTACATCAAGGCAGACGCAAAGACGATAGCGGGTCTGGAGTTCTACCTTGCCAAATCACGGTTTGGTGTTCCGGAAGAAATAAGAAAGAAGAAAGTGAACAAATTCGCCAAAAAATACTTGCTCTGGCAGGCCATATGCCAATGCGGTAAACTGAGTAACATCACAACGGGTACCATCAACCGCGAAATTTACCGCAACGAGTGCCTCCAGAAGCGTCTGTTGCCCTTCCTGCGGTCCCACGGAGGCGAGACATTATTTTGGCCGGACCTGGCATCATGCCATTACGCGCGATCGACGTTGGATTGGTACCGATACAACCGCCAATCCCCAATTCACCGAGATTCATCCGGTGGAGAGATTTTGGGCCATAAGGAAGGTCAAAGTTCGAAAAGCGTCCAAGGTGTTTAAGAACGAGCTGGAGTTGAAGAAAGAATGGATGGATGTGACCAAAAAGGTCGGCTCCACTATTGCAAGAATGTAAGGAGCGGTCTCAAGGGAAAGGTGCGGACTTTCAGCGATGGAAAGGAAATTGAATAAAGTATTTATTTCAAATTTGTTTTAGTTCATTCCCTGAAAGTTTCAAGAAAATCCGACCTAAAATAAATTTTTGGCGAACACTTTTGCCTGTTGCATTTTTTTCGAGTACAGGCCTTATTTCATTAAATTCGTCGCATGAAACGCTGATCAGATTTTTTGAAGCCTGCTCAATGCTCAAACACAAACAAGCTCAAAGAGAAATGAGAGTGAGTATGTATTAGCTCTCTCTCTTTTTCTCTCCTCTTCCTGCTAGTATTTTTGTTCACACGGCCAGCCGTTTCAACTCAGTGTTGAGCCGTTTTTGACTCATTTTTGTCAATAGTGGAGTCACTCAAATTTGAGTAAATGTTACTGGCGTTGACAAGTCGACAAATCAAAAACATCCATCTGATTCCTAGAGGGTTTGAGCTGTTTAGTGGAATACCTGTAACTAGAAATTAGAAGAAAAAAGAATTCTGCACATTGTAGACGAAATACGTGTATCTGTCAAGATAAGCAAAGGTAGTTCGAATTAAATGGAAAATACTAATTTTTCTTCTAATATCTAGATCCATCTGATTTTAGTCGATGTTTTTGATTTGTCGACTTGCCAATGCCAGTAACATTTACTCAAATTTGAGTGACTCCACTTTTGACGAAAGTGATTCAAAAACGACTCAAATCTGAGTTGAAACGGATGGCCGTGCAGTTTATGCTTGCTCAGCTTTGCTCAAAATGCCGTCGAAACAAGAAGCATTTCGCGATCCTGTGGTACAGTTCTACGTTCTGCACAGAAATCTCTGCAAAAATTATTCGGTACAACATTTTAAAAGTGAAAATGTTGCGTCTCCGACTGTTTCCAGTTACCCTAAGATCCCCAACAACCACTCTCAAGCAAGGTAATGGAAGACCAGCCAAGGACTTCGTTCTCTTTCTCTTGCCTTCCACAACAAGGATTCAACGGGAGGCAAAAAAAGCAACTATTCACACCAGTATTCCAGTATACCAGTGAAAGAGTCGAATAGAATGACAAAAGTGGCAAGAGCCGCGGAATACACAGAAAAACAGATTTCGACTTTGGACGACGAAAGTAACGTGCCTCTATCGAAGACGTTCATTCCCGGAAATGATCGATTCTAAAGGGTGTTCCACATCAAATTGCATCACGAAAAAATTACCTAGTCAACGCAGTAGAAAATTACCTAGTTGGTCGATCGTTTTCAAACTTTCAGACAATAAAACATATCCCATAAGTAAGCTTTTGCCATATTTATTTTTATATTTCATTCAACTTCATTACCATACCCGTACGCACGCACCTTACGCTTAACTCCACTCATTAGCAGCTTATTTTGTACGGAAACCCACTTTTTCTTCATGTCTTCCTCAGAATTGACCTTTTCAGGATACTTCCGCAGTGTCTGCTTCATAATAGCCCATTATTTTTCGATGGGCCTTAGTTCCGGTGCGTGAGGGGGGGGTGTTCATGTGACCCTGTTGACTTCGTACCACTCCAGGGCATCATTTTAATAATCCGACCAGAAGATCGTAGGACCCTCGTGTTGCTTCAACAGAGGAAGCAGACGCTTCTGTAGACACTCCTTGAGGTAGATCTCCCCGTTTACAGTCCCGGTAGTCACGAACGGCGTACTCCGTTTGCCACGTGAGCAGATCGCTTGCCAAATCATGTCTCTTGTCAAACTTTAAAAGTTTTTGCTTCCCTACTTCCTCCGGAACATCAAACTTGTGCTGGGCGGTGAAGAACAGTAGCCCTGGAAACTACCGGAAGTCCGCCTTCATGTAAATCTCATCATTCATAAAGCTTCATCGGCAACTGAGTTTCCGGGGCCGCGACTGTCCCACCGTACTTTGTCGTTCGTCACAATTTGGAGCCTTCTGCACTTTGTCCGTATGCAGGCCCTACCGGAACCAACTCACTGAACAAAAAACTTGGCCACAACTTTTTGGCCACATCGCTGACCGAAGCATTAGGAATCCGCTTAAATGTTTTCACGACACGCTTGTGATACTGATCGCTAATGAAACATCCATTCTGACCGCTTTTCTCCTTCTTTTCGATGCACAGAGTTTAGTAGTAACGTTTAATCACACGACTCACCGTTGACTGCACGATTCCGAGTTGTTTTCCGGTGTCCTGATGAAAGAGTTTGACAAAGATTTTTCTTAAGGGTCCAACTTAAAAACGTAAACAATGGCTTCTTCCGTAAATTTCTCGTGGCACAAAGACTAACCATGAAATTTCCAATTCTATCAGATAGGTGAACTCTTCCTCTTCGAAATGACCGTGATGAAGTGATTAGACGAGTTTTCAATGACGAGAAATTCGCAGAAAAAGTAATTGTTTACGTTTGTCAGTTAGGCCCTAATGAAAAATCTTTGTCGAGTTGAGGATGTTTCAGGTGCTTGTCCAAAATCAATTTGCGACGTTGCTTTTCCGGTGACGCAAATATTTCATGTTTTCAAAAAACTGACAGCGATAAAAATAGCCCAAAAAAAACTCTAAACTAATTCTACCCAAATTTTCATGAGAAAATACCCAATAGGTAATTTTCTACAACGTTCTTTCCGTGATGCAATTTAATATGGAACACCCTGTATTCCTTGGATAGTTCTACTGCATCTCCGACCATAAATATAAACCTTCATTTGAACCAAAAGTGATGCTGTCATTTCCGACAGCGGTTTTCCCAAGCCATGCTTCAAGCTCTCTGAATTGGCTATCAATCGAGATGTGTACCAGAACGAATGTTTGAAGAAAATTTTGATACTATTTCTACAAAAACATCATGCAGATGAACAATACGTTTTTTGGCCGGATAAAGCGGCATCGCATTGCCCCAAAAACACGATCGTTCCTGAAAAGTCATTTCATCCCATTTATACCGAAAAAATCACAACCCGACAAATCTGCCTCGGTGTCGCCCAATCGAAGATGCATTCGGGAATTTGAGCTCCTTGGGTACAAAAATAACTGGACACTCACGAAATGCAAGCAGTTGATTAGTAGATGGGCGCCATTCGTCCAACTTGAACTTGAAGGCCTTCAATCATCAAACAGAGATTCCACCGATACGATGCGAGTCGAATCGTTCCGATTAATTCTGCAGGGATTCTTTATGCAATAATGCATATCTAATATTGAAGTAGTGATTTGTCATTTTTCAACAGACGTCAAGGTCGAAATTCAAACCTTTTCGGCATCCATTATTTCAGAACTAATTGCAATCTTGGGTAATCTGCAGAAGTATGGTTGAAAAATTCAAGATATCTTATTTGCAATACCCTAACATCCTCAAACTTTACGTTGTAGGTGATCAGATTCCTGAGGCTGGAATCAGGCTGGAGACTCCAGCTAACCATGACGGTATTCTGTGATTCCGCTTGTCCAACGACTTCATCTGGAACTCATGTAGTCTCGTGATACACGATCAGCCAGATGCATGCTTACCTGACTGCACGGAGTACAGCCCCACTTCACCCTGTACTGCTAAATCGTTGTTTTCTCCTGGCTTTGTGAACATCCCGCTGGGGACCCATACAGAAGATTACGGTCTCTGAGTAGGTTCCATTCTATTATCGAACGTCGATTTTTAGAATTCACGACAACGAAAGAACATGCGAGCATTTCTGGACAAGGTGCCTCATCTGGCGTCTGATCTCCATAATCATCGTCCTCTTGTCAGCGTGGGACTCTAATTAGTGCTGTGCACGATAGTCTAAGTCTAGATTGATTCAGATGAGAGCTGTCAGGCACCTGTGATA
This sequence comes from Aedes japonicus, assembly GCA_034211315.2. Classification (NCBI taxonomy): domain Eukaryota; kingdom Metazoa; phylum Arthropoda; class Insecta; order Diptera; family Culicidae; genus Aedes; species Aedes japonicus. The sequence goes on along the minus strand of JASCZW010002067.1, from coordinate 30,286 downwards.
CTGAATGGGTTCACGGACGATGACATCCAAAGTACGGTCATAACTGCAAAGTGGCTGGACCTCATTCTGGCTTATTCAGAATTCGCCCTATCAATCAGGGTTCAGCATGGGTCATAGCCGTGTGAGCCGATTCTGCAGAGGCCAGCGACTAAGTAAGAGTTGAACCTTGGCTGGTCCATCCAGACTTCGAGCATCTTCAGCAGGCAGGTATTTGGCAAACCAGGCTTCGAAGGTAAATCCAGCTTTCTTCTCTGTGGCAATGTTCTGTGATTCCGCGCGAAAACGATTCAATCAGGAATCAGGATGCTGCTGACTTGACTGTACATTACAGTCCTCATTTTCTTTCGAACTGCTTGAACTGCTTGTATTTTAGAGCCAGCGCGTACTTCAAGAAGTAGATCTTGGTTCTCAAGAAGCTGTAAAAGATTTGCTTCAAATGCTGGACTTTTTAAACTCTCATTGCCAATATTTGTTGCGCAAGCAAACTGAATAATACATTTTTTTTGGTTTGGTGGTTGGCAGGGGGTAAGTCACTCGGCCAGTTTGTGTTAACACCCTCAAAAATACACAATGGATTGCTTGTTTTCCCTTTCGTTTGCACTTATGTGATTAAGATGATACACGAAAAGACAATGTTAGCCTCCCATTACGAGTTCGGCTCGACGGTGATGAAATCGAGGCGGTATATGAAGTCGTGTATGCGGGATAGATTGGTCGACCGCCGAAAACGACGCCAACAGAGAAATACAAAGGTGCGTTATGGCTGGCAAACGTACCTACTTTCTACTCCGAAGGGACACCAAGATTGAACTACAAAGTTGACCATCTACAAGACATTTATTAGACTCGTAGTCCTCGAAACATGGTCATTACATAGTGGAGGACCACCTGGTGTCTTTGAACGGAAGTTGGTAAGCACGGATCTACGTGGAGGACACGAATGAACCACGAATTGCATCAGTTGCATGCAGATCCTTCGTTCGTACACATCGGTTGATTACGATGGGCTGGGCATGTCGTAAGAATGTCGAACGACAGCCCCATTAAAACTATTTTCGGTAAGAAGAAGGGACGCGCAATCAGCAAGGTGGATCGATCAAGTAGAAGGCGGCCTGCGGACCCTTCGCAGACTGTCAGGCCTTGCTCTAATTCGTTAGTATAAGTGTGCGTTGGTTAAACGTCAAAAGGGTGCATGGTTGCCAATAAGCATGAATTTTCGATTGAAAATTTGACAGATATGTTGAAACACAGAATCACCTACCGAAGCCCCGAAACAAAAACACAACGTGACAGAGTGACTAAGTCCCTGGTGATTGGTATAAGAACAATCTATTAAAACATGATTTTTGTTTTCAGTGTAGATTTTACCTCACCGTTAAAGTGGTTCAGTCTATCGATGAAGAGTGAAGGCAAAAGATGCTTGAAAGTTTATGTCCATTCTGGAAAATTATCGCCACAAATGGTGAATCAAGACTTACACATCGAAATGGCATATTTGCAAAATGTAGCCATCTACACGCAGAAAAAAATACCGGCATAACAAACATATTCCAGATATATCCAATCATAAACTTTGGCTGTGCCCCTATTTGTGAATTAATTTTAATTTTAGTTAAACTAGACAGATAGAAAATAATCGAACAATCGATCAAAATCCCTTTGCTATTGATCAACAAACTTTCGATAAGATGTCTGTCAAAATTGAGTTGCCGTCTGTCAGAAATGAGTCAGCTCGAATAGCAGACTCAATCGATGATTTGCCAGCTATCAAGTTTAAGTGAAAATTAAAATTAATTCGCAAATTGGTACACAGCCTTAGTTTATTCTGGTCGCAAATTCCAAACAAATTCTATGTTTAAAACCAAGGGGCATCGATGTTTGAAATAATATCATGTTGTGTTTATTTTAAACATATCAATGATAAGAATAAACGTACAAATTTCGGATACGAGTATATTTACTGGTTGCGTTCTAAATTTAACTTATTCATTCTTTGAATTTGGGTTATCTTAATTCTGGATTTGGCTTGAATGCTAACAAGTTCTAGGTTCCAGGGGTTCACTCAGAGTTTCACCACAGGAAACGAGCAAATAACCTACCAATAAATGCAACGACTGGCTCAAGTTCTGGAGAAAAAAATACACGCTCAAATTTACCTACTCGATGAATATTTTTTTGAAATTAACATACTTTGAATTTGATTCAAATATTGTTATTTTCGTTCGGAACATGCTTTCTACTTACTTGAAACAATTCTTATGTTTCAAGTTGAACATCTATATTTTCCATTTAAATGGACGAAATTTGTATCCCTGTATACCGAAATTGCTATCAAAATATCGGGAAAACCGTTGTTAATAGGAAGTTGCTGTCTGAAATCATATTCTATTGCCATAATTCAAGTCCACCTGAGGATACGAAACGAGTTTTGAGTATCTGTAACTTTTGTATAACTTTTCAGTAAGTTTTGAGAATCCATTAAAAATTCTCTTCCAAAATCATTTTCATTTTGTTTTTTTATAACATTGAAATTTTCCGAAAAAAATTAAAAAAAGTGCATACCGTTGGCGGAGTTGGCAATTTAAAAAAAATCGATTTTATACAAAACTTAGATGATATTCTTTTCAGTGTATAAGTTTTCTTGTTGATTTTGTTCATTGATTATTCACATCTTTTTTTAGATGCTCTTTCAATACAACCTGCGGCATTATTAACTGATATCTTGAAAAACTAATCTTGCGTAACATTTAAAAAGGGCCTATCTTTGTTTATCGATTCTTTCCATCGACATGCTGTTCGGTTTATCACAGCTAAAAAAAATTTTTTTAGCTGTGCTTGCAGATTAGATCCAGTCAAGACGTTGTTAGTTTGTATACAATGTATTATAATGTATACATTTTATAGAAATGCTTTCGCAGTCGTGTTATGCACAGAAAAGAAAATCGATTAAGAGAATCAATTTTCAAAGATGTTGTTTTAAGTACATGTGCCCTATTCAAATGTTTATGTTTAACCACGAAGTTTTCTGGTACTGAAGAAGCTCTAGAGTGATGAAAAATACATCTTTTCCCATGCCGAAGACATTTACAAGTTTCCCAAACACAATGATAAAGGAAACGAAACGGCAAACGGCAAGTTTGACAGTTGTTGCAATTGCCTTCGATACGTCCAATTAGAATCGGTTTGGATCCAACCCGTTTACTTTCCGACAAGCAGGCTTAAGGCTCAAACGTAATGTGGACGGAAACGGAACGGAAACGGCAAGTTTGACAGTTGTCGCAAATGACGTCGATATGTCTGGATAACTGGAATCAACTTGTCAACTAATCAGCTAATCAGTTTTCTATCCGACAAGCAGGTTTAGTCAGATTGGGTTATTCCGTTGAAGTCACCGTCCCGCTTCTGTTATCACTGTGTTCGAGCCTTTAGTCAGATCGGGCTTTTCGGTTGCCATTGCCGTTCAGCTTCCGTTATCATTGTGTTTGGGCCATAAAGGCTAGCCAATGCACAATGCACGGAGAAAAGTTTGACATTCAATTTTACCATGATTAGGAAGACTATGTGATTTTGAACCGATTATAACCGTTAAACATAGTTGATTCAACTTTACCATAATGTCGAAATAGTACAAGGACCATAGTCAAGAATACCATGAAATGTGGTGAATTCGACCAGTTTCATAGTTATTGTAATTATTGTATGCAAAAGTCACCATGATTAAATTGACGGTACAACCAAGGAATAATTTTTAAAACCTGTTAAAAAGGTCAAATCCACGCATCCATTGTGAGCAAACCTTAACCGTTGTCAAACTGTCACAGAATTCCTCTGCTTCATCAAAACATATACACGTCACAAAATGTGTTTGCGCGAGCTCAGCTGTTCAAATCCAGCCATAAATTACCGAGATTCAGCAAATAAAGCCAAGCGTGTTCACTCGTAAGTGTGTCCACTGGCACCCGAACAACAGTGCATTTGATTCACTATCCTCTGAATAAGAATTACTCAAGTCTATATAGATTTGAACCGAAACCCTGCCAGTGACTTCATTCAATACTCATCAGTCATTTGCGCCTGATGAGCGAACTCAAAAAAATAAATATGATGACATTTTTTGTCTGTTTATCTGCCGGCGTCTAGACTGTCAATTTCAATTTCAATTTCGCATTTCGTGACTGACCATGTTCCTCCGCTCGTCCTTCACCCTTCTCTCACTTGACGACGCCTTCGAACATGTTTAATTGCCCGATGACAAATTTGTTCTGCAAATACGCGGCGCTATCGAAATAACCATTTCCCTTACCGTTACGACATGGTTGACAGTTGTTCAACCGCCAACTACGATCCGAAGAGTGGAACACAATGAAGCAATAAAATTCGCCCCTTTGCGATCGAAGATGGCGAGCGGAAAAGCGCAAGTCGTTGAAGACAGCACACTTTGCATCGTAATTGAGAGTAGAGAATGATGACTTCCAACTGGAGTCAATTGCCTCCTCTCATTGCAGCAGTTTTAGTCAGAAAAATTAGACACATTAATCGGATGGGGCACAATTTCAACCAGCGCAACGGAACTTACCTTTGGAATCAAACGGGATCAGATTGCACCGATTGTCATCGGAAATGTCGCACCGGTAGACAGCGCCTCCGTTGATGACGCCCTCCTGATAGGCGGACGTATCGGCCGTGGGTGCGCCGATTATGACCCTGAAACGAAAAACGAAAAAACAAAACAATCTTAGAGTAGGTACACCCGACTTGCACGTGGAATGACATAGTTTGTTAAACGGAGCGGAAAATCGATTCTATCTTTTTCGGATCTCATACTTTTGCTCGCAGCAAGCCGCGATTGCCGTCCGATAGGCCGACCATTTGTTCTGTTTTCAAAACAAATACTAAAAATAATCCCGCGCACAAACAACGGTCTCGGATCGGGGGGATTTCAGCGCTCACACTTCCGCCGTAGCTCCGACGTTCGCGCATGCAATAATTGAGCAATGTGCACTAAACCTTCTTCTCTCCAACTCCAACGGCCGCCTGAACGTTAGTATTCGTCATGAAATTTAAATGATTTGTTGATACAACACACAACGCAGGCACGTTCTGCACCGCCCGTCTCCGAAAGCCATAGACAGCTATTTTTAGACCACGCACTGATGATGAGTCGTTCCTTGTTCAGATTTCGACATTACTTCGGTGACGTATGAGCCGTACCAGTGCGAGAATGATTATCATATCACTGCACGCAGCTGGCAGCCATGCACGTTGCACCACGCGGCGTTGCGTCAATCAGCTGTCAAAATCAGGAAAGGAAAATCGACATCGACATTCGGTCCAAAAAAGAAAAGAAAACTTCAACCCATTCCAGGATGACCTAGGCGTGAGAAAATCTTTGGGCTAGGTTGATTCTCAGAACATCGCACTCACCGTGTTCACCGGGTCAGCATGTAATTATAAATAGGTAAATAAGAGTGATTCATCCGAGGCGACGTCGGCGTGATGCTGCGTGAAAATAGAATATTGGCAACGGGCGTTGTCTCGGTCGGTTTCACTGAAGTCTCACGTAAATCGCACGGGGCCCTGAAGTACGGCGTTCAATGTCTCTTGGCACGGTGACAAATCGGCGACCGGATCTGCGGTGAGTCAACCGTCGTCGGTAGGAAATGCGAAATCTGCCGCCGTGTGAGGGAAATCCGCAGGCAGATTAATGGATCTGGAGAATTTACAGACAAGTTGGCAGCACTGCTTTCAATCTTTATATTTCAAGCAAAACAATGCATTAGGTCCTAAGTACATTGAGAGACTCTCTTTGTCGACTTTCTCTTTGGTTAATAGCTTGTCAATTAAACGATTTGCTGACGATTTCGACGTATTGGATCCGTAATCACACTTATTACTACCGTACTGCAAGTTCAAAATAGTTGAACATGTTCTTACATAGCCGTAGGAACGCAAAGAGAAAGTCGACAAAGAGAGTCTCTCAATGTACTTAGGACCTAATGCATTGTTTTGCTTGATTTGTCCTGGGGGTGCGACACATCTAAATCCAGATTCAAGATGATCGAAAAATTCCACGCTAGCGAATCAATCTTTAAAAAATCTTGTAGCAGCTGCATCTTTTTGCAGTCAATCATTAAAATCTTCTTTCTATCTACTAAGCGTGCGCACATCGCACGAAAGCAAAACAAAAAAAAACCTGCATCTGTATTTGTCGGCACCTTGCAATTTTGAAAATTGTAATCGAGCACTTGCTATCAGTACCCTTTTTGGCAACAGTTTGATTGTGTGACAAGTACAACACTAGACAAAATAGTCAAAAGGTCGAAAGTAACATTTGTAAACAATGACTTCTAGCGTATTTTTCTCAAAGGACTGAAGAAAGCGTTAGTTCTTGAAGCCTGCCACTTTTGGTGTGGCGCTAGTGACGATTAAACATTTTAAGCTCGGTTCACAATGGATTATATTTCTCTACAATTTTTACTTCTTCCAAACTACTAGTATCAATAATTTAGATAAAACATTAAAATTCTTGGCTGATAAACAATGAAAAACTACTATCGTTATTATAACCACTGCACTAAGTACAACACGGAAAATTTTTCCCTAATCAAATAACCGCAAAACACGACAACATCCGTCGCGAATATTGTGTTTGCTGAAAGAAAACCGAGCTGTCAAATCAACACCACACGCAGCACCAAGCTTTCAGCTTCACGATTGTTGTTCGTGGATGACAGCCGCTTCAGTCCTGTGATTTTTCTGGGATCTGCTTGCTCCCACAAACAAAATAGCACAAGAAACAGATACAGGGAGTTATAACCTTCCCGTCGGTAGTGGATATAGATGTTAGCAACCAGGCATTTCCAGGAAATGTACGTTTTAAAGAATTGTTTACAACTGTTACTTTCGACCTTTTGACGATTTTGTCTACACGCAAAGATCAGTTTACCTAAATATGCGTGAACATTACCCATATTCTCGGAAAAGTGCAAATACTCAATTTATGGGTGTCGTCGCTTTACCCATATTTGAGTACACATGGTTAACTAACAATATAGGTTATGTTTACCAACTTATGGGTAACCAATTTAAAGTAAATTTAAAGCATATATAGGTAAATTACAATTTCAGCGCCAACATTTGATTATGGCGAATCTGCTTTTGTAAACAAACAGTTTGTGTGCTAATTTATCGGAAGTTGAATACAATTCCTTCAAATTGAATATATCAACGGATAGAGACAAAGCTCATCTTCCTTAAAGAGTGCTTAATTGTTATATGTGATCTTTTGGCCTACTACGAAAAGCCACTGTTTACAAAATCAGATTCACCTTAATCTAATGATGGCGATGATTTATTAATATACAGTTAGGCGGAAATATGGGTATATTTCTCTTGTTTCTTGGTAACAAATAAAATAGTAGTTTAATCTTTTAGTAAATTTTATTTAATAACGGCTCAAAAATGTCTGCCCTTACAATCTACAGTAGGATGATTCTGAATATTGAAAATTTAAGTAAATCAGTTCGATTAGTATTCAATTGCAGTATTCTTAAAAGAATTCTTACAAGAGACAATACTAAAATGGTTCTATTTCTTGATTTGGGTTAGAACTGAGATGGTGTAAAAGAGTTAATAAACCTCGCAACACTTCACAAGAAACTTCTGGTGCCAACGTTCAAACATTGGATTTAAATTTGAACTGTTATTTTACTTTGTCACTTAAGTCATATTCTGTCAGGTTGAACCCAGATTTTGTGGTTCCTCCTACTCCCCTTCATCGTTGTGTATTCTCTTACAATACAATTTCTATATCACGACTCTTATAATAACCCACTCACCGTTTAATCTTCGGAACGAATCCGGATGCAATTTTTTTCTCAGTTCTTCCATCTTCTACTCCGCAACTTCCGTAATGGACCTCAAAATGTTGAATCAAACATGAGATGATTGTTGGTTCTGATAAGGCCTGTACTCGAACAATATGCACCATTTTTATCCGCGTGTAACTTTTTTGTCCGAGGGTAAAAATTGATAATAATCTGGGTATAACTACTTTGGAGTAACTGTATTGTTTACATGTACAACATTTCATAACAATCGGTTCAGTGGTTATTGAGATGTCATCAAAACAAGAAGAAAATCGAAGGAGAATTTTGCGCGCCGTCATGGAGAATCCGACTGCGACCATTAGATGAATTGGAAGACAACTGGGAATCACCCATAAAGCTGTGTCTCGGGTGGTAAAATCGTTTAAGGAGTCCCAGACGACCGAGCGGCGGGCTGGAAGTGGAAGAAATCGAAGACAGCTGACCCTGTAAAGGCCCGGAAGGTGTTGGATTATTTCCAGTGTAATCCGAACCTTTCGATTGGCGACGCGGCTCTGAAGGAAAAGATAATTCCACCTGGTTCGTTCATCAAACAATGAAACGAGCTGGGCTTCGTGTATTCAAGCTCCGCAAGGCACCGAACCAGCGTGATCAACAAAACACGGCGGCCAAATCCCGCACAAGGAAGCTGTATCGCGAGTGGTCAACGAAACCGATGTGTGTGGTTATGGATTACGAAACCTACATTAAGACAGACGGAAAACAGATACCGGGGCTGGAGTTCTACGTTGCCAAATCACGGTTTGATGTTCCGGAAGACATAAGAAAGAAGAAAGTGGACAAATTCACCAAAAATACTTGCTCTGGCAGGGCATATGCCAATGCGGTAAACTGAGTAACATCACAACGGGCACCATCAACAGCGAAATTTACCGCACCGAGTGCCTCCAGAAGCGTCTGTTGCTCTTCCTGCGGTCCCACGGAGGCGAGACATTATTTTGGCCGGACCTGGCATCAAGCCAAAGTTCGAAAATCGTCCAAGGTGTTTAAGAACGAGCTGGAGTTGAAGAAAGAATGAATGAAAGTGACCAAAAAGGTCGACTCCCCCATTGCACAAAATATAAGGAGGGTTCATAAGGGGAAGGTGCGGAAAGGAAATTGAATAAAGTAATTAGGCCAAAAAACACAATCCATATGTATTTGTTCATTCCCTGAAAGTTTCAAGAAAATCCGACTTAAAATAAATTTTTGGCGAACACTTTTGTCTGGTGCATTTTTTTCGAGTACAGGCCTTAATATCGGAAAAGGAAAGCTAATAGAAATAGAATTAAAGTAATGTGGCAACATTAACAACTTTCTTCACTCACCATTTAGTCACGACAAAATACATAATCAAAACATGAATAAAAATAAAATGATTTGCAAGATGGAATGATAACCCACTCGATCCAATGAAATACACGAACTGACAATGTTTATCTTTTTATCCAAATATTGGTACACAGGAGTTACTCATATTTTGGCAAAATCACTTTACTTACCTTGTAAGTGATTATAATTTACCCATATTATGAGTATTGCATCAGTTACCCATATTAGGCACTCTTTAGATGCACGTATAAAATAAGGTCTGCATCCGCAATAATCCGGACACCTCAAAACATTAATAAAACATAAATTTCGCAATATATTTTCGTTGTAGTTGTTTATTTCATATTCATGGGATGTGTTTTAACAATTCGTGAAGACAAAACATAGTTATTCGGTATTTGCATAAAATTTTCAAACTTTGCGCTTAAATCCATCCATTAGGGTGTGCACAGACTCTTCAGAATTCGTAGAAGCCGTCTTTGTCCAAATTTGCTGGAACTGTTTGATGTCTTTGATTCCTTGCTTCTTTCCAGAAAGCTTCCGCTTCATCAGAGCCCAATATCTCTCGATTGGTCGTAGCTCTGGGCCATTTGGCGGGTTTGAGGTTTTTGATACAATGTTCACTTGATTTGCTTGGTACCACTTTATCACAGTTTTAGCATAGTGGCATGATGCCAAATCGGGCCAGAACAAAGCTTTTTCTTTGTGACTTTTGATTAAGGGGAGGAATCGCTTCTGTAGACACTCTTTCTGATAGATCTCCTTGTTGATTGTGCCTTGTGCCTGTAGTGACGAAAGATTTACTCTTTTTGCCACACGGGGAAATTTCAATGCCTTCTTCGTTCTGAAATGCTCAGCTGTAGCATTTCTGGTCATAGCGGAAAAAAAGCCAGCCCTGGAAGCTGCTTGAAATCCTCCAGAACATAAGTTTCATCGTCCATCACAACGCTTGATAACTTCGTCAAATAATCGCAGTACAAACGTCGAGCCCGTGATTTTGCTGCCATGTTCTGTTTGTCGTTGCGATTTGGAACTGTTTTTACTTTATACGACTTAAGTCCCAAATGTGTTATTGATTTTTGGACAAAAGGCGATATCTTTATTTTACGAGCCACCGTTTGAATGGAGCGATTTGGGTTTTTCGTTAATATCCATTTCACCTTTCGGTCCATGACAGGAACAGCGTCCAATGTTTTTGTCACTTCTCGGTTTCCTCACCACCGTCAAACGTTCCGAAGGTTAAACGTTTTGCAAGATCCCGTCTAGACAAGTCAGGATTTGCCGTACGCCCGTACAAAATTCGCTCGCGCACTTGTTTTTCTTTCGTCGCCTTGAATACTAAACATGAAATGTAAACATCAATCATAGTATTTTTCATCATAGACTCTCAGCTATACCACAGTGAAATTTTTCTACGTGCAATATTACAAAAGTTGCAATGATTTGAAGGTGTTCGGATTAATGTGGATACAGATTTTAATTCACTGTCGTTTAAAAACACACAAATTGTGATGTTAAGCCCCAAAAACCTATTTTCTTTCAAATAAACGTAATTTGTGTTCCCATCATTAAGAAAACGTTGGAAACATTTCAGCAAAACTGATTTCTCTGCCTGGCTCTCTTTTTTTTTCCTTGCAGAAGATGGTCCAAAAAGGTTAAGCCTTCCTTCTGTAACCTACCGATGGTTTAGCATTTCAACTTCATTAAATCAGTTATAAAATAAAACTGTTAAAGATCGAGTCCATAAAGCCCATCCTGGGTCTGGCAACCAGATGTTTTAGTTTTTACTCGTCAAAATCGTATTACCCGGGCCCGCAACTGAAGCCGGCCATAAATCTTTCTATTGCCCTTCGGAATCTGCATATTGGATGGCCTACAGGCAGGCAGGCAGTCAGGCAACCTTTTTTCGCTTAACGCCTCCTACTAATTCCATCCAGCAACATTGGTACTTGGACTTCTATAGGTTTTCCCCGCGTTTTGATTCCACAAATTCATTCATAAAAATAAGATCAACTTCGAAACAAATTGCAGTTCGAGTTGTTTTCTATCGGATCGGTAGCCTACGCAGAGTGCCGCAATCAATCCCAAACGAATGTGTGTGTGGGGAGGTGAACCGAGTATGCCATGACAGCACCTCCGCAAAATTAGCAAATCGCATATGCCGCCGCCGCCGCCGGTTGCTTTGATTTACATAAAATACACTAAATATTGACGCCTACGGTTGACTGAAATGGCTGATTTGAGGAATAATAGACGAGTTGCCGGGCGAGGGCGCCGGTTTCCGATCAATGTCGTTGTGACCGGTGGGTTGTATTGGTGGAATGCAAATTGCAATCAGTAGTGAGCACAATCTTGCGGCAAGCGGGTGGAAAATCTAGCAATCACAATTAATCTGCGTGTTTGTTTACATTCTTCAATGACAGCGGCAGTAAGCCGATGGGAATGTTGCTAATCGCGATCGATGTGTGTTCAGGAGTACTGCCAGGCAAAACATCGACGCGGTTTGTTGCAGTTTGTAACCGGAGCAAAGTCGTTGAAGTTTGGTAAATCTTTGTGTTTATCCGACGGAGAGTCAGCAACGCATGTTGAGAGCAGGAAAACGAATTTTTATAAATGGAGCTCGAATTTAGATAACCTAGTGATCCTCAGAGTACAGAGATATGCGGAAATTCAATCCGACGGTTTGGCAACGGTGTTCGTTTTGTTTACAAAAGCTGCTTACACTTCAGCAGAGTAAAATGTTACAGCTTTGTGCGTGACTTCGTTGTTGTCAGCTTTTATTGTTAACATTTATAACGTGCAAGTAATTTGTTTATTATATATTTAAAAAAAATATCAACTATGAAGTGTATTGCAAAGTTTTGCACATCGAATTTCGTCAACATAATCTACTTCTTGAATATTGTTGGAAGCGGGTTGGCCGGAAACTGTCGTATGGACGACTAGTAACTTTCTGAATACTCTGATGATTACTATTGCAGACTTGAATGAGTATGTAGGTGATTCCTAATGTTGACTTCAGACTTGGCGATTTCATTATTGAACGGCTATGAGGGAATCTGCGATCCAAACAAACAGACAGAATTAGACACTGGAGCAGAATTCTCTTCAAAATACTGACAACACGGCACTAGTGAAATGAATTGATTAAAATGAAAAATTGCCGGAATTTGTACAGAATTTCATTTCAACAACACAAGCAACACAGATAAATATAAAATATTATGTTATTATTACACCACGAGTTCAGCAGAATACGAATGATTCATTTTTGATTTTTGAAGCGTAATGATATAATCCATTTATTTTAACTCCACTTCAATACTTGGCAATCAAAACATTTCAGCAAACAGTAAACATGCTCGTTTGGCTCAGATTTTGACAGTTCTCGCTGCTCGATTGGCTCAACATGGCCGCTTCCGCATATCTCTGTACTCTGAGGATCACTAAGATAACCCTTTGTTTACCTCGTACAAGTCACTGTTAGACTGTTCGAAAGGTAGATTATGGGGCCAATTATAGAAGTACACGCTAAGATAAGATTACCGAAAATCAGGTTTTAATTGTACCGAAAATTAGGTTTTGGTAACAAAACCTAAAGTATCGGTATAATTTACCAAAAAAAAACGTTTTATTTTACTTATTTTTTGAGTAAAGTAGATAAACAAGTTTCATCGTTATATTCTACCTTAATTTGGTTTAAAATGCTCTCATTGGGATGCAAGCAATTTCGGTAAAAAGTACTTTCGAGTAATTCATGTTAAGGGCCTACAAGCTATTTGTAAACAATGACTTTAAATGTCGATTTCTCTTGAACCTTAAATCACTATCGTGAAATGAAAGCAGCATCTGGTAGAAGAATGTTAGTTCCACCATAGACTAACTCTAAGACCAGTTGGTCCCGAACAAATACGATTTTTTTCTTGGCTCAGTCAGTACTAGCACATCGGTCCCAAGCTCGGTCCCAAGCTCAATAATGCGCCCCTAATAATGAACTCACACGAACACACTCTCAAATGTTCTGTCAAAATAACACAGCAAATCAAAACAATGGCGCAAATATGTATAACAAGGTGCTGGCGTCAAGGTGTGATTCGGACCAAGGGGTTCTACAACAGTGAACCAATTTCAAATCGCAAGTTGCATATTGATTATTGGTTCTACCATATGAAGTAACTGGATTTAGTAGGAGTGATGATTCGGGAGAGATCTTCGTTCAAAGTCTTTGTTTACAAATGGATTTTAGGCCCTAATCATGAATTACTCGAGAACTGTAAACAAATAAGCATTTTTATGCGGTTTACGGTATTTTTTACCGACTTTTCCGTATACTTGTCTTAGCGTGTAGAGCCGATCGTCATTTTTATCGACAGATCTATTTTGGAATTACGCCTAGATCGACGAAATTTTGTCAAGCTGATCGACTCCATCCGAAACGAGTGACATTTTGTCGAGTAGGAGATTGTTTTCCATTCGCAAGTGGTAATTGGCTGAGTATGGTAAGAAGCTGGTAGATCACCTTTTCGTGGCGCGTTACGGGGTATCAGATCTACCACCGAACCCTAGTCCGAAACAATTCAAACTAGAGAACAAATTTGTTATTTGTAGTCAAGGGAACATACTTTAGTCCTTATTAAATTTTATGTCTTATGAAAAGTAACAACACTCGTTTTGCAATTGTGCGAAGATGAGCTTGGAATAAGTAAAACATGGTAAGTCTTCATTTATGTGAATTCTCGTTGTCTATTTGATGTTCTATAGTTTGAATTGGTTATGACTAGGGTTCTGATGCATGGTCAGTATCGGAGCCTTTGTTTTCTTCGCAATGAATCTGATTTTGACTGATAAAGGGGGGCGCCTTTGAAGAGTGCTCTCACTCCTCAAAGGGTTTAAATAGCGGATACTTTCAATAAAATTTGATTCATTGCCAACAAAACAAACAATGACAACTGTAACAACACCGAATACCTCATCATTTCTTAATAGTGATGAGGTAAACCGACATGCACTATACAAAGGATACGGGATATACTACAATATATCAAATTACTGATCGCAGTGGTTTATGTCCCGAACAGAGGAAAAAAAGGTAAGAAGAACACTAAACCATTATTTGTATTGCGGATGTATTAGAACAATTGATAAAAAAGGGGCTGAATGTTGTAGAAGAAAATTGACATAGTTTTTGGCTCAGAAAGTACCAGCACATTGGTCCCAAGCATGGTCGCAAAGTAATTGGTGATAAAAAGAGCACAAAATCGTCGAAAATAACGATACTGAGCTATTCCATACAGTTTGAAAAACAGCCAGAAAGTTATTATCAATTTCTGTTTTAGGTACTGCGATGTTTAATCTCACATTAGCGTTACTTGGATTCCTCCATACTTTATTGATAATATTTTTTTTTTGACTACAGAAAAAATATTTCTGTAATACATTTGAACATTTGTTTCTCCTCTAGTGCAGAATTTGGAAAACTAACAACCGAATGGATGAATTGTTGATTTTTTAAGTATTCTGTAATACAAAACTACTAACAAATACCCAGCTTTTAATAAAAAGTAACGCTAAAATATCGGTAATTTTTAACGTTCATTTTCCTTCAATATTTATCAATAATTATCAATAATCTGTTTACGCATACTTTGGATATGAGCACTTTTGAGCGATTATTGATACTTTTTAACGATCTTTAGGTATTCTCATCTTAGCGTGTATTTCCGAAAAGCGAATGTACACTGAAAAAATATTTCACTTAGCTACTATTGGAAACACATGTAGATATTTTCCAATACTAAGCTAAGTGACTTTTTCATCAATATCACATATA
Source organism: Aedes japonicus (assembly GCA_034211315.2). Classification (NCBI taxonomy): domain Eukaryota; kingdom Metazoa; phylum Arthropoda; class Insecta; order Diptera; family Culicidae; genus Aedes; species Aedes japonicus. The sequence continues at coordinate 15,259 of JASCZW010002067.1, read as the reverse complement.
AAAAGGAAATTCTACTTGACTAATCATTTGCATCTTACTGGACACATAAGATTCACTTGATTTTGCAAAGCATTTTCCACTGATTATGTGATTTTTTTGGGTGTATCGGAAGGTGTAGGTATCAATGACTGAGGGGTTCTACAACAGTCGACCAATTTCACATCGCATGTTTCATATTAATTGTTGGTAAAAGTTTTGAGCTGTTGACATTAATCTTAGAACTCTAAGTTTTTTTTCAGACGTACTTCCAAGAGCATAATTTCAATTCATTTGCGCTTGCGGTTTGTTAAGATATCCTCTCTAGAAGTATAGGAAGCAATTATTCAGAATTAAGGGAAACTTTCTACAAATTCAAAAAGAGACATCGCAGAGCTTCAGGTAAAAGTTCTGGAAGAGACATCCTCGAAATAAAAACTTCTCCAAAATTCCGGAAGAAACTTATCAGAAGTATAGAGAGAACTTCTCAGTAGTTCAAGCAGGAATATCCCAAAAGTTCAGGAACAAACATCCCCAAAGAAGTTCAGGACACAATTTTTCAGAACTTCAGGAAAATGTTTAGGGAAGGGGTAGAGGACTGCTTAGGAGTTTAGGCGGGCTTTCCAGAAGCTATGGAGGACTAACTTCCCCAAAATCCAAAATGCAACGTAAAAGAAGTTCTGGAAGAACTTACCCGAAGTTCAAGAAGAAACTTACCTACCTATAATTTTTCAAAGATTCAGGGAACTACCCAGGTAACCATATCAACCCTAAATCTGCATTTCAGATGCTCCAAGCATTATATAAACTTCGCGAATGCTATCTGTTGTGTTTCAAATGCTATTTAAATGCTTGTAGCCTATAATAAGCATTTCGAATGCAAAATAGCACTAATGAAGCATTATCATAGCATTGCAGTAAAGCAGCCGTACATTGGGCCAAAAGCGGCATTTATGTTGCATTTAAGGCGGTTACCTCGAGTAACTTCTACAATGCTTTGGATGATACGTTGTAGAAGTTTAGAAGAGAACTTCTCTGAAGTTCGAGAAAGAGACGTTCCCAGAGAGGACTTCCCAAAAATTTAGTTGAAACTTCTCAGAAGTGCTAGAGATTTTTCCGAAATTCAAAAGGGAAAGAGGCTCAAAATTCTGGACTATTCCAGAAGTTCAGAATGACACCTCTCCGAAGAATAGAAAGAGGCTTTCAAGAAGGCTTTCAAGAAGACCACTATCACTTCTTTGTGGTTTGGTAGGAATTTCTCAAAAATTCTGGGAAGCTCAGGAGAAATCTTCCCTGAAGTTCAGAAGAGGACATCCCAACAAACAGCAGAGTCGAAAAACCGTTTGTTCGAACAAATTTGGAGAAGTTATTCAGCTTTCTAGAAGAAGAAGCTGAACATCTTCTCGAAATTTGTTTGCCTAAGCAGTTCTTCAGCATTGATTGTTTTGTTGAGTTTTCCAGAAGTTCAGGAACAAATGTTCATGCAAATAAAGGGAATACCCAAGAAATTTTGGAGAGAACTTTCTTCGAAGTTCAGGGTGGGACTTAGCAGAAGTTTAAAAAGAAAGCAAACAACTTAACGAAGTAGTTCAATGAGTTTCTCAAAAAGTTCGAAGAAAGTTGGGTTGTTAAGTGTGAATTTTTCAAGATATTGTTCAATCTTAAGAACTTAACGCATCCGTGAAGAGTTCTCGATTACTTTTTAAACAGACGTATGTGATTTTGTATACAAAAAATTTAGTATAGTAAAGATTCAAACGTTAAATTCTTGGAAACCCTTAGCACTTTCATGCAAACTAGGGTCACCAACACAAGGAATAACATTTCCCTAACATGATGGTGATGTTGGTTTGTTTTATAAAATCAGATAACGTCTGCTTGAAAAAGTGCTCGGAAGTTCTTGTTTAATTTAACTAATATTAAAGTTAATCGATTAGGGCGTAACTGCAATTTTCACTATGAATGGTCGTTATTATATTAGCCGCGGAGTAGGTTGGGCCACGATGAACCACTTCTATTACCTTTGAATGCTAAATAATAAAATCTTAGCTTTTATGTTGTTCTTTTTTTGCCGTGTATAAATTTAATATCACATAGTCTTGTTAAAAATAGGCACATTTTGTGGGAATGAGGTTTGTCAAAAATAGCATTTTTAAGGTGATGACTTAGGTTCATTCAATGGTGATAACAAAATAAGCTACCAACTACATGGAAACAAATCCGTTTCTGTTTTCATGAATAAAACATCATGGTTTCATTATTGAAATGACAGATGCGAGTCATGAACTTAGAAAGTCTTGTTTTGCCTTAGATCTAAAGTTGTGTAATCAGTTTCATTTTGTCAACAGTTTTTTTTTGCAAATAACTATAGCGTAGTACACACTCAATTCACCTCAACAGAACGTACAACAGCCGATCAGTTTGGCAGTCAATTTTGTTGATATCCCCATTTAATGTTTGTTTGTGAGCTGAGTTTCAGTAACGTCTGACTGCGGTTGAAGTTAGAACCGTAATAAGGCAATTTGCAATAGCAATATAAAAGGGTGATTGATGAATCAATCACTGAAGATACGCCTTTAGCATACTAATTGCCAGAATTAGATTGATAACCTTTAATGACCTTTAAAATTTAAGCGAAATCCGTTTAATCGAATTACCGAACGTTCACCTGTTGAGAATTCGGTAAAATTTTACAGATTTCTGTAAAAAAAATCGGAGTGTGTAGATATGGACACCTGTCCACATATTAATTAAAAACTTCCTCGAAAAAAACTTCAAATCGCAACTTTGAAACAGTTTCCGGTTTTCCGAGCAACGAAGACATTAGTGTAATACAGAAAAAAAGCGGGAAAAACGTAAAAACTTATTCTTCAAATGTCAAAACTAACATTTAAATTGATGAAACCCTGAATGAAGGCTAGTATGCAGCTCAAACAGTGAAGTGCATTAGTATAGGACAAGTAATGGTCGAGAAATGTTTTTACTGTCGGAATCAGTCTTGATAAAAGTCATGGTCGTTAGGATCAAACGCGTCGATTTTCAGGCAACATAACATTGACTACCTATTAGTTCTATCTGAAAATCAAATTAGAACTCGTAACAACAAACGTAACCAGAAAAATGAACGTTCGATTTTCAAAATCCTCTAATATTCATTTATGTAAACAGATTTATTTTCACTATTAATTTCAAAATGTCAGAAATGAAATTCAATAAACCACAATGAATATCAATTACCCGTCGGGTTCAGAAAATATGCAAGGGCAGCCCAGGCCAGAGATTTCTTGCTCAACATTCTTATGGAACAATGATAATGGCCCTGGTTGATCCATGTTCGTATTAGGATTTAAAATCTCATACCTATAAAAAAAATCATCCCGAGTGATGATATTCAGATTTCGTCTAATGAAATTCATGCTAACCGATTGATTATCAAAACTACAGTGACAGCAGATTTTTGACTTGCCGAAAATTCAGTTGGCTAAGGGGTGACAGCGGTAACCATGAAAACCGGAAAGTAAACATCATCATTACACTGGGATAAAATCATTTTCACTTCTCATTGATATTTTATGAAAATCAAGGCACTGGTCATGCAGTACTTACACGTTAAGATCAGATTACCGACGAAATACGGTTTCAATTTTACGAAAATTAGGTTTTCGGTAGCAAAACTCTAAAGTATCAGTATAATTTGCAAAACAAAACGTTTGATTTTATGTAGTTCTTCAGTAAAGTGGATTTACAGATTTTATCGTTATATTTTACCTAAATTTGAAGTTAAAAATGCCTCATTGAGCTATGCTAGCATTTTCGTTAAGAATACCATACAAAAAAAGTAAATAGTTAATGTTTTTCGAGTTTTCCTGCAATGCACCGAAATTTCGGTAATCCATGTTCACCGATAATTTCAGTATGTACACTTTCGTACGATTTTCGGTATTTTATGCCGAATTTTTGATTTCTTGTCTTAGCGTTACTTACCTTGTATGAAGCTAAAAAGGGGGACAAACTACGCACGGTTTCGTAACTTCGCTCATGTAAACTAAAAGGGGCTGTCACTTTTCGTGCGGAATAATATTCCGTTCGATTATTCCGCAAGGAAAACTGACATTTCACCCATACTGGAGCAGTTGTCAAAATTACTTCGGTAGAAATAATCGCACTAAGGTTTATGTGTAATATTTCAATGGCATTTTGGAAGTTTTCAACAAAACAAATGACAGCCGAGTTCGGTTGCCGACTCGATCAGATTCAATCGACTTCTGTAAAGCGCAATTTCGCTCGATTCAACTTCTATAATTGGCCCCTATTCTTTAGTATCAACATGACTCTTCCATACTGATTCTAATTCAGCAATATTGCATTGTAAATATACATTCACACTTTGTCAAGTTTTATCTAATCCCTATTTCAATTACTGTTTCATTTGCTTGGACCCCCCGTTCCCCCCGTTCCCCCCGTTTCCTAAGAGACCGAACGTCATATTTGTTTCTCCCCCCTAGCTCAGAGCAGCCGTGACCATCGAAACCCCGAACAAACAACCAACTCTGTATTTACTCACTTGACACAGATCTTCGATTGATGCTACTACCCCGGCGTTGAGATATCTACCGCGTTCGATCGAGAACGGAACGAGTTATTAAATACAAGTACTCCACATTGCCAGGCGGAGGCTGTGCCATTCGACGTCGATGCTTGTCGTGCGTGTGTTACGCAATCGAGGATCACTGACTCATGTTGTTCTACTTCGTATGAGGTTATGTAACTCCGCTCGCATCTCATCTAGAATGAAATTCCGATTTCGATTGTCAGTCAGTCTTGGTCCGATCGGGAGGAATTTGCGATCGTAAATTTTGGAAACGTCGATTCATCTCACTCCTGCCTTGCCGTTCGATGACGTAAGTCGACAAATATGAACTGTTTGCTCAATCTGGCTGCTATTAACAACGTTTGGCATTCGTGTGAGTTCGAAACAAGAATCGCAACTTGTTGAGTCTTGTGCGCAAGCGTCAGAAGTTCACCTCATGACAGTTCATCGGCTACCGAACCGAAGGTGTTTTTGATTGAATTCTAGCAAAACCTCAGTGTTTGTTATTACAATAATGATTTCCTTATTAAATAAATCAAAGCACACTGTGTGTCATCAAAGCAGCGACGGTCCAGGTTGTTTGTAAACAACTCGCTTCAAACACTACAATCTAGTAGCCCAGCGATGAAGGTGGTCTTCTGTCGTCGGCTTCGACGACAGACAAACCCTCCTGACCTACAACAACAACAACAACAAACAAACAAATCCGAACGGATTCAAGCAAAAGCGAACTTATCAGGGCGCCCCAAAACCACAGCCAATAAAACCCAATCAAGTCTCAGAATCCAATTAAATGAAGTGCTAATAGCTGTCTCGCGGTCCATAAAATGCATTAGAATAGAAGACAATTAGAAGGATACCCCGTAGGCTGTAGAGGCTCAGTTGACAGCAGAAATAGAAACTCCCTGGCGGGGAAAAGAAAAACGGAAGCACAGCATGTGCCTTCGGTCCGTTGCTCGAAAAGCAGTGAGAGTACAATGTATAGAAATGTAGCAATAAAAGGGGGAGTGTGATGATTTATGTTTGCCTCGACTCTCCTCCTGGGCCTGGGATCTCGTACTGGCGTGTGACATTGTAAACGTTTTTCACGACATGCACCAATTTCCATAATGCACCTCTCGGCACTAGGCAGTGAGCAACAAGGAGTTGTATGTTGTGCAGATGGACGGATATTTGTTTAGAAACACGACCAGCGCACTACAAGTCCGGTCGTCGTCGTCGTCGTCAACGCCGTCACTTGGAACATGGTTGTACTACAAAATAGAAACACATGTGCGCTCGCCCTTTCGAAAGTTGTCGAAGGTACAGTGCCGGGACATGCAACATTGACTATCTGACTACAAATGCAATCGTGCTGATGCATTTTTATGATGTTCGACTCTTGATCGAGTGAGTGAGCGAGGAACCGGGCCCGAAGTCACTTGGGCATTAGATTTCCTAATATTTATTTGTAAATAAATACGGAAAAAAAACTTTGTTTACCAAACAATCTCTCTCTCTCTGTAATGCAGTCGTGGGACTGGCTTTGCCGGTCATGTGTGTAATGATGTTTGGGCATCTCTCGAACGAATCGTGATGCTGGAAGAACAAGACGAGACCTAATAGAAAAGAGTAGTTCTCAACAGTTGCCAGCTCCAACCAAACTTTCAAAAAGGCAAATTGGCAACTCGAACTTTGTCTGAAAAGTGTCCTTCTAGAATTTTCGGAATATAGGGTCTTGTTTGTGCTAAGCTAGGAAACTATGAAATAACTATTCCGAAAATTCCTCGATTACGCGGTTAATTCAAGCTGAACAATGCATTAGGTCCTAAGTAACATTGGGAGACTTTTTTCGTCGACTTTCTTTCTGCGTTCCTACGGCTATGTAAAAATATTTTCAAGTATTTTCAAAATACAGTACGGCAATATAAAGTGTAATAAAGGGTCCAATACGTCAAAAAACTGTTTATTATACAAACTATTGTCGAAAAAGAAAGGTGACGAAGAGAATCCGTCAGTGTTACTTAAAACCTAATTCAGTGTTCATCTTGAATTGGTTGTAGTAAGATGATATGAAGTTTCACGACATTCATAATTCCAAATAAAGGATGTTACGAGCAAACTTGATCGACCTAAACTTTACCATTTCTGTTGATCGTGCATTAAAAAAAACCTGAACATCCCTCCTTTTATAGGTGAGTGTGCGTGCAAAATGATGCCTCCAATTTAGCTTTGAAATTTGCATTTCAGTTATCAAAATGGCGTCCCAGCAATAGGACAAACGTATCAAGATTTTGCTCACGTTTCGTGAGAATCTGACTAAAGACTGTGCTCGAAAAAAATAAGACACACAAACAGAGTTGCGATTTTCCTGGGGAGAATCACCCGGGTGCACATTTCTAGCTCTCTTTGGTGAATCTCACTCAGTCTCTACGAAGATTTTTTTCGACACCACTTAGAGAATATTGACACAGCACGGGAGAACGGAGAATTGACATGCACTGCCTGTGTGTCATACACCCACTGAAGTGTGAACGAAGAAGAGTGAAAGAGCAAAAAAAAGACTGCACCGCACTGACGTGAGTGAAACCGTGATCGTAATAGTTAAAAAAATGGCCAGAAAACAGGATGAACATTACTAAATAGGGTCCTCAGATACTCAGTCAGTCGACTTATCGACTAAAAATCTCGACTTCCTTGGGCATAAGAGTATCATTGTGCTTGCCACACAACCTACAAATTTATGCATTGGTGATTGGCTTCGAAAGCTCTAAATTTAATAACTGTGGAAGTGCATTCAGAACACTTAAAATCTGTATCCACTTTAATCCGGACACCTTCAAATCATTGTAACTTTTGAAATATTGCACGTAGGAATCAAAAAAATCACTGTAGTATAGCTGAGAGTCTATGATGAAAAAGACTATGGTTGATGTTTACATTTCATGTTTAGTATTCAAGATGGCGACGAAAGAAAAACAATTGCGCGAGCGAATTTTGTACGGGCGTACAACAAATCCTGACTTGTCAATACGAGACCTTGCAAAAACATTGGATTTGCCTAAATCCACTGTCCACGATGTGCTCAAATCATTTTCGGAACGTTTGACGGTGGAGAGGAAACCGAGAAGTGACAAAAACTGATTGGACCGAAAGGTGAAAAGAATATTAACGAAAAATCCAAATCTCTCCATTCGAACGGTGGCTCGTAAAATAAGGATGTCACCTGGTTTTGTTCAAAAATCAAAACAACGCTTAGGACTTAAGTCGTATGAAGTAAAAACAGTTCCAAATCGCAACTACAAACAGAACTTGGCAGCAAAATCACGGGCTCGACGTTTGTACTGCGAATATTTGACAAAGTTTTCATGCGTTTTAATGGACGATGAAACGTATGTCCTGGAGGATTTCAAGCAGCTTCCACGGCTGGCTTTTTATTCTGCTATGGCCAGAAATGCTACAGCTGAGCATTTCAGAATGAAGAAGCCATCGAAATTTCCCAAAAAAATACCAATTTGCACGTGTGGCAAAAAGAGTAAATCTTTCGTCACTACAGGCACAATCAACAAGAAGATCTATCAGAAAGAGTGTCTGCAGAAGCGATTGTTAACCTTCATCAAAAGTCACAAAGAAAAACCTTTGATCTAACCCGATTTGGCATCATGCCACTATGCTAAAACTGTGATGGAGTGGTACCAAGCAAATCAAGTGAACATTGTATCAAAAACCTCAAACCCGCCAAATGGCCCAGAGCTACGACCAATCGAGAGATATTGGGCTCTGATGAAGCGGAAGCTTTCTGGAAAGAAGCAAGGAATCAAAGACATCAAGCAGTTCCAGCCAATTTGGACAAAGACAGCTTCTACGATTTCTGAAGAGTCTGTGCAAACCCTAATGGACGGGGTAAAGCGCAAAGTTCGAAAATTTTATGCAAATACCGAATAACTTTATTTTGTCTTCACGATTTGTTAAAACACATCCCATGAATCTGAAATTAACAACTACGAAGGAAATATAATGCGAAATTTATGTTTTATTCATGTTTCGAGGTGTCCGGATTACTTCGGATACAGACCTTAGTTGAGAGCCTTGCAATTAGCTACTTGCGATAAGCAAAAATGTTCAAATTCAAGTTTTGCCGTAAAAAACTAACAATGAAGATTTTCATCAGGGTGATTCTCCCCGATGGAATCATTCTGCTCTCTTCGGAGCTCCTCAGAGATCACTCACTTGCTCCGACTCGTCGTGTGGTGAGGGTGCAAACGACAGACACTTTGGTGTCACTCAACTTGTGATATCTAGCAGAGAGTGGAAACAAAACAAAAATCTTTCGGGTGAGTTTGCGTTTGCCAATGTGCGGAGTATCTTTTCTCTAAGCACCCTACTCTGAGGCTTGCACCGAGGAGAATTGCATCCCTGGCAACTACTAAACTCCAAATGCACACGCTCAATCTAAGCTATCCAGCTTTTGTCATACCTAGCGTAGTATTCCTAAAGTACTCAGATGGTTCTGTTGGCAGCGCTAAACGGGCCCCCTAACATGCATCTGTGGAGAAAGGAAGTGACTTACATTGATGATATCAAGGGTAAGTCGCTTAGAACATTGTGCCAGCCGCGATGTCCTACACACTGGACGTATATGTTTCATAACTGTGACACTTCGATTTTAAATCCATACCACATGGATGGCACACTGAGGCACACTTTTGACAGTTGACAGTAGCTTATAGAAATAAGAAACCAGCAACCTTGCCAATATGAGTTGCCTGGTAACCAGGCTCAGTAGAAAATGACAATTTAGAGGCTGTCAATACATCGGCACCTTTGGCACATTGCGGAACTCCCAGAACCTTAACAACGCTTGTAGACACACTAAAAAAATAGCACTGGGAGAAAAGTGTGCTGAGCGATCCACCCACTTTGTTGACAGAGTATATTTGCCTTCTCATAAATCGCCTTACCCATGGCTCGACTTTTCAGCCTGTTTTGAAAATGGGTAAAAATGACTCAATTTTGGGTACACCCGAACGAGCGTGTGATTTCACTCTGGGAACAGGGTGGAGCTGAAATCTCCAGAAATAGCTGGATTCGCTTTCAGCTCACATATAGTACTGGACTAGCCGAATGGATGCTTCCGCAAAAGGCACTATCGTAAAATGGCCGCAACACAATAAAATGCCAAACTGTCGAACAATGATCGAATCAGGCTGTTTCACTTGTGTTCTAGGGACGAGTTGATAGAAAACCTGCCCTGTGGACGTCTAGGAGTTCCTCATCTGCCGTTGCATCCAATGGAGTATACGCAGGGATGATTTCTGGCTCAGGGATTTGTATAATACCGGGAATTGGCCACCAACAATGGTGCCCACGAGCCAAGCGGTTCCACGCCGTGTTTTGAGCAGAAAAAATAATCCAGCCTGCCCGGCCTGTTCAAGCTAAAAATACTCACGAATACCACCAAATGCTACCTATTTCCGTTGTTTGACCGTGTAAGGTCCACTTAATGGGCAAGACGTTGGTCTGCTTCTGCTTGCACAGCACTCTAGGTAACATAATTACTAACTTTTAGGTTAAAATCTACTTACAAACTAACGCTTTTAACTAATTCGTATAAACACTAGACTAACACAGTTCACTAAGGTGTTTTTCACATGTTTTTTTTTTTTTATTACACGGTTTGTTTTCGGCGATAACTCAAGAACGGAACAACTTATCGACCTAATTCGAGTCACATTTCACGTTTTGAGCAAAAAGTAATCAAATGGCAGTTTTTTCAAAAAATTCACAATTTTTGGTGTTAATACTCAAAATTAAAAAAAAACAATATTTTTACCGTTGCATGGGAAGGTAACACATGCAAACAAAATCAAAGCAATTTGAAATGTTTATGCATGTGAATTTATCTACTCTATTTAGTCTTTTTTACACGGTTTCATAGTAAAAGTGGAACGTATCCCCCGTGTAAATAAAAAACCTTTGTGTATACTAATAGTAGGTTTGGAATGAACCCCGTACTACTAGCTACTAATCAAATTTAATATCGGGCCGCACACTACAGACTTTCTCGAAGTCTTGAGCCAGAAAGAAAGATTTTGTTAGGCAGAAGTATCATAGACTAACTCTAAGACCAGTAGGTCCCACACAAAAACGATTTTTTTCTTGGCTCAGTCAGTACTAGAACATCGGTCCTAAGCTCGATCCCAAGCTTAATAATGCGCCCCTAATAATGAACTCACATGAACACACTCTCAACTGTTCTGTCAAAATAACACAGCAAATCAAAACAATGGCGCAAATATGTATAACAAGGTGCTGGCTTCAAGGTGTAATTCGGACCAAGGGGTTCTACAGCAGTGAACCAATTTCAAATTACTAGTTGCATATTGATTGTTGGAAGTATTCTTACATTCTTTTACAGTTAATTCCGAAAATAATTGTTGCTCCCCTCTTCTACATTGACAGTGTCAGACAGCTGGAAGCCGCCATTCTAATGGAAATGAACACAATTCACTAACTTCTGGATGACAGCAATGCACAGTGGGCGAAAATGGATCCAAAATCCCATTAATTGAGGCGCAGGGTAGGAGTCCTGAAAAATAGTTTATCTTATGGAAAAAATGCGGGGAATCCAATGGTGTTGGTTTCATTTAGGGTTGACTACAATAAGTGTCCCATTTTGCCCATTTCTACCCTATTTTTGGATGCAAACTAGAATTATTACCCAAAAACTAAACTTGGACCCAAATGCACTGTAAATTTGCAAAAAAAGCTGAAGAACTGTAGGGAACAAATTTTACCCTGATCGGATGCCGGGAAGTGGTCCATTTTACCCGATTTTCCCTTACACATCTATAAACTCAATACCATCTGGTTCGGAGGATTGTCTCCAGTAATATTGCTCCACTTGAAATAGAATTATGTAAAAATGTCCGGAGAACCGAGTGGTGATGGTTTCGTTTAGGGTTGATCTCAGTAAATTGTCCATTTTACCCGATTTCCCCCCATAATTTAATAACCTCATATACCATGCCGTTTTGAAGATTGGCACTGGTTATATTGCTCTCATTTGTACTGTTGTTACGTAAAAATGTCCGGAAAATTGAATGGTGGTAGTTTTGTTCAGGGTTGACCACAGTAAATTATCCATTTTACCTAAATTCCTCTCATAATTTAATAATATCATTTAAATCATGCTGTTTTGTAGATCGGCGCTAGTAATATGCTCTTACTTGCACTGTACTTTGAAATGGTTTACCTAAACCACTATGTTGTAAAAAGTGTTTGCAGTTGGCGAAGCTAATGCATATACCTTCTTGTAACTAACGGTTACAGTTGGACTATTCATTAAAAAAAAACTATGTTTGACCTATTTGACCCCGATTCAGACGCCGATTACTGTTGTTTGGGATAACCAGTTTTTACGCATTGAGAATGTATGTTAGTCCATAGGCGGTGCGTAATTTCACTTCTCACTTATGCACTGAATTTCAAACTTAAATTAACACTTGCAGTAGCTAGAAACAAAAGGTAACATCTAATTCACTCGATATCTGTTGCTATAAAGCTCGATTCAAAGTAAATCTGGACGCACGGTTTAATACACCACCGCGTCCCTGGTGGTTGGAACAAAAAACGATTGACAGGCATTTGTTGATGTTTCATTGATGAAAAAAATGGTGAAAAGTTTTTCTCAATTGATCGACGCATCTCGGCATTACGGATCATGGAGCTTGAGAAAAGAAAATTAATTGTACACAAACATCTAGAGAATCCTTCGTGGTCTGCCTCAAATATAGCAAAACATTTAAAATTCCCAAAGTCAACGGTGTATCTTGTAATCAAACGTTACAAGGATACTTTGAGTGTGGATAGAGCACAGCGCATCTATCATAAAAGTGGCACTAGGGACAAAAAGCTGAGGAGAAAGGTGTTGAGGTACGCGAAAGGCTGTATTTTAATGGATGGCGAAACATATGTCAAAATGGATTAACAAATCCCCGGACAAAAATGTTACCTGTCAACTGATCGTGAGGATGTCCCTTCTCGGTATAAATTTGTTTTTGCTGATCAATTTGGACGGAAACTAATGATTTGTCAAGGAATCTGCAGTTGTGGCCTTAAAATCAAGGTTTTCATCACATCTCACAAAATGACGTGGAAGATTTACATTAAAGAGTGTCTGAAAAAGCGAATTTTACCCTTCATTTGGCAACACAAGACCAACATTATGTTTTGGCCGGATCTAGCCAACTGCCAATACTCTAAAGAGGTACTAGAACGGTATGAGATTAATCCTCCGAATTGCCCTGAGTTCAGACCGATCAAAAATATTGGGCAATTGTCAAGCGGAAACTTCGAGGGTGCGGTAAAGAAGTGACAAATGTACAACAAATGCGTTTAAAGTGGAATAAGTTCGCCTAGTACAGTGTCACCAGTGACTGTGCAGATCATGATGGCATCGATCACAAGTTTACTGTGACAGTTCGTTCGAAACGGTGAAATTTAACTTGTAAAATATCGTTTGAAAGCTGAATAAAATACCCTTTTGTTTGACGTTTTGATCAACCGTGTATGTTGTTTAATTCTTGAGTTATGATCACTTGAATGCGTCCCAATTTACTCTGAATCGGGCTTTAATGTGACGATTGTTTGTGTTTTGAGAGTCAATGCACAGGCCGACGCCACTGTATGAGCCCCAAGCACACTCTGTTGGTTCTCTGTATAACTACAGCTGATCTGTCAATAACGGAGGTAGCAACCTCGGGCGGTCAGCTTAGGAAACTCTTAAAAACTACGTATATATTATTTCTATCGCAGCGTGGGGCGGCCACCCAGAAAAAATAGAAAGTCTGGGCGAGCTCGATGTATTTAGTTCTAAATTATTAGAGTCATTTGAGCTCTTAAAAACTTCTGATCAGAAGTATCTGAGATCCGTTCTTTGAAAGTTACAGAAGAAGTCTACCCAGAAGGCATGGAAAGCAACGACTTTCTTTCTAGACTCCGTTCACAGCTTCGCATACCGTTCCACATGTTAGCAATATTGCATTTCATTCTTGCCCTACTTCTACGCCGAACTGCAAGTCCGACATCAGGCTAATTAAACAGTAGATGAGCAGCTCCCTTCGGCATCCATCGACGTCCCGTTCCGTCGAAACTTATCCGTAAATATCGCGCATACACGGTCGTCCCAATTCTAGATCGCTTCCGAACCAACAGCAAACCATGACAGCTGCCCAAGTGGGCACAACTAAAAAGCCAAATTGCATAATCTCCGCCGCCGGTTGAACATTTGTTGGAGTACCATTCTTCTCGCACTGCATTTTTTCTTCCTCCGTAAAATCAAACAAACAATACCGGAAAATTATGGCAACATTTTTCAAACTCTCAATTGGAACACAAACAGAATCGAAGCAGTCGACGCGAAATCGGCGTCCCTTTCGGTCTGTCAGACCCATTCATGGATCGCTGCAAGGCCTGCTTCTGTTGCTATGCACGCACGAAGGTACTTAGCATCGAGAAGACGAAGAAGAAGCTGCGAGTGCACTCGACTCGAGATGATTTTCGACGACGCACATGTTGGGTGCGCGTCGGACGATTTCGGAAGACGGAAGAAGATGTCGTAAAAACCCGGCCAAAGGAGGTTGTTATGAATTATATACCTAGTTGCAGTCAGGAGAGCGAGCAGGGCCGAAAATAGAATGCCGTGCAAAATTGCGACAGGCAAGGGGAACGCATTCGGGCGTTCGAAAACGCCTTCGAATTAAGTTCTGGACTGTTTGTATGTTTAAATGGGATAGCAGTGTAACTTTCCTCAAATAAACCGATAATGGGGCAGTAAATCAACTTTACGGTGTCTTGTTCTTTGCGCTTTTGTCGTTTCGGGAAGTGTTTCGCAGTTGATTTATGATACCTGAAGATGGGATAATGCAGTTAGAGGGGATTGCAATGGTTGAGTGATGCTTTTTAGGAGAATGATGCTTCCAAAACTGTATTGACAATACAGTAATCAGTTTAAGAAGCTTGTGTTGTGAGACTAAGTTCCAAAATTGCCGGTGAACATGTCCAGAAATGGTTGAGAATTTACATTTTGATGACAATTCCTCGATTAGAATTCGGTCCAGACGACGTGATCATTCTCAAGCTGATTAAGGTCTGTATCCACAATAATACGGACACCTCAAAACTTACCCGGAACCCGGAACAATCGAAAAATCTCTTCACGTCTTATTTTTTAACCCTTATGTGTCCAACAAAGAACAAATTCGCCTTTTTCGATTACAAGACATGAGATTTCAGTATGTTTTCATAGTAGGATGTTGAAACCCTGTAGGAGGGAAATAATTAGTGCAAAGCAAGAGCGGTTTCTTATTTATTTTATTACGCAAAAGGCTGGCAGAAAACATATTTAACACGGAAACTAAAATGACCATTACTATGGAACTATCCAACCGATAAGAAATCTTTTAGGAACTTTGGATTCAGGAACTAAATCACTTTCTCAAAACTGTCTCATGGATACGGGACATGGCATGCGGCATATCAAACTTCATTTCTGACCGTCAACATATCATATCAAACTTTATGATTTTGTAAAAATAGGTCTGCGGATGACATTCTTAGGATTCCTGACCATTCTGGCCACTAGCTTTGTGGGAGCCGATTTCCACCGGAATAGTGACCATATTCAAATATTTTCCAAAACCTGGCTGCTGA
>JASCZW010002066.1:0-60802 GCA_034211315.2 Aedes japonicus | reverse complement strand
ACTTTGTGCGATATGGTTAGGGCTCACATTTTTTGTTCGGCCGGGTGTGGTGACCATTGAGCGACGATGAGACTCCTCAAGATGTCGGAACAAAAGAAACGCAAACCAATGAATAATCGAAAAAAAAACACAAGTAGAATTGACTCACATTCTAGAAATTTGGAGATGGGCATAGATCGACTACATATTGTGTACATATGATCGCGAGATCCCAACACATCTCCTATAGAAACATAAGGTTGTCTTTTTACTGCTACTAAAATATGTCTTTACGGGGTGTCTCACAATAGGTGTCACTAAAACAAAATGGGATTACAGCAAAACAAATTAACAATATCATAGCATTTATTTTTCATTTGAAAGATACATGTTACAGAAGTAGACCATATTTCCTTGATAACTTTGCACAAACGTTTTGTAAACCCATCACATTTTGGTCCCAAATATCAAACAAATGTTTCTTGGAATCGATCTAAAGAAAGTTCTTTCGTAGGGCCCATATGTTGAAGCTATTATAACCCCAAACAAAGTAGTCAACTGCGGTGAGATCCGGTGAAGATGCAGGCCCGTTCGCCGGCAGCTGTTGAACCGGAGAAATTTTCTCCGCACACCACGCTTGTGGCTTCTTTGGCCTTGTGGAGTCTGGAGCTGAGTCCTGCTGGAAACAATATGGTGTATTCCCATGCAGCGTTGAAGCATGAGGAAGCAGATGGTTCTTCAAAACCTGCTCGATGCAATATTCGCTGTTGATTTTACTTTAGGTTCTATGAAAAGAAGAGGAAGTTTTCCTTTTCGTGAAACGGTGCCCCATACCATGATTTTCGATACATTCTGATAGCGTTCTGCAGCTAGTTTATATCTTGGAATATTGGCAAGACTTATGCCATACACACGATCATTTTGTTGATTATTACTGTCCTGAAGGAGGAAGAGCTTCTCATCCGAAAATAAAATCTCGCAGTCACCATGCCGAACCAAAACATTTCTGCTTCTTTGGACCCTGGCTTGCTTTTGATGCTCCGTTAACCCGTGAACCTGTTGTTTCTTGTACGGCTTGCATTCCAGATCATGTCTTAGGAGCCTGTTCATTGAAACAGAAGACATATGAAATTGTTCACATTTGATCTTTTTCTTCGTGCTGGCAGTTTGTCTGGCACCTCGTTTGTGTTGAATATGGACATTTCCAGTTTCCTTGAACCGTTTCAAGGCACGAAAAACAAAACGCTTACTCATCTCGAACTGCTTAAGGCTATTGAATATCTGACACGGTCTAAGCTTTTGCAAATGTTATTTTAAAACTTTTTCCCGTATGATTTCCGTGGTGGCTGATGAATATAAACAAAACGGAATCGCTTATTTATCTTCAGCGACAAGCTGTCATAAAATACACTCAAAACGGGTATAATCAATTCCGCTGTTAAAATTACCCAGCTGAAATAAACCAAGACTGAGAAAAGGTGGCACCTATTGTAAGACACACTGTATTTCAACTGTTTCAATTTTACACTTCATGTTTCATTGAAGTTGATGAGCCAGAGGGGTTTTACATCTTCAGTACTTATTTTATTAGTTTTATTTGTTGGTTGTGTTGCATTTACATGTTTTATTGTTTTCCTTCGAGAGAATGCTTTAAATGAAAAAAAAAATTAAAACCTACCTAGCTAACTTAAGCCTAGTTTGCCAGCTGTCTGATAATCGGACGGAGCGACCTCTAGGCGCATACCAGTATTACCAGTATTGCCTTAGTTTACCAGTTTTTACACAATGAGGGATCAGCAGTTTTTACACATTGAGGATGAATGTTAGTCCCAAGCATCATATGTTGGTTTTCTGAGTAATAACAGTTGATCTGTAAGCAACGGAGTAGCAACCTCAGGCGGTCAATTATGCTCATTGGATAACGGAGAAAAATAAAATGTTATTTTTCGAAAAGTATACGAATGAAAGTGAATGACTTTATTGGCAGTATTCTTCCACTAATTGGTGTTGTTGTACCATGTAAGTTTCTTGTAAAGTCAAGATCTTTAACATTTATACTTTAGTATACTTTTGAACACAAATCTGTCATAAAATGGCTTAAAATGGATTTAGAGTTATGATTTATGAAAAGTAATTATGATCAGTGTAAAACTTTCACATTTTATGTTGCTTTAATAAACATGTACCAAATTATGAGTCCTACGAGTCACACTGCTGGAATTCGTTGTACTGTCCACTTCTAGACTACTTAGTCGGAACAACGTATCTGATTCTGCTGAAATGAAAGAGGGAAAGAAATATTCACATGCATTATGTTCTGGAAACCCTTGGGACTCCCACGCAAACTAGGCTCACCAATACATTTCACAGCAATAACATTTCCCTAACATGATGGTGATGCTATTTTTTGTGGAGGTGCTGAGAGTTTTGAGAATTTTGGAGAATTTTGATATGGCATCTTTACCAGGTCACGAGGAGCCTCAGAATCGAACAAGTTCAGTATCGGTTTTTTTCGTTTGGCTTTGAGCAACTTGCAAGTGTGAGTGTCAGTAGTGAGATCCTTGACAAATTGTTACCGAATCCTGATAGACGTCGACTACTAGGTTTGGACACTCTTGAACGACGTCAAAAAATACAGCAGTCATTACTTATCGCTAAACTGTTGAATGGAGAAGCTGATGTCCCAGAACTACTTTTTAAAGGGTCTTCCGATAAAGAAAATTGGTCAACAACAGTAATGTGTGTGAGTCGATCAAAGTTTTTATTAAGCAAGGCTGAAATTCGTTTTTTCTTTTTCAAGTTCAGTTTATACTGAATACAGGGAGAATATACCACTGACTTCCTTTTTACCGAAAGCGGATTGCTGGGTTCTTTCGTTTAACACCTGCCATGAGATTTTGTACAGTCTTCTCGTCGCGCTTTATTCACCGCAGAACGCCAGTTTGCGCGTTGAACTGTCTCTCGCTCACGGCAGCTACCCCGAGTCTTCTTAAGGTTCCACGCTGGGCGATGGCCCAGGTTGGGTGGGGCTCTGCCGTGTTTGGAGGGTTCTTGCCCTTGGGCACAACTTGAACGCTTTTGGCAGCATACCACTCCATGGATTTTTTCCGTAATGGCAAGATTCCAAAACCGGCCAAAATAGAACGGAACAATTGTGTCACTTCGCCGGAAGAGGCGAGTGAGACGTTTTGTGCGGGCACTACTCAGATAAATTTGACGGTCCCGATCGCAATGCCAGCGTTGCTTTGCTGAACCACAGGTACAGATGGTCTGCCACACCAGATATTTCTTCGCGATCTTTGACAGTTTAATGTGCCCGAAAATATTCTGCCACGTTTCCTCGTCCAGTTTGCCGTGTAAAATGCCTGTCCAGGAAGCTGTTTAAAGTCTGCTGCATAACGTAAAGTTTTCTTTTGTCGTCTACTGTTGGCTGGGTCGACAAACGTTCACCGCACACTTTGAATACGGTGGACCAGTTGGCGGTTCGCCATGCACGTGCCAAATTTTGATGTCGTTGCTTCTTCCTTCGACGATATTTTGGTAATTGCAGTGATAAACTCAAAATCAAAATGATATGTACGATGCCTACACGCCTTTGCATCTTCGAAAGCCGAGGGGTGCACAATTTTTTAATTGCACGATGAAAGGAAATGTGTCACAGGATTTAAGTCGACCGAGTTTTTATCAGCGACACCCTTTGGTGTAAAATTTTTGGCTTGATAATCGGGGAATGTCCACACGTTCCACATAAAGAAATGGAAATTGCCATAATGAGATCAACGCTTTGTGCTTGATTTTTGTACAGAATTTGTGGCTTATACTGTTGATGTTGTTTATCGTTTTTCTGCTGTGAGAGAGAAAGCGGTGAGAACTGAAATAATGAATTTGTTCTGATTTTTATTTCCAATTCGTACTTGCACAAGAGTTAAAGGTTTGCGGATGACTCGTTTTTGTCAGCCTGATTGGTGTTTGTTCCCAAGCAGTACGAAACGAGCATTATTTGTTGTGATTGCTTCGTTGTGACTTAATTGCAGGGTTTGCATTCAAGTAAATTTAACTGAGTTGCAACATATGTGCTGCTTGGGTTTGAATGGACTTCACCTGCTTCTCTACTTGGCGGTTTTGTGTTTTTTTCGGAATCCTGCTGAGTAATATCGGCGAATTCGGCAACTCGTTCGGCGTCCGGATGTTGCAAATCTCAGCTTGTTCCTCTTTGGAGATTGAGACCCGACAACTTTATCACCAGACGACTATATCTCTGGCAGGCGTTTGGCTCTTGCTGTGATCGCGCATGCTCAGCGACCCGGCTACCGCGTCACTGTCCCGAATGTCGTCCCTGTCCAGCTTGTTGGCACCCTTGGAATCCTACAAGCTTGGGAAGGCACCACGACATTTCCAACCTATTAGGAGTTCGGAAGTTGTGGCCTCTAGCTTTTAGTGTGGTTTCATTATGTTGTGGACATGTACGTTGTCTTGAAGAGCATTTCTCCAATCAATTCCGCCTTCTCTGGCAGCAGCAAGATTTATTGATTTATAAATGCTTACGCCTTTATATTCCCAGTGATTAATAAACTCTTGTCCTTGAAAGGGAGGGCCATCAGCGTCGATGGTCTTGATCTCAATAACTGATAAGTACATTGAATAGGTGTCCACGCAAACAAGATGCTCGCCTGTACCACAACTGGGTACTGTCAAGAAGTCTACTTGTAATACCTGCCACGGTCCATCCGATAGTTTACGGCTTGTCATGGGAATCGGTGGGTATTTATTCGATATCACTAAACAGATCGCACATCCTTTCACGAACTTTTCTACGTCTTTACTCATGTTCGGCCACCAGAAACACTCTCGCATGATACGTTTTATATCCGCACAACTAATGTGACCAGAGTGTGCTTTCGCCATAGCTTTCTCTTGAAGGCGATGTGGTAGCACTGTTCTTTTTTCCTTAAAGACAATGGCACCAAAGTTACAAAAGACCTGAGCGTCGTAACAACGCAGATGTTCTGGCCACTTTCCTAAAGCCAGAACCAATCTTACCGAAATAAGCTTTTCGTCGAATTCTCGCGCAGACTCCACGTCGTCTCCAAGTGATTTCACATACAACCCCCGTCTAATGAATACAGTGATGAGCTTGTTCGCGACAAAATCTGGACACCCCTAAATACGCCCAGACAACCAAAATGCATGTATATTGCAAGTTGTTTTTATGATATACAAACATATATGTAAGTAAACAAATCATACAGAATAAAATATGGCTTATACATGAAAAAGTGGAGGTCATATACATGCAAATTTGATTGTTTTCTTAAGAGGGGATATACAGTTAGAATGACCAAAAAATTCAATTTATTTTTTTCCCGTAGAATACGCTCCCGAAACCCTTTTTTCGAAATTCGAACTCCAAGTGTTTAGTTTCATCATTTTTTGAAGACGCCTTCTTCCCGCGCAGATCTATAATTATAACTTTCAACGCGTTTTTCTCAAAACAGCATTTTCGGAGTTTTTGCCGGTGATAACTCGAAAACTAATTATTCGATTACACTGAAACTTATAGGATTTCTTTATTATAGTATTACATTCTATTTGAATTAAAAATTGTTGTAATATTTTATTATTAAATACGGAAAAATGTGATAAAATGGCGGAAAAAAAGTTTCAAAAAAGTTACGCCAAAAGTGCAAATATATTTTTTTTACTTCTTTTTTCAATTCATCTACTAACTGCAAATGTAATTAATGTAATGGTCTTGGGTTAGCTGGTTTCAGATCGAAACTGCGATCAGGAGAGCCGGCACAAGCAACATGCAACGACTTTTTCAACGTACTCTAACGGCCGCCATTTTGTTGAAAAAGATTTGAAAAAAATATTTCTGTTTACTGCATGGATACACTTATAATTGTAAAAAAGATCGATTGATTTAAGTTAAAACTTCCCCTTGATTTTTTAACAAAAATGAGTTTTTTCTTGTTTTAACTGTATATTCCCCCTTAAGACACCTAGTCGAAAAAGTAAAGCATCACCTAAATACAGGTACATTCATGATGCTATATCTTGAGACCCTTAATATCTGCAAAGGTGCGGTCTTCAGCAAAGTTGTTCAAAAGGTCAACAGCATTCCAAAGGGACCGTTTTGTTTAGAAGTTCACCGCTACGTGGTGCTAGTGAGCATGGAAAATTGAGCATTTTCATCTTGTTCTATCTCGTGATTCTAATAAGATAGAAAGTTGTAGTCTTCGGCAAAGTTATTCAGAAGAGACAAAGAATGCTGTAGGAAAATTTGAAGTTTGTTGTAGTTATCGATTAAATTTTCGATTCCTCGAAATACCCACCCTTTTTTCTAACAACAGCCGTACAAATTCGCGGCATTCGTTCAATGAGTTTCCGCAATGTATTCATCGATAAAGAGCACCTTCGACCACTGGCTCATGTTCCAATGTTCGTGGTCGTTTGCTCAATGAAGCCTTTTTATCATGTTGTTTTCACGGAGTAGCTGTTTTTTGCAGCAACACGATCCTTTAAGGTCACCAAAGTGCAGCGTTTTTGCTGCCACAGCGAAGATCGCGGCGAAAAATCGCCGCGGTGAGATTACATGGCGGCCCATGAGAGCGCACAAACCGACGCGATTTATAAACGCATAGCGTCGGTTTGTGCGCTCCCACAAGCCGCCACGTAATCTCACCGTAGCGATTTTTTCGCTGCAATTTCGCTGCGGCGGCAAAAAAAAACGCTGCAGTTTGGTGGAGCCTGTGCTAATCGTTTTTCGGTGGAGATCCTTTCCCATTTCCGAACTGTTTGTCTTCTATGGCGCTGAATCGCCTACACTACAGCAGACTGGCTGATGTTTAACAAACGTGCAATATTTCGGGTGAATCGCGTCATGAGCTTCGTTTCCCATCCATCATGAAACCTGCCAGGCGAAAATGTATAAATAAATTTGTATATTCACGCCCAAAAAATAAATAAAATACCACAGATTTCAAAGCTTCAATATTCTTCGAAAGCTTACGGTTGAGATGTACCTAATAAAGAAGGGTATTTAGTTTTACTTCTACTCGATTTGACCTGGTCACGCTTGTCCACTGTTTTCTCTCACCAGTTCTCCCTCCTTCTCTCAGCAGTCCTCAGCATTATGGTAAATTGGGAGTGAGTATTAATTCGGCCACCCCAGTTTCTGATTGCCTCTTCTACTTTTAATATGCAGTGAATTAAGTGAATTACTTGATTATGAGGTGATTCAATACTGATTCATTTGAATCTGAAGTTAATAAGACTTGAATCATTTGAATATGAAGTGCATCAGGCTTAAAAAATGTATAATTATTTGAATGTAAAGTCAGTCAGTCCCAAATCACTTGAATCATACCTAAATCACTGGAATACAAAGTGAACCATAAAATGAGTAATCTCTTGAATGTGAAGCTAGTCAGTTCCGAATCACTTTAATTTGTGGTTAGTCATTGCTGAATCACTTGAATACGAAGTGAATCGGGCCTGACTAACTAAAATAGGAAGTGAGTCAGCCTTGAATCACTTGATGAGGTGACCTTAATAACTTTAATATGAAGTAAATCAGACCTGAATAATTAAAAATGAATTTGAGATGAATTCGTCCTGAATCACTTGAATATGAAGGGAATAAGCCTTGAATTACATGAATAGGAAATTAACCAGATATAAATCACTTGAATGTGTGGTTAAACAGTGCTAAATCAGTTGAATTTGGGGTGAGTCCTTCCTTAATTTACTTGAATATGAAGTGAATCAAACCTGATGAAGTGAATCAAACCTGTTCTGTATCAATTGAATAATAAATGAATCAGGCCTGAATCGTATAAATGCGAAGTAAAACAGACCTGAATCACTTGTATGTGATGTGAGTCTGTCCTGAAATACTTGAATATTAAGTTAATCGTACCTGAATGACTACACAGAAAAAAAAACAAGAGTTCCCGGAAATGAAATTGGACCGTGAACTAGTTCACGTTTTCAGGATTTTTCTCTTTAAACGTTATTTAGTTCATGATAACGTGATTCAGTTCACGGTGTATTTTTGCTTGTTCTCGAATTCATGACTGCAGCTCACGGATCTGGGCAAGGATTTTTTCCGTGTAGAATACGAAATGAATCCAACCTAAAGTAGGTTTAATAACTTGAATGAGAAATCAAACAGAAATCAAATCACTTGAATAGACTCGAACTTTCTATCTTAAAGGGTGATACGGTCAAAATTTGGTCAAGGGAAAACGCGTGTAAATCAGTGAAATCGTTTATTTAAAAAATCAAATTAAATGTCTTTTTCAAGTTCAATAAGTATAAAATTCAGGAAAAATATTCAGTTAGGCTTCCGCTTTTCCAAATCCGAATTGCCGGGCTTTACGCTTGACCCCTGCCATCAGATTTTGTACAGCCACCCTGTCCACCTTCTTCGCCGCAGAAAGCCAGTTTGCCTTGAACTACTGCTCGCCCTTAGCAGTTTTTTTGGTCTTCTTTAGGTTCCGCTTGACAATAGCCCAGTATTTCTCAATTGGGCGGAGCTCTGGCGTGTTGGGAGGGTTCTTGTCCTTGGGAACCACCTGCACGTTGTTGGCGGCGTACCACTCCATGGCCTTTTTCCCGTAATGGCAAGATGCCAAATCCGGCCAAAACAGTACGGAACAACCGTGTTTCTTCAGGAAAGGCAGCAGACGTTTATTCAAACACTCTTTCACGTAAATTTCTTGGTTGACAGTCCCGGAAGCTATGAAAATGCTGCTTTTCAAGCCACAGGTACAGATGGCTTGCCAAACCAGATATTTCTTTGCGAACTTTGACAGTTTCGTGTGCTTGAAAATATCTGCTACCTTTCCCTTCCTTTTGCCGTATAAAACTCCTGTCCCGGAAGCTGCTTGTAGTCGGCTTTGACGTAGGTTTCGTCGTCCATTACCACGCAGTCAAACTTCGTCAGCATCGTCGTGTACAGCCTCCGGGATCGCGCTTTGGCCGTCGTATTTTGTTTATCATCGCGATTTGGAGTCACTACCTTCTTGTAAGTCGATAGTCCGGCTCGTTTTTTGGCTCGATGCACGGTTGTAGACGATACACCCAGCTTATTTGCGGCATCTCGGAGAGATAGGTTAGGGTTTCGCTTGAAACTACCGGCAACTCTCTTTGTCGTCTCAGCGGCTTCCGGTTTTCGATTTCCCCCCGATCCAGACTTCCTGGCTGTCGACAAACGTTCCTCAAACACTTTAATTACATTTGTAACGGTTGATTTGGCAACTTTTAGCGATTTTGCCAACTTTGCGTGCGAGTAGCTCGGATTTTCGCGATGCGCGAGCAAAATTTTGATACGCTGCTCTTCTTGCTTGGACGGCATTTTGACAACTGAAGAGTGAATTCCAAAATCAAAATAGGAGCAACATTCTACACCACACACCTTCAAAATGAGGGGTGTTCAGGTTTTTTAAATGCAAAATTGAAAGAAATACGTCAAGTTGATATTGACCAAATTTTGACCGTATCGCCCTTTATCAGAATCACTAGGTAAAAACAAGTTGAAAAAACTCAATTTTCCATGCCTACTAGTGCCACGTATCGGTGTAATTCCGATAGAAAACCTCCACCTTTCAAATGCCGTTGACCTTCTTAAAAACTTTTCCGAAGACTAGAACTTTACATCTTATCAGAATCACGAGAGAGAACAAGTTGAGAATGCTCAATCTTTCATTCTCCTTAGCTCCACGTAGCGGTAAAATTCCACACAAAATGGTCCACCTTCCAAATTTCATTGACCTTCTGAACAACTTTGCTGAATACCGCACCTTTGCAGATATTAAACGTCTCTAGGTATAGCATCATGATTGTACCTGTAGTTAAGTGATGCAAAACTTTTCGAGGTAATCCAATATTCAACTGAGAGTTGCAATACTTTTCCAAGCGTGTCCGTACCTATGACTGATAGTGTATGTAACATATAAGGCGTAACGCGTAACATATTATGTATTACATGTGAAACTTCCTTAATAACTAGTGTAACCCACGAAGCACCTAAAATATGGCATACATTATGAATTGGATTGAGAAAATTACATATACAGTATTATTAATAAGATGAATTCACCTTTTCGTGACCAAATTTTGGGTACATATGCTAAATATATCGTTTATAGTGTTGTCAAATTTTCAGTCAAAAGTATTGATAATTGACAAAGTTACAGAAGACTGAACATGACGTTTTCTGGAAGCAAAATTTCACTCGGCTTTTTTTGCTACTGAGTGTAGCGAAGAGATAAATGAACTTTAAGTCAACATATTAGAACCGGAGCGTGTGGCGCTTTAAATTTTATTTCGAGCTAAACACATGGTTTTTACTATCACAGCAGCAACCCCTATTTGTTCTGGCACGATAGAAGAGAAGAAGTTGTTGTTGTTGTGATTAATTTTTAGGGATTTTAACCTTAAAGGTCATTCATCCCTATAAGAAGAGGAGAAGCGATTGTCTGGTCCACACGAAACTCATTTCGTGCATTATACGAATAATGCAAGCAATTCGCTGATGACGAGCAGTACGAAAGCTGATTGTAATGAATTAGACATTTATGAAAGCTGTGTTTACAATACGAGGGTAAGCGTGTTAACGAAAACATATTTTCAGTGTGCTACACTGAAAATTTATTTTCGTATATTAGCTTTCACTCGTTTCGTAAACGTGGATTTTGTACAAAGAGAAAATGTCTCGTATATTGTATGAAACATTCATATTGCTTTTTATATAGTGAAATGCTATCATTACCCTTTTTTGTATAATGCACGAAATGAATTTCGCGAAGGCAAGCCAATCACTGCTTCTCTTTAATGTACTCATGGTGTTGCTGCTAGGATGGGCGGAATAATTTATTTATCGCAAAATAAAAATCAAAGCATTTCGAGAGTTATAACTCCAAACTCATTAATGAGGTATCTTCTCACGAGCTACCATGGCCTAGTGAGATCAACCACGGATTCAGGAGCAGCTCTTCCCAAAAATACAGGATCGAATCCCAAGTCAGGAACATTTAAAAACAAACGCTGGACAAATCCTAGTCGTTCCGCTTGTTTTTCAATTACATTTCGGGTCGATAAAGTAGATCTGTCAGTTATTCATGCAACCGTCAGGAAGACGTTTCTTTTTAATTTGTGACAAAATGTTCATAGCTCTTTGTGTTGTTTTCGTACAATGCACGAATGTTCTTTCTTCGTGCTTTCGACTGTAGCGCGTGTACCATCAATTCCGATGGTATCTTCATAAAAACAACAAATCAGTTTCGTTTCTTAAAACAACGAATAGATTCGATAGTTTAACCTTCGATTTTATAGTATAAACGAAAATTAATTTTCAGTGTTGTTGGGTTGTTTATGTTCGTTTGATCTTGTTTGAGAACGACCTCTAACGGCATTAAAATAAACATTGCAAAATGAAATTTATTAGGAATTGTTTGCCTGTTAACCCCCTTTATTGCAAATCACACTATTTGCCGGTACCGATTAGATCCAAAATTGTTTCAAAAAAACTGTAAACAACAAGCATGCTCTTCTACTAGATAATTGTATCCAATAGCAGAAAATTACACCACATTTACATTTCTGCGCCATATGGCTGGACGATTAGAATAAATTCCTTCGCCTTCTCTCTGAATCGTAAAAAAAACAGCAATTGAGCATGCATGAGTGAACCCAAACTATGCGTGGATAACGATTGCTCTTATCATTCCCCTGACCAAAGCGGTAAATGGCATCTTCTGAAGCATCAGCCCATGCCTCATCACTGATGGAACCGGGGTAGGATGGATTCTACTTGCGCTTGAGACAGAGGCCTTGCCGTGATCCCAGATTTATTTAACTGAAAATCCCCCCCCTCAAATGGACACAGTCCAGTAACATGAAGATCAAAGATGATGATGATGATGATGATAGCGAACGAAGTGCGCATCAAAATTTTACGAGTTGGAGGAGAAATCGAAATAGGAAATTGATGCTGCGGATCAGTCGCGGGGGTAGAAATTAAAAATCTATTTGGCCATTTCCTGCCGAAGCGAGTGGTAGGCTTCCGATGGATCAGCCGACGAAAATCTCGTCATCATCCGATCTGTGGAGGTATGTAGATCGGATGCTGGGTCAAATTCTTTTTCTTTTCTTTTTGCCAGAATGCGAAGCTGATCAGTTTGTTTTCCAGTGAAAGATCACCCAGTTCGCCGGTGGTTATGGTAAGGCCGGGGTAAGGTGATCGAACGCTGGGTTAACGATGAATCAAATTGATGGAATTTCACATGATCCTCTGGAGAGAGATGGCAGTTAATACCTGCTAGTGATGCGCGATAGTGTAACCATCTGTCCCGCACATGGGTGTGTTATGGAAATTGACGTTGGAGGGTGGGACCTTTGTGTAGTTAGTTGTTTTGAACAAAAAAAAATTCCAGGTACCGTATTAATGCTGGGGCACTACGCTGCTTCCATTTCTCTGGTCTGATTTTCTTCCTTATAGAATTAAAAATACTTGTTGCAATCAGATCAAAGTCAATTAGTGACAAGCGTTTTTATGGTCGCTGTCAGCCATCGAGTGAACCCACTTCCTCCTGGTACGAACGGGTGGTTGGCCCTCATTTTCAAACCACACACACCGGTATTACTCAGCAATGACAGTGTGTCATTTGTCAATATCTACGTCGTCGTCACGATCGTGGAGACCAGCTCCGTTCCTGGTATGCTTGACCTGCTACTGCCTCTGCCACTTCACTGTTGCTAATGCCAGTGATCAAGAAAAAAAAAGATAGCAGCGGAATCTACCGCACAGTAAGACCATCATTCGAAGCATGACGAGATCGCATAAAGCTCTTTTTCACTCCCTCGTCGGCGTAGAAATCAGATTGCCTCGAGCAATCTCCACTGTTTTCGGACCATTTAAATGTCTACACAGTGCAACACCTACTAACACCTGCGGCGTTTTCACCTGTTTTGGATGGAAGAAATTAAACCGAATGGAACACGTGACCTCGGTTTCTTCCCCCGGTGGAAGAACGATTCTTCAGCAGACTATGTAAGACCAAGATAATGAATAAAAATACAATTACGGAAGGCAACGCTTGGCTGATCAACATGCCATATCGCATTCAGCTATTCCGTTCAGGCTCATTGTTGCTGTGGGGTTGCGTTGCACAGTGGTCCAGAATGCGAGTTTAGCTGGAAAAATACAGTTTCAGCATAAGTTTGAATTTTTGGAGCAAAGTTGTCTAGCACAAAGTCGTTTTTAATAACAAGGCGCTTCTTTTGGTGTGAATGAAAACTAGGGTGGTCCTTATTTTCAGAGAAATCGAAAATCTATCTTTTTTATCTCCAGAAATAGAGGCATACATTATTCATAAAAGTTGTAGAATAAATAGTTTCAAGCAACTTTGACTTTAAACATTTTTCTGTACCTTTTGATCTGAGCGAATTAGAGAATTTTTTCCTTCGTAGCTTAGGGTGTCCCTATAAAAATGAGTTATTTTGCTGTAACTTTTTTATTTCAAATTTTTCAGCAAAATTGTCTTCCCATTGACTCTTGAACAATAAAAGTTACAACTTTTGGTGTGTTGAAATTGTCTCTATCGTATGTCAGTTATTATGGTTTTTGTATTCAAAATAGGCTTTTTTTCAAATGCTGGTTTTTCTAGTTGAGGCTAACCAAAAAAAAATTTCTTAACAACACTTGAAAGGATATTTATTATTACATATTATGTTTGTAAACTGGAGAGAGGTTATTTTTTTTAAATTGAGTAAAACACATTTGAAAAGGGCGTGATTGTATAAGAAAACCGTTAGTTACTCGCTAACGGTAAGAGACATCGGCAAGATTTATACATCAACTTTCATCTTTTTAAGTTATATAAATCATCTGAACACGACATTGTTGGAAAACTTGAAATAAAAAACTAAGAGTGAATAGCTTTTTTTCTGTCGGAACACCGAAAAATATGTTCTTATTCGGTCATAGCAAAAGGCACAGAAAAAAATATATATATCAAAATTGCTTGAAATTATTTATTATACAATTTTTTTTAAATAATGTATGCCTTTATTTCTGCAAATAAAAAGTTAGATTCTCGTTTTTTCTGAAAATAAGGATGTTATGATTTCCATCAGTGTATTAAACTACCTGCTAATCGGATCACTTTGATCCTTGTCATTGAATTGAATAACCTACTTATCGAATTACCTTGCGCCTTGTATTGAATTGAAATGAGTTGGTGTGATTAATAAACGAGTTCGAAACGTGTCCGTACGCTTTTATATTTGCTCCGCGTCCGATCGTCTATTACGCAGTTACAACAGTTGGCCGACGAGGATGCCGGATCCAGAACCAGTGCCGCGGGCGGAACGAGGTGCTCCGCCACCGAATTTCCATTTCGAGGCTTTCGATCGGAAGAGAATTCGATGGAGCAGATGGGTGGAGCGATTGGAAACGGCGTTTACAATCTACGGGATCATCACTGATGATATGCGTCGCAATTTCTTGCTGCACTTGATGGGACCGGACACGTACGAAGTTGCCAGTGATAAAGTGGCTCCAGAAAATCTGCGCACGATGACATACCAGGCGATCGTCGATGTACTCGAGGGTTACTTCAATCCGCAACCCTCGAAATCAGCGAGAACTTTAGGTTCAAATGCCGTCGGCAGGGGGACAAGAACGCTAGTTCCCCGGACGAGACAATCGATGAGTATATCGTTGCACTACGAAGGATTGCTGTGACATGCAATTTTGGAAACTACCTGGAGACCGCTTTGAGGAACCAACTTGTGTTTGGGATGAAACGAAACGACATACGGGGTCGTCTACTAGAACGACGAGAATTGACGCTGAAGGATGCAAGAGACATCGCGGTTAGCATGGAGTTGTCGCTCAAAGGAGGTGCCGAAATAGAAGGAGCTTTTGCTAGGCAGGAAGTACACGCCCTACATCACCCACCAGGTAAGCCTACGCCTAAGAAAGTGGGATATTCAAGTCAGTCAGCTGGCAAGTCCGCTGGTGACCTACATTGCTATCGCTGCGGCGATAAATCACACCTAGCAAAGAAATGTCGGCATCAGAATACTGTGTGTTCTTATTGCAAAGTTAAAGGGCACCTTGAACGAGTATGCATGAAAAAAGCTGCTGCAGGTAAGGGCGAATCTAGCCGGCAGGGTGCGAAATCGAGTGCTGCGAGAACCAACTACATCGAACTATACGACGACACAGGAACAAGTTCTGCTGCTGCTGATTACGATGTTGTTGTGGAGAGATTTGTACGGTGGAATCACGTTCGTTGGAAGAAAAGTTGTGGCTGATGGTGAGGGTTTGCGGTGTCGGTGTTCGCTTCGAGGTCGATACGGGAAGCCCAGTCAGCATCATCAGTTTTCAGTGCTACAACAAATACTTTCGAGGGCTGGATTTGGAAAAAGTGATCTGAATCTAGTCAGTTACTGCAATAGCGATATCCGTGTCAAGGGTGTTATGGATGCGTGTGTGGAATACAACGGAAGGGAAGCGCGACTGCCACTGTACGTCGTCGATTCTGGGAAGCATCCTCTGTTGGGTCGTGAATGGTTGAAGGTTCTAACGGTGGATTGGAATGCTTTGCTGCGAAACTTGGCTACAGTCAACTTGATGAGTCCACCTACTGCTGCTGCTGTGTTGAATAAACTCTTCGAGACGTACGGGAAGGTGTTTGAAGATTCTATTGGCAGGATTTCCTCCGTGCAGGCAGGGCTAACCTTGAAATCAAATGTGACTCCGGTATTCCTGAAGGCTCGGAAGGTTCCTTCAATTTGAAACAGGCGGTTGGGACGAACTGGATAAATTAGTTTCTGAGGGCGTTCTAACGAAAGTCGATACGAGCAACTGGGCTACACCCATTGTCCCCGTCTAGAAATCAGACAACCGGGTCAGGATCTGTGGGGATTACAAACAAACAGTGAATCCCAATCTGAAGATTGATCGACATCCACTTCCGTCGGTAGATGAGCTGTTTGCATCTCTCGCTGGAGGGTACAAGTTTACCAAAATCGATTTAGTGCAGGCGTACTTACAGTTGGAAGTCTCCCCAGAAGATCGAAAAATACTCACCTTGAACACGCATCGTGGGCTGTACCGTCCGAATCGTCTCATGTACGGAATTTCGTCCGCTCCTGCTATATGGCAACGGCAGATCGAGATCATCTTGCAAGGCATAGAAGGGGTAAGTGTGTTCTTGGATGACATTAAGATTACGGGACCAACTGATGCTATTCACCTAAGTCGACTTGAAGAAGTTCTGCGAAGATTGGATCACCACAACATTCGAGTGAATAAAAAGAAGTGCGAGTTCTTTGCCGATCGTATCGAATACTGCGGGTACCTTATTGATCGCGAAGGTATTCACAAGGTACAAAAGAAGATGGATGCTATCCAAGACATGCCACGCCCACGGAATAAGGATGAAGTGCGGTCGTTTGTAGGATTCATCAACTACTACGGCCGTTTTTTTCGACAATTTGAGTACCATGCTTTATCCTTTGAACAACTTACTGAAGAATGCAGTTGACTTCGAGTGGACAAGAGAATGTGAGCATTCTTTCAATGCGGTCAAACAGCAAATGCAGTCGGAAAAGTGTTTGGTGCATTATTCGCCGGAGTTGCCTCTACTTCTAGCTACGGATGCTTCGCCTTACGGTGTTGGAGCCGTATTGAGCCATGTCTACCCGGATGGCTCTGAGCGTCCGATACAGTTCGCATCCCAAACACTCAATCGCACGCAACAGAAATATATGCAAGTAGACAAAGAAGCCTACGCCATAATCTTCGGTGTCAAGAAGTTTTTTCAATACTTGTACGGCCGAAGATTCATCCTGGTAACGGACAACCATGCGGTTACAAAGATCTTCAATGAACATAAAGGTCTGCCGGTAATGTCTGCTTTGAGAATGCAGCATTACGCTACTTTCCTACAATCCTTCGACTACGAAGTGCGATTCCGGAAGTCCGTTGACCATGCCAATGCTGATGCGATGTCAAGATGTCCACTGAAGCAATCCGATCCAGGAAACGTTGTTGAAGAGTCAGATGTGGTAGAGATGCATCAAATCGATACCCTTCCCGTGATGGCAGAAGATCTATCGCAAGCTACAGCCGAAGACAAATCCGTTCAGAAGCTGATGCAGGGATTGAAGCACGGACAAGCAGTTGGAGGAAACGATCGTTTTGGATTGGAACAATCGGAGTTCACGATTCAAAATGGATGTTTGCTGCGCGGAATACGTGTCTACGTTCCGGCTCCACTGCGAGGACGAGTACTGGATGAACTTCACTCAACACACTTCGGAATCACACGCACCAAATCGCTAGCAAGAGGATTCTGCTGGTGGTCGGGAATCGACCGTGACATCGAGAATTTGATTTCTAACTGCGCAGATTGTCAGTCGGTTAAGCCTGAGCCGGTAAAAGTGCTACCACATCCGTGGGAACCTGCAACCGAACCGTTCCAGAGAGTTCACGCGGATTTTGCTGGACCTTTCCTTGATTCGTATTTCTTCATCGTGGTCGACGCTTATACCAAATGGCCGGAGATACTTGTGTGCAAATCGATCACAGTCGAAAGTACGGAGAAAATGTGTCGTGAAATCTTCAGCCGATTTGGAATTCCTGCGGTGTTCGTGAGTGACCATGGAACGCAGTTTACGGCCGAATCGTTCCAGCAATTTTTGAAGCAAAATGGAGTAATACATAAAATGGGTGCTCCGTACCACCCTGCGACTAACGGTCAGGCGGAGAGGTACGTGCAGACGTTTAAACAAAAGCTCAAAGCTCTGCATTGCCCTAAGTCAAAGCTGGACATCGAACTTGCCAACATCCTTATGACCTACCGGAAGATGATCCATCCGACAACGGGACGGTCGCCCTCTATGATGATGTACGGACGACAGATCAAATCCCGTCTAGATCTCATGCTGCCTACGACTCCGGAGAGAAAACAACCAAATGCAGTTACCCGTATATTTGTCGATGGTGATAGAGTTCGAGTTCGAGATTTCCTGTCGGCAAACAAATGGCAATTTGGACGAGTGGTCTCGAAACTTGGAACAATGCGTTACTCCGTTCGTCTTGATGACGGAAGACTGTGGGAAAGACATGTGGATCACATTGCCGGCGTAGGATCAAGCCTTACTTCATCTACCGGAAGCCGTCTACCAGGTAACTACCAGGTTTACGAACCAGCTGCATCGGCGGTGGCTACTGCTATTCACGACAGTGGGCGCACTGCTGAACCCGAGGCTGAACCTACTGGCGAGCAGCTGGCGGCCGCAACATCTTCTACTGTGTCGCAAGCATCCCCACCTGTTCAACCCGTGGCGAACGGTGGGCAACACCCACAAGTTGTGGCACCCGAGGGCTTTGTGCAACCGCACGAAGAATCTAATCAACCATTGAGACGTTCAAGTAGAGTAGTAAAACCCCCTCAAAGATTGAATCTTTAACTTGAATTGTATAACTTCCTATTTACGAGGGGGAGAGTTGTTATGATTTCCATCAGTGTATTAAACTACCTGCTAATCGGATCACTTTGATCCTTGTCATTGAATTGAATAACCTACTTATCGAATTACCTTGCGCCTTGTATTGAATTGAAATGAGTTGGTGTGATTAATAAACGAGTTCGAAACGTGTCCGTACGCTTTTACTTTTGCTCCGCGTCCGATCGTCTATTACGCAGTTACAACAAAGGACCACCCTAGTTTTCATTCACACAAAAAGAAGCGCCTTGTATTAAACACGTACCGTAATCGGAGGTCAAATTGAACGCTTGATTAATTGAAAAAGTTGAATGTTTTAACATACAGCCAAACTTTTCGGTCGGAATCATTTTTAAAACCAGTACTGGGGCTAGTGGAACACAATCGATACGAATTAGGAACAGTTAATTGTGATTATTATTTTATAATGTACTTTTTTACACTTTTTTAAAAAATAATCAAAGGGGGCAAAATGGAACACCAGCAGCAAACAGCTATTTCACGAATCATATATTTTTTTAAATTTAAAATATGAGTAAATTACTAATAACGCAAGATGTTTACACCCCCTAATTTTTTCTCCTTAGGGAACGTTTAAAAATTACGTCCATGATTGAAGGAGGGTTCAAAATTTTCTGAAAGCAAACGATACTAAAACACTGTAGTAGGAATAACAGCGGTCGAAAATTCTAAAAAATCTAGAAAGTTTGTTTAATCTCCCTTTTGGGTGTGTCCGTAGTATATTACGTCCAGCTTTTTGAAAGGGTGGGGGAGGGGTGTTTTGAAAATGTAACGGCTCATATGATGTTTTTAGAAATTTTAAATTAAAAGAGCGATTTGTGGAGGAGAGGTTCTTAATAGTAATTTTCAGCATGACGTTATTGATGGACAAGCCCTAAAGGGTCCATCCATTAAATACGTCACGCAAAAAATGGTGATTTTCAACCCCCTCCCCATTCGTTACGCTTTTTGTATGAATGTTCCAAAAATTTTGTATGACTCGTCACACTTTATGGAAGCCTTGATTAGGGGTCATCCATAAAATACGTCACGCACTTAGCGGGAGCTGGAGTAATGTTGTTCTGCCTTGACTTAAAGTTGCCTGCCTAAAGTTACTTTTTATGAGGATTAATTAAAAATTGCAATTTTCATCAATGTTTGGTATTTGTTATCTATATTTTACTGTTACAATGTATAGTTAAGTAACTATACATTTTTCCAAGGTAAGTTATTTCTAGCAGTTTTGTTTTGAGCTGTACGAAAATAGTATTTTTTTTATATGCACAAAAATGAAGTGCAAAACATTACTTTAAAAATCGTGTAATTTCTACATTTTTATGCAATTTTATGCGTGAAGTTTTTCTTTCAATATCAGTTATGGTCATTATTTAGTTATTGCCACCAATGTTAGCTATGTTAGATAGAATACAATCCTCAAAAATTTGTCAGTAATATCACGGTACGTCCCCAACCCCGTTGAGACAGAAAATTTAAAATTTAAAATTGATGATTCTTCATCGTTAGCCATCGGATTTTGATGCGGTTTTTTGCAATAGATCACAAAATTATCCTTGTTTATAGATCTGCAATGGTTATTCCGAGAATTTCCGTAGATTCGGATTCCAAGTACTTGACCAGGGATGGTGGACAAACTATTTTTAGATGCGAAACATGGCATGCGGCATATCAAACTTCATGATTTAGCAAAAATAGGTATTTGGAGGACATTTTGAAGATTCCTGATACTGGCCACTTAGAGAAACCCTGCGGAATTCGAATTTCCTCGGGAAAGAGGCCATCTTTAAATCGTTACCAAAACCTGGCTTGCGACATATCGGTCACTTAGAGAGGCCCTGCGGGATCCGAGTTCCTCAGGGAGAGTGGCAATATTCAAATCTTTTCCAAAAGCTGGCTTGCGATATATCAAACTTTATGATTTTGCAAAAATAGGTCTTTGGAGGGCATTCTGAGGGTGTTTGACCATACTGGCCACTTAGGGAGACCCTGCGGAATTAGAATTGCCCCGGGAAAGAGGCCATCTTCAAATCGTTACCAAAACCTGGCTTGCGGCATATTAAACATCATGATTTAGCGAAACTAGGTCATAAGAAGACGTTTTGAGAATTTCTAACCATGCTGGACACTTATGGAGGCCCTGCAGGATCCGAGTTCCTCCGGGAAAGTGGCCATATTCAAATCTTTTCCAAAATCTGGCTTGCAACATATCCAACTTCAGAATTATGCATAACTTGATCTTCGGAGGACATTCTGAAGGTGTTTGTTCATACTGGCCACTTGGGAAAGCCCTGTGGAATCCGAGTTCCTCCGGGAAAGTGGCCATATTCAAATCTTCTCTAGAACCTGGCTTGCAACACATCAAACTTCAGAATTATGCAAAACTAGGTCATGAGAAGACGTTTTGAGAATTTCTGATCATACTGGCTACTTGGGGAGGCCCTGCGGGATCCGAGTCCCTCCGGGAAAGTGGCAATATTCAAATCTTTTCCAAAATCTAGCTTGCGACATATCAAACTTTATGATTTTGCATAACTTGGTCTTCGGAGGACATTCTGAGGGTGTTTGACCATACTGGCCATTTAGGGAGGCCCTGTGGAATCTGAGTTCCTCCGGAAAAGAGGCTATATTGAAATCTTCTCTAAAACCTGGTTTGCGACATATCAAACTTCAGGATTTTGCACAGGAAAATTAGGCCATGAGAAAACGGTTTGAGAATTTCTGACCACTTGGGAGGCCCTGAGGGATCCGAGTTTCTCCTGGAAAGTGGCGACATTCAAATATTTTCCAAAAGCTGGCTTGTGACATATCAAACTTTATGATTTTGCAAAAATAGGTCTTCGGAGAACATTCTGAGGATTCCTGACCATACTGGCCACTCAGGGAGACCCTGCGAAATTCGAATTTTCCAGGGAAAGAGGCCATCATCAAATTGTTACCAAAAGCTGGCTTGCGACATTTTTTTTTTAATAATCATTTATTTGTACAGGCTCAATCGAATTAACTTTACAGAGCCAAATTTTCATATTTTTATACATCATTTATCTTAAAACTAAAGTTAGGAGGATAGAGCCGATTACTCGCGGCCGTCTCGAGGTTAATAGGAATAACAAATTACGGATGGGAAGGAGGGTGGGAATTTAAAGTATGGTTACATAACACATTAAATTTAAATTCAAAATTATCTAAACACTAACTATACAACTTATGGTTTTCTTTTGACTTGAACATTTCTTGAAAAAGAAAAAAAAAACACACACACACATACACGTATTAAAAAAAACTTATTCTAAACATACAGGTTAAACTTACTACAATCTAATGCTAATGTTAGTCAAAAACACATAAATGAGTTTCATGTACTCCAAATCACGTACAGCCAAAATATCTCGAATTGGCACATTGGGTTTTCTACCTCGAGCCCGAAGGGAATCATAAAGCTCAGATCTGACTCCAGAATGCTCAGCACAAGACCAAATAACGTGATCTGCATCCTGATAGCCTTGTCCACATTCACAGAGATTGCTGTCGCTCAGCCCAACCCGGTATAAATGAGCGTTCAAAGAATAATGATTGGACATGAGGCGAGACATGACACGAATGAAGTCTCGACCCACATCCATCCCGCTAAACCAAGATTTCTTCGACACCTTTGGGATGATAGAATGTTGCCATCGCCCCAAATCTCCTTTACTCCATTTATACTGCCAGCTGACGAGTGACTGTTGACGAAAAATAGGAAAAATTCGTTGAAGGCGATTTGTCGATCACAAATATCGCCTTCCATAGCGCCCACCTTTGCAAGCGAGTCCGCTTTCTCATTGCCCGGAATCGAACAATGAGATGGGACCCATACAAAGGTGATGATAAAATAACGGGAAGATAAAGCACTTAGAAGCTCCTGTATTTTCATGAGAAAATACGAGGAGTGCTCTACCGGCCTCAATGAGCGAATAGCCTCTATAGAACTGAGACTATCCGTGAAAATGAAGTACTGATCCGGTGTTAATGAGGCAACAATTTCTAGCGTAAAATGTATTGCCGCTAATTCAGCAACATATACGGAACAAGGAGCTTGAAGTTTACGGTTGGCGCTATAAATTTCATTAAATATACCAAAGCCTGCTGACTCCTCTATCAAAGATCCGTCAGTGAAAAACGATTTAGTGGAATCAACTTGGCCAAACTTTGCAGCAAATATCACCGGAGCAATCATAGGACGATGATGTTCTGGGATTCCACGAAGCTCCTGCTTCATGGATAAATCAAAATGAACCGAATTGTCGAAATCGGAGAAGCAAACACGATTGGAAATGTTCGGCGAAGGGCTGACATCCTGTGTTATGTACAAATGGTACAAGGTCATGAAGCGGGTTTGAGGGTTCAACTCAAGGAGCTTCTCAAAATTTTCGATCACCTGGGGGTTCATAACTTCACACCTGGTGAGGAGCCGGAGAGATAATTCTGTAAACCGATCCGAGAGTGGCAACATGCCAGCCAGCACTTCAAGACTCATGGTGTGAGTCGAGTGCATGCAACCTAACGCGATACGAAGACACCGATACTGAATACGTTCCAGTTTAATGAAGTGCGACCGAGCCGCTGACTGAAAACAAAACTACCGTATTCCATAATCGACAAAATCGTTGTCTGGTACAACGTTAGAAGATCTTGTGGATGAGCTCCCACCAGGTCCCGGTAATTGTGCAGAGAAAATTGATCCTTGGCTGGCACTTTCGCTTCACATACTCAATATGGGATCTCCAGGTGCACTTAGAATCGAACCAGACCCCAAGATATTTAAATGACATAGAATGAGTTATCGGCTTACCCCAAATTTGAAGCTTCGGTTGTGCAGGGTTATGCTTCCTTGAAAAACTACCACCTCAGTTGTCTCCGTAGAGAATTCGATACCTAGCTCTAGAGCCCAAGTAGACAAATTGTCTAAGGTATCCTGTAAGGGTCCTTGCAGATCGACCCCATTGGGTCCCATGACAGACACTACGCCGTCATCTGCAAGTTGTCTCAACGTACAATTGTCACTTAGACAACCGTCAATGTCTTTGTCATAAAAATTATACAAAAGGGGGCTTAAACATGATCCCTGGGGGAGACCCATGTAGCTAAATCGTGAAGCTGTAGAGGTTCCATGAGAGAAGCTCATATGTTTCTCTGACAGCAAATTGTACAAAAAATTATTCATTAATGGTGAAAAGCCACAAGCGTGGAGTTTATCTGAAAGAACTTCAACAGATACTGAATCAAAAGCCCCTTTATGTCCAAGAATACAGAAGCCATTTGCTCTTTTTTAGCAAAAGCTAACTGAATATCTGTGGAAAGCAACGCGAGACAGTCGTTCGTTCCCTTACCCTTACGGAAACCATATTGAGTATCTGAAAGCAGGTTGTTCGTCTCAACCCATTTGTCCAGACGGAAAAGGATCATTTTCTCCAACAACTTTCGAATACAGGATAACATCGCGATGGGTCGATAGGAGTTGTGGTCGGACGCGGGCTTACCAGGTTTTTGAATGGCAATAACTCTCACCCGTCTCCAATCATCCGGTACAATGTTGAGTTCCAGAAACTGATTAAACAAGTTCAACATGCGCCTCTTCGCGACGTCTGGGAGGTTCGTAAGCAAGTTGAACTTGATCCTATCAGCCCCTGGAGCCGTATTGCCACACGAAAGGAGTGCGAGAGAGAACTCTACCATTGAAAAGGGTTGGCTGATCTCATCTATCGAATTCGTGTTTTCGCGAGGAATCATCCGTGCCGGGACAGAATCTGGACAAACTTTGCGCGCGAACTTGAGGATCCATTGGTCCGAGTACTCTTCGCTCTCGTTGTTCGTAGTTCGGTTACGCAACCTTCGCGCCGTGTTCCAAAGAGTACTCATCGACGTTTCGCGCGATAGCCCGTTCACGAATGTTCGCCAGTAACCGCGTTTCTTGGCCTTGATGAGGCTCTTAAGTTCGCGTTCGAGAGCCGTATATACTTCGAAGTGCTCAGGTGTTCCACGTCTACGGAAAACTTTAAACGCGTCGGACTTTTTACGGTAAACCTCGGTGCATTGCTGATCCCACCATGGCGAAGGAGGTTTCCTGCGAGATGACGTCCCTGGAACAGGTCGAGTGTGAGCTTGAAGCGCGCTGTCTAAGATCAGGTTGGAGAGGAAGTTATATTCTTCCAGCGGTGAAAGCCTTTCTACCGTCGTTACGGCTTCATCTACTGCTGTCCTGAACTTTATCCAATCGATGTGACGAGTAAGATCATACGCGACGTTGACAGATTTCGACGGATTGAACCCGGTGGCAACCGAAATTTGTATGGGCAAGTGATCACTACCGTGGGGATCTTGAATCACATTCCATGTGCAATCCAACGATAATGAATTCGAACAAAGTGTGAGGTCTAATCTACTGCCAAGTGAGGATGTACCAGCCAAACGTGTTACTTCTCCATTGTTAAGTACTGTCATATTGAAGTTGTCACAGAGGTCATATATTAGGGAAGACCGGTTGTCATCGTACAGTTCTCCCCAGCCTGTACCGTGAGAGTTAAAATCTCCCATGACCAACCGTGGAGCAGGAAGAACCGAACAAATATCTGAAAGTTGTTTTCGGTTAATTGAGGCTCTAGGAGGAATGTACACAGAAGCAATGCAAAGGCCTTTATTTTTAATAACAGCCTGACATGCGACAACTTCAATACCTGGAATTGGAGGAAAATTCACTCTATAGAAGGAGTAGCACTTTTTGATCCCCAAAAGTACTCCCCCTCCACGCGAATCCTCACGATCAAGACGAATAATAATTGAAATCATGAATCGGAAGATTGATTTCGGAAGAGAGCCATGTTTCACAAAGAGCGAATGCATCACAACCGGTAGTGTGAGCTAAAAATTTAAAAGATTCCAATTTAGGAACAAGACTTCGACAATTCCACTGTAGAACAGTGATCAAATCCCCGACCTCATTTGGAAAATTATCCATCGAAGGAAATGATAGCTGCAAGGATGGGCCACTTAATTGTCAATTGCTTCAAAAAATTCTTCACTGTTGGAAGCATTGCCAAAACAATGCTTTTGAGAGGGTCAGAAATTTCGAGGTACTTAAAGATACCTTCGGCAATGTCATCAAATGAGAACAGCCCACTTGAGGAGGGGGCTTCTGTTCTTAAAATAGGGGCGTCAGGGGTTTTGGATGTCCCCGGGAGAGATGGAAAGTCCTGGGTGTAGTTAGTACTACGGAAACCAGGAGGAATTGTGTTTTCCTTTTTCCACCTCTTTTGAAATGGGCAAGCTGGTCTCGGGCTTCTTTTCAACAACTTTCCGTGGGCGGACGCGTCTTCGCTTCCTTGAAGCACCTTCCGGAAAAGTGAACGATGTTCCCTCTTCAGCCGAATCAAAGTCAGACTCGTCATCTGACAGAGGAGCAAAGGGATTTGTATTGGCATCGGGTGATGGTGAGGCTTTTTAACCATTTCAGCAAAAGATTGCCTGGAACGCTGTTTCAGCGAGCGTTCTAATTGTTCCCCGCGTTGTTTGTACGCCGGGCACGATGAGAGAGCATGAGGAGGAGTTCCTTTGCAAAAAGCGCATTTAGGTGTGCTGTCTGCGCACGCGCCATCCTCATGTCTCTCCCCACAGTTGGAGCAGCGCGCCTTATTGCCGCAATGGGAGGTCGTATGTCCCATCTGCTGGCATTTCTGGCAGATCATGACCTGAGGTACAAACAATCGCACAGGTAGTCGAAGTTTTCCCAACTCGACGTATTGAGGAGGGCTGAGCCAGAGAAGGTTACGCGAAACGAGTCTGACGGTGTAAACTTTTTTCGCCCTTGTTGGTCGACACTGTGCCAAGTTGGCGCACATCAAGTATCTTAACTGGGGGAAGCAGAGGGTTCTTAAATCGACCAACCCCCCGCTTCAGCAAGATCTCAGGGGTCAGACTCGTTTCGGAGACCACACCTTCAATTTCAATACCCCGAGCTGGGATATACACTCTATATTCTAGAGTAAAGAGCTGAGAGACAGCAATCTCATTAGCTTGCTTGAGATTGGACACAACGACCCGAAGTTTATTGGGTCTGACTTTAATTATCTCGGTCACGGCCGAGAATCGCTTCGTCAGATCATCAGAAATCTGACAAACATTTAGAGGTTTCGATTTGGGCTGAAAATAAACAACCCATGGACC
Organism: Aedes japonicus; assembly: GCA_034211315.2. NCBI lineage: Eukaryota > Metazoa > Arthropoda > Insecta > Diptera > Culicidae > Aedes > Aedes japonicus. The sequence goes on along the minus strand of JASCZW010002066.1, from coordinate 34,081 downwards.
AGTTGAACTATCTGGATAAGCACGTGATCTGGTAACTCTATGAGCTACCTCATCATTTCGTGCCATAGATGATTCATCTTGCGATAAATCATCCATGGCTCGCTTGTGGGAGCTTATCACGCTCAACCACTAACGTAATTATCTACAATCAATCACAGATAAACAAACTAAACCTAAACAAAAAACTAAAACTAAATACACTCTCACACACACTATCAATCACTCTCCACACTCACACACACACACTACGATGAAAATCACTTATCTTATATACTACTAAAAAACTTATCTTCTATGTATCACGGATCTACTGCAGCTGGGCGACGAATGTGTGCTGCTGCTGCCGAGCGACGATGAGTGACCGCGTGTACCGTCTAAGCGTGGAGCTAAACGATGACGATGATGTTGCTGGTCGGTGGTAGTTGGTGGATGGAAGAATACACGCTACACTCGATGGGCTGCTGGTATGCGTGCCGTATAGATGGGGGACAATATGGCTTCTTGATCGTGGCAATATTGCTAATTGCAATCAATGACGTTGTTGCACCACTTATCACACAATGTTCTCTTCTTCAGTAAACCAAGACTGATTTCACTCACGACGATTTCACTGGCGATTTAGAAAAACTGATACTGAATACTGTAAACAACTCGTTAAGAGCTTCCAAAGCAACGGAATGCGGACCGAACGAACTGTACCGTTCGCTTGTTCACTGGGCAAATGACTTGCGACATTTTAAACTTCATGATTTTGAGAAACTTGGTCTTTGGAGGACATTTTTAGGGTGTCTGCCCATACTGGCCACCTGAAGTGGCCCTACGGGATCCAAGTTCTTCCGGAAAAGCGTCCAAATTGAATTCGTTTCCAAAATCTGGCTTGTGACATATCAAATTTAATGATTTTTCAACACTTTGTCTTTGGATCAATAAAGATCAAGATCCTTTTCCACCCAGGCTGAATCCGGATCCGCGATGCTCATGTTATCAGATTTCAAGTCATTAGAAATTTGGCACAAAAATAATTCACCCTATCGAATAAAACAAAACAAAAAACGAAAATCATAAAACAAATAAAAAAACGAACAGTGTTTTAACACAAGCTCTTCCAACTATGGTTGACTCGGCTAGCCCTCCATGCCCCAACCAAACAACAACTTTTTACAAAAGGATACTGTCGAGCTGGAAAATACACGCACATTTTAGTGAACCAAAGCGTAACTAAATTCAGAAAAAGAGTACGAAGAGGGCAAACGGAATACAAAACTGAGGCGAGGTCTACTTTTTCCAATCTATCCTTTGAGCATAAGCAATACGATAAAGTTTTTTTGAAAACGATTTGGTTAGATATAGGGGATAGACAAAACGGCAAATTTTTGATTAACTTTATGAAATATTATCCGATTTAATTTCGCCAAAAAGCATTTGACTGGAAAATTAATGCAGTTTTATATCTTGATAACATAATTGGCCATTGCGCCCGGACACCGGAGTTGTTCCGGGTTCCCGGAGAGGTCATCTAACATGTTGAATTTGTGATAAGATTTTGTACAAGATGCCGTTGTCAAACTTTTTTTTATGTAAACACACAAAAAACCAAAATATTTACCAAGCGAAAGATATGTCGGTTACAAAAATCGGCCTTAAATTGACCGAGATATGGCCATTTTCGTGGAACAGGTTCTGATAAAGGGTCCTGGATGCGGTTAACTCCTTATTTCACTCAAAACATGCCATGTGACACCTTTTTCTTCTTGGTTTTTCATCAAAAACCTTATTATAAACTTAAAGTGGATCTTTGACCATATTTCCCACTCTCGGAACCACCGGAACGTTCCCGGAGGAACCTGTAGTAGGGACCAGTTAGGCATTTTTCTCAAAAATGCCGTGCTACAGTTCTATCTTCTATCTTCATGATTTTTCATAAATATGATATTAACTAGAAATTAGAAGAAGTCGAGTTATTAGTACGAGACACTGAAGAAGTCTGCACATTGTAGACGAAATACGCGTATCTGTCGAAGATTAGCAAAGGTAGTTGGAATTAAATGGAAGATACTAATTCTTCTTCTAATTTCTAGTTACAGGTATTCCACTAAACAGCTCAAAACCCTCTAGGATTCAATATGATATTGATAAGCTAGATTAGATTAGGTTAGATATCTTTATTATTGAGCTTTTCAGCCTCGAATGAAATATTGATATACTTTAGAAGGCCATTGGATACATTGGCCACTCTCGGAACCACCGGAACGTCCCCGGGGAAACCTGTAGTAGAGGCCATTTACGATTTTAGTCCCCCGTGGAGGAATGTAGTATATTCAGATGAATCATCTTTCACGCTATTCCCAACAACCGGGCGGGTGTACGTGTGACGTTCTCCGGGAGAGGATTACGACAAAGATTGCTTGCTTACCACTGTAAGGCATGGTGAGGGATCGGTTATGGTCTGGGGCGCCATTTCCTGTTATGGAGTTGGTCCAATTGTCACCGTAAAAGACAAAATGAAGGCTGAGTGCTACACGTCCAAATTGGATGATCAGGTATTTCAACTGTTGGTGACGTACACTACAAAGAATTATCATTGGTAAATTACGACTAGGTGCTTCCCAAAGTGGTATGAGGACCCCGCAAGTGATTTAGATCACCTTGAGTGGCCTGCTCAGTCACCGGACAAACATCATTGAATCATTTTGGTCAATATTGGGAGCAAGGATTCGAAATGTTTCCCCACCCCCTTTTTCCTTGAAAGAATTGGATAAAACTTTGATCGACGAGTGGTATGAAATACCACTGCACGTCATTCAAACCCTCTACAGCTCCATCCCCAGGCTGAATGAAGCCCTCTTGGAAGTGGATGGAGGACCAACTCGCTACTAATAAAACCCACTCTTTCCTTTACTCAATAGAATTATTCATTGCTTATTTGAACCGAAGCTAAATAAATAAATCCTCAGAGGAACCAGGAATCAGGATCAGGCTAGCCAGTGAATCTTATCGTCCATATTTTGTGGTAATATTGCAAATGATCCTTACTACAGGTTTCCCAAAAAATGTTCCGGGAGTGGTTGATGTAGCCAATGGCTTTCTCAAGTCTTTCAAAATCATAATTATGACAAATCATGAAGATAGAGCTGCCGCACGGCATGTTTTGGAGTAAAATCGTAAATGGCCTCTACTACAGGTTTCCCTGGGAACGTTCCGGTGGTTCCGAGAATGGCCAGTAAATCTAATGGCCTTTTGAAGTTTATCAATATCATATTCATCTACTTGTACCTGCCCAGCAAGCTGTGGTCATCCATCCGCGGCTTAGTTCCTGAAAGGGACTACACGGATCGAGGATTTGGTCGCAACCAAAAGCAGCAAATAATGGCTTAAATATGTTACCTACCCAGCCCTTTCCAAACAATAATGTGACCCATTAATCCCTCGAGCTAGCCACGAGTAATTGGCATCCTCTTTTACTAATAACAAAAGTAAAATTTTTTGTACAACAATATTGAATATCGGCTCCGTAAAGTGTTACACACGCCTGAGCCTAACAAATAAACGAACTTGACTAAAAAAATATCATATTCATGAAAAATCACAGAAGATAGAGCTGCCGCACGGCATGTTTTGGGATAAATGCCTAACTGGTCCCTACTACAGGTTCCTCCGGGAACGTTCCGGATGGTTCCGGGAGTGGGCAATATGATCAAGGATCCACTTTAAGTTTATAATAAGGTTTTTGATGAAAACTCAAGAAGAAAAAAGTGTCACATGGCATGTTTTGGGTGAAATAAGAGTTAACCGCATCCAGGACCGCTTTATCAGAACCTGTTCCACGGAAATAGGCCATATCTCGGTCAATTTAAGGCCGATTTTTGTAACCGACATATCATTTGCTTGGTAAATATTTTGGTTTTTTGTGTGTTTACATAAAAAAAAGTTTGACAACGGCAACTTGTACAAAATCTTATCACAAATTCAACATGTCAGATGACCTCTCCGGGAACCCGGAACAATCTGGTGTCCTGGCGCAATGGGCAATTATGTTGTTATGTTATAAAATTGCATTAATTTTCCAGTCAAATGCTTTTTGACGAAATTAAATCGGATAATATTTCATAAAGTTAAAGCACTTCAAGGTTGATCAAAAATTTGCCCGGCCTGATCATTTTGTCTATCCCCTATATACGGTAAGAGATTCAATGAATGTCCTCCGAAGACAAAGTTTTGCAAAATCATGGAGTTTGATATGTCACAAGCCAGGTTTTGGAAAAGATTTGAATATTGCCACTTTCCCGGAGTAACTCGGATTCCCCAGGGTCTCCCTAAGTGTCCAGTATGGTCAAACAGCCTCAGAATGTCCACCGAAGACCAAGTTTTGCAAAATCATAAAGTTTGATATGTCGCAAGCCAGGTTTTGGTAACGATTTTAAGATGGCCTCTTTCCCGAGGAAATTCGAATTCCGCAAGGTTTCCCTAATTGGCCAGTATAGTCAGGAATCCTCAGAATGTCCTTCAAAAACCTATTTTTGCTAAATCATAAAGTTCAATATGTCGCAAGCCAGGTTTTGGAATAGATTTTAATATTGCCACTTTTCCGGAGGAACTCGGATCCTGCAGGACCTCTTTTAGTGGCCAGGATGGTCAGAAATCCTCGAAATGTGTTCTGATGATCTAGTTTTGCTAAATCATGAAGTTTGATATGCCGCATGCCATGTTTCGCATCTAAAAATATGTTGTCCACCAGTCCTGGACAGGTACTTACCCCAGTACTCCCATCTTGGAATCTGAAACTACGGAAATTTTCGGAATAACCATTGCAGATCTATAAATAAGGATAATTTAATGAGCTAATCCAAAAAACCGCATCAAAATCCGATGGCTAACGATGAAGTATCATCAATTTTAAATTTTAAATTTACTGTCTCAGAGGGGTTGGGGGACGTACGTGCAATAACAATGCGTATTTTGTGTGAATAAAAACTAGGGTGGTTTTTATTTTTAGAGAAAACGAAAATCTATCTCTTTTACTTGCAGAAATAAAGGCATACCTTATTAAAAAAAGATGTTGAATAAATAATTTCAAGCAACAATGATGTTATAATTTTTTCTGTGCCTTTTGATATGATCGAATAAGAGCATTTTTTTCGGTATCCGGACAGAAAAAAAGCTCTTTGCTCTTACTTTTTTATTTCAAATTTTCAAACAATGATGACTTCAGATAATTTTAATAACTTGAAAAGATAAAAGTGTTGACGTGTAAATCTTGCAGATGTCTCTTACCGTTAGCGAGTAATTAACGATTTTCTTATAAAATTACGCCCTCTTCACGATTCACGCCTCCTTTACGATTTTACTCGATTTAAAAAAATTATCTGTCTCCAGTTTTAAGACATAATATGCAATAATAGAAATCCTTCAAGTGTTGTAAAGATTTTGTTTTGGTGTGCCTCAACCAGAAAAACAAGCATTTGAAAAGGCCTATTTTGTTTACAACAATTATAAAACTTTTGTTTGACATACGATAGAATGATTTCAGTACACCAAAAGTTGTAACTTTTATTGTTCAAGAGTCAATGGAAAGACAACTTTGCTGATAAATTGAATGTAACAGCAAAATAACGGATTTTTATAGGGACACCCAAGCTACGTAGAAAAAATGCTCTTATTCGGTCATATCAAAAGGTACAGAAAAAAATCTGCCATCAAAGTTGCTTGAAATTATTTACCTACAACTTTCTGAATAATATATGCCTGTATTTCTGCAATTAATAAAGTTAGATTTTCGATTTCCCTGAAAATAAGGACCACCCTAGTTTTCATTCACACAAAAAAATGCGCCTTGTTATTAAAAACAACTTTGTCTAAGACAACTTTGCTCCAAAATTTCCAACTTAGGCTGAACATGTATCTTTCCAACTAAATTCGCATTCTGGACCACTGTGCGTTGGAAAGCAGTCAGAAAATACCTTCACGATCTGCACGGTTAAAGAAAACAAGTCCAAACTTTTTGTTCTAGCTCATTAAGTTTGCTTGTTTTGTGTGCACTGGGGGGAAATCTTTCAGGTGTGCATGAAAGTTGAATTTCTTAAAACTTCGTTCAATCTGTTGTAGTGTTTTAAATTCAGTAGATTTAAAATTTTATCTCCAAAGTTATGGTTTCAAAATTCATAGAAAAGAGCCTAAATTACAAAGTGATTCAACGTGACTTCAAATTGTTTGAGCTGGTTGGAGCTCAATTAGCTTGTAATGGACACTCAGGATGCCAGAACAATCTTCGATTGCCAGCGTCAGTCAGCGTTCTCCCAGCATCACTTTGAAAAACCTCGTTCCAGAAATGAGAAATTTCTCTCATACAGTAGCACGTTCTGAAACGTTTCAACCCTCTTCCGAACAGCAGAACTGCGCTGGCAAAAATAAACGAGCAAAAGTTCAACCAACTTATTTGTGCTGATCCATCATAACATACATATATCTAGACAGCAAACGGCATGTATTCCACTCCACTGGGCTTCGTTTTTTTGCTGTACTAAGTGAATTTTTGTGCCACTTGTGGTTCAGTAGTATGAAGCATTCAATACAATAGGCGAAACAAAAAATAACAACTACCAACAGCTAAGTAATGCGATGCTCTCGTAAAAATTGCTACCAGCGACGGAAAAACGGTGTGTAAATTAGGTGCTCTAAAATGACCTGCATGCATCATTTAGCCGGAACCGCGGTTCCGTTTTATTAGCTTGGAGATATTTAGTTTTGTAACTAATAGCTTTCAGATGATTGCAGGAATTCAAAACTTCAGTAACGATTACGAATCACGCAGTTTTCATATTCGAGTTTCTCGATGGGCTATGAACAACTATCACATTATTTTCTAAAAACGATGAAGCCCATGATTCCAGTTGCCAGTTAGTTTCCATCAAAATCAACGAACCGCAACTCGAAACCTGTGGCAGTATTCGTGATGATTTGCAGAGCGTTATTCCACTCACGCGATGCTCATTCCTCGGTTGTTGTATTATTCATAGATATGATTAAAGTTTTATTTTAGCACCAACTTTGCTATGGCGGCTTAGGATAGAGTGTTTTAAAAATAGTTGTGTTTTGAAAATACTATGGGTTTAAATAAAGTAACTCTATTGAAAGCAGAGAAAATGAAAGCTGAGCGGTGATTTCATGATCAGTTTTTCGAATTTTTCAAGTGGATTTAAATTTCATGAACCAAGATTTCTATTTAGCTTTCGCATCAAAGGCAGACAGCATCCTCCAATACTGTGCATCGATTGTTTCATTTACGAGTTGTCATTGCCGAAAAAACGCACAACTGACCTTAAGGGCTAATGCTGAAGCATTCTCGACGTCACCCATTACCTCAACATTTAGAATTGATATAACTCAACTGCTTTCTTGCTGTGAGCAATCTGATGGAGTTCGATTCCATGTTCATTCACTAACAATCAAGATTTATGAATTTTAAATAGCAAGGTAAGTTTGCAAGAGAGCGATAAAAGATAGGAAAAAATACATGGAGCAGCGATTCACCTTAAGAGTTGCCCGACATATGAGGAAGGTGTCGAAATGATTCGTCGTTAGGAAATTGGACATTATCACCTATCTATCGCTCCCCTTAATGTCAGTTATGCGATTTTTTGTTGTTGTTGTTGTTGATGATGATGATGATGATGATGATGATGATGATGATGATGATGATGATGATGAAATACTACCATCTATTGTAGCAAGGAAACTTTCCATAACAGTAGAATAATCTGGAAAGCGATGTGATCAGGATTCTATTGTTGTTTGTGATCCTCAAGCTCCTGTATGAAGGGCCAAAAACATTTGGGCGGGCCCGTAAGTAGAGGCACTTATGCGAAATAGGGAAGAGAATCTTCTTTCAATGGCAAGTTCACACTCACAGCAATAGAACCGAACCTCCGATTGACAGAATAAACCCAATGGATGGGGTCGAAGAGCCCGCTGTCGTTCCTCGAAATGTTAATAATAGGGAGTATGCAGTCCTATGCGCCCTATCTAAATCGTTTCACTTGGGTGCCCTGATGGTCCCTCTCTTTCCCCGTTGTTATATTACACAGAAAAAAAAAATGAAAATTACTTATGATTTAATCTGAAATTTCTGTGAAAGTATATCGATACACAGAAAAAAAATCTGAATTTTCAATGTGATGTAAATATTAGAGCATGTAAAATTGGATTTCATTCCACACGAAGGAGCAACTTGCGTGAAAGAGTTCTAACAAAGATGAGCTTTTGCATACAACATTATCGATAGTGTATGGAATGTCCCAGAACTTTACGCTATTTATAATTCAAATGTGTATGTTTTGTGACGCTCCATTTATGTGCATGATATTGAACAGAAATTCACACTACTTTTTCGAGCTGTGTATAATTAATGGTTGAATGCAATTTTCAATTTGTAATATCGTATACAACAAGACACCTCTGCCTCCACGGAAAGTTATATCATATTCATTACAATCTTGCAACTTGAATTAATATTTGCATACTATATTATATAAGTAAATGACACGCTATTATTTTTGCGTCTTGAACGCTTGAAATTTACATGATATCAACATAATACAGTACCACCGCTCAATTTGTCAAGTCAGAATAAAAAGTTTCTATCGCCATATGTGTATTTGCATTGTACGGGAGTGAAACATGGACGGTCGTGAAGAAAATTGTCTAATAGTTTGAAAAAAATGTGTGGGACTGTGGAAATCGTAGCGGGTATGTGTAGGAGTTTATGAATTCACCGAAGTCGACATGATGTTATGTTAATCTACAGATATGATTTCGTCTGCAAATCTCGAACCTGAAAAAAATCATCTAACTGCTGCAACTTTTAAAGTGTTTTAAATGGCCAATATATAGAAGGTTTTTAAAAGCAACAAACTATTCCATTTATTTTTTAATGAAAGAAGTTAAATAAATCTACTCCATCTCTAGCCTCAAAAATCTGAACCGTAGATTTCAACATATTTAAATTTACAGCTCCTGTAAAGACCGCACAAGTATATATACAGCTAACGTTTTTCAGTGCTGTAAATTCAAGATCTCTCGTAAATTTCTATTGTATATGATAGAGGTCAATTTGTTACATTCAAGTACTCATAGTTTTACAGGTTTTGTTCGAACTGTGCAGTACTGAAATCACGATGATCCTCCGGCGGGACATGGGGAAGAGGAAGGTTCAACATGCCACCCTTAAAAAAATTCAATGTTAATAATAATTCAGAAGTTAATTCGGACCGGAAAAATCGGCAAAGACCTAGGCGACGAATTAAAGACTACGATTGGAAGCTCGGAACATGGAACTGCAAATCGCTCTGCTTCCCTGGCTGCGATCGAATAATCTACGCCGAACTTCAACCACGTAACTTCAAAGTCGTAGCACTGCAGGAGGTTAGCTGGACAGCACAGGTGGAAAAGCGGGCATCGAGCGGCTACTTTTTACCAGAGCTGTGATATCACAAACGAGCTGGGCACCGGCTTTGTAGTGCTGGGCAAAATGCGTCAACGCGTGATGGGATGGTTTCCGATCAATGCGAGAATGTGCAAGCTGAGGATCAAGGATCGATTCATCAACTACAGCATCATCAACGTACACTGTCCACACAAACGGAGTCCCGATTAAGAAAAAGAATCTGCGCAGCTAGAGCAAGTGTATGATGGCTGCCCGCAGTGGAACGTAAAAGTCCTCATTGGAGACATGAATGCGCTTGTAATCCTGATCATTAATGAGCATTTCCAGCCAGAAATGCTGAAAAATATTTTGGTTTTGATGTAGAAGGAGATGTTCGCTTCTCACCATGAGGCACCAAGAGTGAACATTAATGTTTTTGGCTAGAATTAAAGATGTGAAGAGAAAGTGTTGATAGTTCCGTCAGATGCGGCAGGTAGGAAAATCTAACAGATGTTTTTTTTGTGAAAATTGAGCGAAAGGGCATGTATCCAATGGTACTCGAACCATGGACGTCAATCTTTGCCTAACATCCCACTGCGGGGTAGGTTGAAGCAACGGAACAAGTCCGCCACTTCAACAGGCAAAAATTGACGCATGGAAAGACGCTCATGTACCACTGTGGCTTGTATAGTTATTCTAGCGATCTATTGTGTGCACTCTGTTTATTGATGCGCACATGGGAGAGGAACTCTCTCCTTTTTTGGGTTTGTTTTGATTCGCACCGACTGACGATCACTAACGTTTCTTCTCGTCGTCTCCAACGTAGAGACCTCGCACGGAGAATAAATAACATAAGAATTAATGTATGTAAACCCAAAAATGGTGGTAACCATTAATTATACTGGTGGGGACCAGTATCGCATCGCTTCACGGTGTTTTCTCTCCGAGGTCTCTACGTTGGAGACGACGAGAAGAAACGTTAGTGATCGTCAGTCGGTGCGAATCAAAACAAACCCAAAAAAGGAGAGAGTTCCTCTCCCATGTGCGCATCAGTAAAACAGAGTGCACACAATAGATCGCTAAGAATAAACTATACAAGCCACAGTGGTACATGAGCGTCTTTCCATGCGTCAATTTTTGCATGTTGAAGTGGCGGACTTGTTCCGTCGCTACAACCTACCCTGCAGTGGGATGTTAGGCAAAGATTGACGTCCATGGTTCGAGTACCATTGGATACATGCCCTTTCGCTCAATTTTCACAAAAAAAACATCTGTTAGATTTTCCTACCTGCCGCATCTGACAGAACTAGCAACACTTTCTCTTCACATCTTTAATTCTAGCCAAAAACATTAATGTTCACTCTTGGTGCCTCATGGTGAGAAGCGAACATCTCCTTCTACATCATAATCGTTACTCCTCGCACGGAGAATAAATAACATAAGAATTAATGTATATTTTGGTTTTGCCTCGACCGTTTCCGGTTGTAATGAAATTTTGTAAGCTTCCACCCAAGATAACATTTTTCATTAAAAAATTCAAAAATTTCCTGGAACAAATTTTCTATAAAGGCTTATGTTAATTATGAATTTTATTATTAAAAAAATCATAACACGTAAACGATTATTCTGAACAAAATGTTGTCTGAGAAAAAGTTGTAGGTCGTTAAGTGTTCTTCAAGAAAAACAGTACACTGAAGCTGAAAAAATGTAAATTCATGCTGAAAAAATAAAAACATTGATTTTCTTTTCGAGCTTTCTAAATTTTTGTTTTGAAAAAAAAAAAAACAGGACTTTTTATCTTAAAATATGGTGTAGAGTTAAAGACGGTCACCTTATTAATTTTTAAAATCTTTGTTTTTAAATTTTTATGGATTTTCTGAATTTTGTGAAATCGCTTATTTTCTAGTATTTCTCTACCAAAAATAGACTCTACCTACCTTACCTTACCATACCTTACCAATCAGACTAAGGCCGGCGTGGCCTCTGCTGTACACAGAAGTTGTCTCCATTCTATTCGGTCCATGGCTGTCACTCGCCAGCCTCGCTGTCTGCGGAGAGTCTGCAGGTCGCCTTCTACTTGATCGATCCACCTTGCTCGTTGCGCGCCTCTTCTTCTTGTACCTGTTTTCAAATGGCTCATCTACACACAAACCATAAGAACATAATCTATGTAGAGAAAATTGTAATGTTTCATGGTCGAATGGGCGAATGGAAATCATATATAAAAATCTCTTATGTGCTTCAAAGTAGTTTTATTGTAGTTTGTTTCGTAAAATTTTGTTGTGTGAAGAGCAAATACAGCTGGCAAAGCCTTACATCAGAATATCAGATAAAAGAAACCGAACGAAGATTGCATTTAATGATAAATCTATCGAATGGGACAAAGTTGCATACACGAAAAGGCCCAATTTGGTGCTTATAGACCGACATTACATCCATATCCATCGAAAGTTCCTGACGTTATAAAATGAGTTGTGTAACTTTTTGTGAAACATACTACCAAATGTCTTATTAAACTTATCTAAGCAAGTGTATGGCAATTTGAATATCGTTTACACTCAAATAATGTATGTGTTAACATGAAAAATAAAGTATTAGGCTTATTATTCAAGAACCTACCCTATCGGATCTTTAAGCTGTCTGAGTAAGATTTTTATTTATGCCCGTGCCTTGAACAAATTTCTTATAGGTACATTCTAATACAATGGAGTCTGCCATACATTTGAAATGGTCGACTTTGTACCAACAAAGTGCTATTTATTGGAAAGTACTTCACTTCATCAATTAAGTTTATTTTTCATAGTTTTTTAAGCTTTTGAAATACTGCTTCTTCTCTCTCTCTAAACAAAATTATCCGAAACACAAACATATTCAAAAGCATCAACTTGATTCTTTTCCATCGCGTCCAAACAGTAACGGGTAAGTCTGAATACCACCGTGTCTGAGAAAAAAAATGCGTTTTAATAATCTATTATGAAAATACATTTTGTTGTGGACATCACGACAAACAATCAAAAACGGCCAAAAAATTTGCAAATATATAAATTTCGGTTATTCAAATTAGCAATAACTTGAGAACGGCTAGTCTTACAAATAAAGTTATAAAATTCTTTTAAATTAAAAATAATGCATAAATAAAATCTAGTTTCAGTATATTTTTATAAAAAAAATTATCATTCTCAACATTTAAAAAAAATCATAACTATTTAAAAACAAAAACTAAAAAAGTTAAAGCAGTGACCATCTTAAACTTTTCACCAGCTTCAAGGAACTTCAGCTTTTCAAAAAAGAAAAAGTAGAATGATCCTCTGAGAAAATCAACGTTTTATGTTTTTTAAGCATGAATTTACGAATTTTTTAGTTTCAGTGTATTTTTTCTTAAAGAATACTTCATTACCTTCAACTTTTTCCAAGACGACATTTTGATCAGATGAGTCGTTTGCGAATATTTAAAAATAACATCCACATTTTAAATACGCCTTCATACAAAATTAGTCCAGAATAATTTTAGATTTTTTTATGAAACGTAATTTTGTGTAGAAACCAACATATGGACAAAATTTCATTCAGATCGGAGAGAGTAGGTCCAACCGGTTTGCTATTCTGGCTGGAAATGTCCAATAGAACATCCACCGCACTTTTCCTTCCGTCCAATGCTCAGAGTTTCGCAGTAACGTTTAATTACACGCCTCACCGTTAACTGCGCAATTTCAAATTGTTTTCCAATGTCCTGATTAGAGAGTTGAGATTTTCCAGGTGCTCGGGCACAATCAATTCGCGGCGTTGCTTTTCTTGTTACACCATTTTTCCAATCTTCGAAATTTACAGCGACAAAATACAAAAAAAAAACACTCTAAACCACTTCTACCCAAATTTTCTACTATTCCAATCCCACTATTCCTCAACAGATCCAGTCAATATATCTGCTTTGAAGATGATGTGAAACCAAAAGTCTTCGTAGACTCTCTGTTTTTTTCTCTCTACAAAACGGATGTTCATAAACTTGGACGTTTTAAACGAAGGATTAAAACAATTGGTAAGACCTTGCGTATTATCCTCGTGCCATCCCGAGCATTTTCGAATCCATTTCTGAGCCATATGCTTGAGCCCTTAAGGCTTGAATGAGGCTTTTAAAGCTTTTAATACATCCTGTCCTGTTGAAATATGGCAGCTAATTAAGAAATGGAGCATAACATCCCGTTCATCAGGCCAACTTATATTACATGATATATACTAATGTTTGCATTAAAAAAATTGAATTTTTTGGATGGTAATAAAAAAAGCTAAGCAGATAATTGCTTATGAAAAATTGCCCATATGGCAGGTAATCATTTAAGCATACTTGCAAAAAAATCCACGCCTTTGCGAGCAGCCTTCCCAATCAACAATATTGGTTTTATGAGGGTTCTGTAGACCATGATTTAGACTTGAAAATGCTTGAAAACCTTGATAAACCAGAAATGTTACTTGGGTTCCGGCCTTCCAGAACATTAGCCATGGTGGACGAAAGCATGCGTGGAGGCATGTTTTTGAGTCTCTCTTCATTTTATTTATCAATTCCTCCTCAGTTTTCACGACAAAATTGTTGGAGAAGATCTTACGCTTCAAGTTAGCCCAGAGATTCTCGATGGGACGGAGCTGGGGGACGTTGGGCGGGTTCGCTGACTTGGGCACTACATCGATATTCAGTGAGATAGGCCCCGTCGTCCATCACCACCTCCACGTCGCGATTCACCGGGAAAATCGAGTTGACCATCTTATTGGCCGCTGCCATTGCGTCTTCTTCCCGCAGCTCAGAAACCAGTGGACGCGACTTCCGCTTCCTGGACATGTATGTTCATGTTCGCCAGGTACTTTTACTGTTTGGACGGTTGAACCGACGATGTAGCCACTTTCTCCTTCGGTCTTCCTTTTCCAGCATCCCTTGAGCTTCTTGTCACTCAGGGACACCGGCCATCCGGAACCGGGCTTCTTTCGATGCTCTGATTGTTGTCTAATAGTGCCAAGATGTTGTAGATGCCGGAACGGGGTGTATCCAGCGTCCACAAAGTGCCACACGATGTCCGTTTTCGACGCGGTGGGGTGCCGTTCTTTAAACGCGCACACTTCTGAACGGAGTTGTTTCACTGTTTTTGCCATCACGGTTAGAGTTCGACTGATGGAGCTGTCAATTTTTTTCTGCTGACTCATGGGTTACTATGATTGATGCTGTATTTTTTTTGACGGGATGGAAAATCTGCAAACAGACTCCTGAAGAACTCAGTGTGTGGGGATGAGGGAGCCAACTCCTCGACCCACTAAAAACCCACCCGTGCCTCGAGCCCCGGCCCTCCCCGGAACCACCTTTCGGTATTACTTCAGGGAGTGGGCTAGTGTGCTTTACGCACCCACTATGTCTAACTACATAGGTCTTTAGTAGTTAGCTTCATCGACCTGACGCTGATTCGATCGAGATGCTCCTGGATCCAAGCAGGGTGCGGGTCGTCTGGTGGTCAATCCAGATCGTCCGCGATCTCCCTACCCGACCACTTACGGCCTCTACCTGCCGAACCTCGTGTCGTATGGTCCCTCCTCCGATCGAGAAAGCCAGGGCCAGGACCGGGGTTGGAACGTCTGGGAGTGCGGCATTACCCCAGGATCGTCCTTGTTCCCCATTTCACGAACGCTTACGACCTCCTGCCGGATCCCACGCCGTATGGCGCTTCCTCCGTTGTAGTTCGTTTAGCCGTTAAGGGGAGCTTAACGTTTCCAGGGTGCACCGCGGGGAGGTGAACTACTTTGATTGATGCTGTATGAGTAGTTTTGATCAGTGCAGTACTCTCAGTAAAAAACTAAATACACCACAAATTACTGTTTCTTTAGGAGCTGAAATTGTAGAAAAATGCAAGAGAGTCAGAGATTTAGGTATTATTGTAGATTCTAAGCTTAATTTCATCGACCATTACAACATAGCTATCCATAAAGCAACCAATATGCACGGTTTCATCAAACGTTTTGGTCAACACTTTCATGACCCATATACAACAGGGATAAGGTGCGACTCAAATCTCTTTGAGTGCAGCACGCGCTGCTACGAAACGGCACATTAAATTTCAAAGAGACGTGAAAGTGCAGTCTGTACTTCCGTGCACCCTTGTTGTGCCTTGCGCTCAAAGCCGCACATCTCATTTTGAATTATCTCTCGTCTCTTTGGGTGCTAACGATTGCACACTCCCTTGTCGTCTCTGTGCACACAAGTGCAAAAAACAGACACGGCGTCATGGGCCGGACTAGTATGTAAATAAGGATTTTAATAAAATTTTCCTCAATGAACCCATACAATGTCTTTTGTTACTAGCATCAAAACTTTTCATTTTGCTACCATTTACCAAAGCATGAGCCAAAGCACAGAGTAAAGCACTGAGTAGAGCTCTGAGTAGAGCACTGTGCATTACTCTTTGTCTCTGAAAGAGTAGTGCATGTGCGGCTATCTGTCTCTCGTGGTGCTACGAAATCTCTCGCACTTTCGTTTTGTGCGCTCTTCTGAAACAGGAGACGCACACTTGAAATTGGGTGAAGCACTTGCCTATTTTGCACTACTCTGTGTTTCCCGACAATCCCTGCCCATATACGATCTAAACATTGTTTGTTGCATATGTCAGGTCTATTCTAGAGTATTGTAGCGTTATATGGTCTCCTTTTATGAAAACACATGATGAATGATTAGAATCAGTACAAAAACAGTTTCTCTAGGATGCGCACCGTAAAATTAGACTAGTCCTCACAAGTTTCTACGTCATGCTTGCACGGGTCAAGAGATAACAAAGACCGCCACTTTAGGATTGCGTACTTAGCTGGCGTGCAGCCTGGGCACTGTTGTCTTCAGCTACATTGGGCTCTCCTCTCTGTTAGACTTGAGCAAGCTTTAATAACCACTGATTATCCTAATCCTGCCATTGTATGAAGATCCAAAACGGGTTGGGTGGATCGATAGGCAATATCACTTATATGTATCCACAGGGACATAAAGATTCTCCTTCCAATAAGAAGATTGAACAATTGGTCAAAAGAGCAAGCTATCTAGCATGAAGAGCCCACCCTCTATTCATTGTTAGCAATAGGGCGTAGGCATTCCCACTCTCCCTCATCCAGAGTGCTTCAATCGGGTGCCATGATGGTCCCTCCCACTCCTATGAATAATTTATATAATAGTGTATATATTTATGTATATAAAAAATACTCCAGTCATTATCGGGCTGCAAAATGGTGAGTCGCAAAGGAGCGTGCGTCCCCGCAACATAGCTCTGGTCTCACAAGTTCCTACCTCATGCTTCCACGGGTCAATAGATCACAAATACCGCCAGCTAAGGGTTGCGTACTCAGCTGGAAGTGCAGCCTGGGCACTGTTGTCCTTCTGACTTCAGCTAGATTGAGGAGGTGCGTGCCAACTGTCTGTCCACCAAGGAGGTGCGGCTTGGACAGTGTCTGTTCTGGCATCCAATAGCTGAGTAAGAAACGCTGTATCGCGTCAGCTATACCTAAGGAGGCAGTCCCACCAACGCGATGTAGGAAGCGCAACCCCGGTAAGGTAGCATGCTGAAATCTTATCCTATCACGAAAAATGGAAGTATTTCTTTATACGGTATATAATTTCGGATCATCCATGGAGGCTCCAAGTATTGTAGTAATCTTAAGTCTGCCTACAATTGCAGCAGGACCAAAATCAGCAGATATGCAGACAGTTCAGATATAATTTTTGTTATCATTTTGTATTGTAACACCCCTTCGCAATATTTGTTATGCTATTTCAGTTTCACATTTATGCAGTTTTAGCCCTCTATAGTATGTTCAACAGAATGGGATCATATAATTGTTTTCTGCTTGCATGCAGCGTGCATTCCACAGACAGCGCAAACAAAGTGAACTAATATATGTGTTTTACATTAAAACAAACCACACACGTGTCCCCAATAGCATCGTTACTGTTGGTTTAAATCAGCATCCAAACCTAAATAAGTTCATTCCACATCTCTAGTCAACCGGCTGATAGGAGAGTAAATCGAAAACGTCTAAACAATTAAAAAACGGACTTATAATCACCATTTACCAAGATGGACCTACGAACAAACCCTTTCCCTCTAACAAACTCCTTCCCTGAGATACTTGTGGGGGTGCAGTAGTATATACGGCCTCTTGCAGCAACAAGTATCCAACCAACATTCCTTCCCTTCCCTAATTGATCTACACGGGCGTGGCCAGCGTCGGTATTGATCCAAAAACTGAGACCACCAGGAATTGCACATTGAGAATGATTCACTACTCCCCAGGTGACATTCTGTTGGTTCTCTGTGCAATTTCAGCTGGTCTCGATCAATAACGAAGTAGCAAACCACGGGTGATCAATATGCTCATGCTCTCATGCTCATGCTCATAAAAAATACTCCAGTCATTATCTATTATATATGATATTCATTCGGTTGAACCTGAAATGCAACAAATTTTGTAAAGTGTTGAGATTTAGAGTTCTGTGGTTCGCGCTTGTGCACATTTTCGTTCGTTTTCTGCGATAGCAGCAATTTTCCAAAATCTTGATCCTGAAAAAGTTCGTTAAATCTAAACCATAAGTAATGTTTAAATCATTTATGAAGTAAAATCAATAATACAGTATCATAAAATAAAATGATATTGGGAGTAATGATGAAGTAATGACAAAGATTGAGCTGTAAAATCCAACACTATCAAATTGCACTCAGCGCAGCATGAATCAGATCAGCTCAGAATTCCGTAATTTTCAAAATCCTATCACAGATGTAATTTTCTTCGTTATATAATGGACATATATGGCATGCTAGATGCAGCACTATGTATGTTTATTGATATCAATCTCTAAAAAAACGAAGAGAATATGCCATGAACTCTTTTGTTAATGATTGTCTCCCCTAATGTATTATATAGTCTAAATTTTCACACCCCCTCGCGTTATTTGAGGAATCGGAACTTATTTGCATTAAATACCAATCGGACAAACTATCCGAAATTAACAGAATGATGTCTCTCTATAATCTGCATTGTGAATCAATTGACTTAACAATGTCACGTTCTAATATAAGACAATATTTTATTTTTAGGCGATCTTTAAAAAGATAGAGCTAAGTGTAAATATGTAGTCTACGATCGGTATAAATAAATTGTCCTTCATTCTTAGTAAGAGCGTCTAGCTTTCGAACGCTTTTCCACTGCACAAGCTCGCAACTCAAGAAAAGTGCAACTCAACAGAGTGATTCCATTTACACGACCCAGCCGTTCTGGGGAGACTTTGCTGGGACATAATTAGCGAAGCCGAAGAATCCCTCTCCGGGTACGGAACTCACCCCCGATCGCGTTGGATACCAGTCTTAAAGAAAAAAAGGGGAGCTCACCGATGATCGTAAATAGTCGTATGCGCACGGTTTATTAACTACAAAACCGTTCCACCAACCAACCAGCCATCAGTTGTGTTTGATCGTTCGAGTAGTGTAGACGTGCATTTCATTACCAACATTTGAACTTTTAAAAGTACTAACTTTTTCACTCTCTCCTCTCCTATCTCTCGCACACTCACACTCACACGTACACACACACGCGCGCGTGCAAACAGTGCGGCGGTGGCACAACTTTGAGCGGGCTCTCGCGGCCAGAAGCATCAACCTCCACTCCACGCTGCCAAAACCCCCCCCGGCTTGCCTGTGTTCTAGGGAATCGCGCAGGTGACCGGCGGTCAGTGGCGTCACGGCCAATCGGCTACTGAAAATTGCCAGTCAGTGTGTTTTGTTATATAAGTTGATTATGATCGCTTCAAACGACGTTCATGAGTGCGCCCCGGTGTTCGGAGTGTGTTTTTCGATGTTTGAAGGTTTGGACGAGTGATGAAACTACGAGCGAACAAATGCCTAAAATTAGCTGTAGTATGATGATGATTATATTTTTTTTGCAGTTAGTCAGTCAGTTAATCGCATTGTGATTATGCTCATGTTAGAATTGACGACTTAAAACGGTTGAAAAAATCGCCAAAGATAAAGCCAAAGATTTGTTTTGGTTGGCATATGGTTGAACAGCTGCATGGCTACCGACTGCATCTGCTGATTCTAAACAAATCCCAGGAACATTCACTTGAGCAGACGGTCCACGTTTGCAACCATGAGCTCTTACTTCGTTTTCAACCCTTTCCACGCGGCTTTTTCTAACCCTTGCTCCATCAACTCTGATCGCCCCGTGCGGGAGATCGGATCGGTTGAGAATCTGCTTAGCATTCGCGAACCTTGGCTCTCGAGAAGAAAAAGCTGTAATTTAGCTCCCCCTAAGTACGTACCCATCAATTACCGTTGTTATTTCGCCCGGCACACAGGGCAGGTTCGAAAGTTCAACCGTAGTTTCTTGCTCGGTCTCTTCACTGCGGAGGTGAAAAAGGGAGTTCGTGCAAGAGTGTAACGTGTGAGTGTGTAACGCGCAAGTAGAGGTACTAAGGTCAGCTGTGGCTGCCGAGGACAGTCTGAAATCACGAAAAAAAAGCAGCAAAACCCCTTCGAACAACACAAGAAACAACAGACTTAAAATGCCATAAAGTACAAAGTGCTCTACCGAGTCACGCTGCTCGCGTGCGTTGGAAGAATAAGCTTGTTTTTGCTCTTGCTCTTGGTTCCAGCCGAAGCCCTTGAGAATGTTTGAGACGGAGACGGAGAAGATGAAGACAGCAACCAGTGGGTGGCTCTGTCTTTCGAATGTTCGGCACAGGAAGACCCCCCGTACCGGTTCGAGGACAGATGACGATCTGTCGACGGTCGGTGGGTGATGATGGGGATGCGAACAACTCCGCACCGGACGATCGTCGCAGTCATGTCATGTTGAAGGTAATATCAATTTTCGCTATTTAAAAAAAAATAACACGGGTGTTGGGCAGCATCGGAGTGATGAATAGCTGCATCGAGGAACTTCACATGGAACGAGAAACATGATTTTAAATTTCTAATCATCTATAAATTACACGTTACACGTTACTGGTGTAGTCGATGGCAACTGTGTGGTCACAAATGACCGGAATAAGTTATAATCAAATAATATGTTGAGCATAGTTTAGTAAAACAAAATACGGTTTGGTTACAGATTATATTGTAATGGGACGGGTTTTAAGCTGTTTATTCAGCACCTGGAACATTTGATGAAGCTGCATGTAATTTATAATTTAAACTGCCAATATTTAGACGTTAATTGCTCTGCTTACTTCTGATCTATCGAAACATACCTTCAGAAACGAGCATTAGACTCATAAAATTTCATAGCCATGTAATTAAGTTCCCAATTGCAGGGACCTATTAAAAGCATGTGGATTGCTTTCCGATCAAGAAAATGTTTTCTTCAGCTCCGCAATCTGTACATAAATCAACGATACTGTATGAGTGCGATTCCGTGTATGTGTGCGAAGGCGAAATGAAATTCACGATATGCTGCAAACTTCAATTTCCTCATCCCGCTCGTTCGTTTTACCCATCATCTCACGAAAACAATGAATCAAAACATGTCGATTGCTATGATCACAAATTCATCTTCTAACAGATTATGCGGCAGATTTAGATTGTATTTCTCATTTCATTTACCCTCACGGAAATGGTACACAAATCGAATGTGACGACAAATGGGATACTTCGATCAAAAACAAACTAATATAAGGGACAGCAGGCTTCACGTTACATTACCGGCAGGGAAGCCAGATATTTTTTTCAAATATCTGTGATATGCATTTGAAATTTCTGGGAATGTCTTTAAAAGTCTGTAATTTTTTTTACAAAATTAGACTTCTTTGAACGAAAAGACGTAATTAGAGAGAAAGAGAGAGAGAGAGAGATATGTCATTTTCGCAAAACGTGTGATTATGTTAACATTTGTGCATTTTCTGAGAAAATTTTCTTACTGATCAAATCTTCCAAACGAAGTGAGATAGAAAGTGAGGAATTGTAATTCCTGCATGAGTGTGTGTCCTCATAGTATGATGCGAACGGTTGGGCAGATGGTGTGTACCATATTTAAATATTGTGTCATGAGTGATGAATATCATTATGGTCATATATTTTAGAATACACTGCTTCTTCGGTTAGTCAGTGATTATCTCTTGATTTTCAGGGAAGCTCTCTCCTGATCTTCTGCAAGGCTTTTTGCTGACAAAATTCCTCATGAACTTCTTCGAAATTCACATTCAAGAACCCAACCTTACCGTCCAGACACATTTGGTAAGTTTTTTTCCTGAACATAGTTACAACATAAACTTCTGATAAGCCCCATGCTGAACTACGAGGAAAATTTTTGCAAAACTTTGGGAAAGTACTCTCCAGAATTTCTTACAAAATCTTCTTTAAGTTCTTAAAGCCCTCCGCTCGTTTTCAATCTAGTATCGTTCAATTTCAAAGCCTGCCGTTGCCCTATACGGAACTATCAATACACTTTCTCTTCATGTCTATTCGTTCTAGCTATAAATTTACTGTCCACTCCTAGCGCTTCGCATGGAGATGAGAAATTATCTGCTTCTGCAAACTTCATCGTTCTTTAAGTGATTAGAAGTTTCTTTCTGAACTTCTGAGAAGTTCTTTTCTGAATTTCCGAAATGTTGTCTTCTGAACTTCAAGGAAGTATTCTCCCGAATCTTGGGAAAGTTTTTTTTTTATAAATTATAAGTAGTGCCCTTCCGGTTAGTTCCCATCTGAAAATTTGGGGAAGTTTTTTCCTGAACTTCTGGGATGTTCAATATTGAATTTCTGGGAAGAATTCCATAGCCTCTGAAAAGTTCCAAGCTTTAAAGAAGCCCTCTTCCCTGCACTTCCCTTTCCTACACATGTTTCTACCTGATTATCGGAGATTTTTTTCTTTCGAGGAAGTCTCTTCCTGAACTTCTAGAAACTATCTTCTATCTAAGCTCTGGGAAGTGTACTTCTCAACTTTCCCTAAATTGTGCCCTAAATTATGGGTCATTTTTTTTCTATACTTCTAGGAATCAAGAACTAATTCAGGGGTATATTTCTTAACTCCTAATGCAAATGTACTGGAATGATGCATTTAGTAGTACTTTGGAAAACAAAAATCGGAGTTTTAGGATTTATTTCAACAGCTTATTACCCAAGTAGCACACTACTGTCATAGTTAGTTGTAGTAACTTGATTATGACTTATAAAGTTGTATTTATGTTTTCTCAACTGAATGGCAAAAAGTGTGCTACTAGGGTACTTTTACTGTTGTTATGTCCCGAGTGGCAACCGACTTGGCTTTAGAGCAAATGTTAGGATCACAAAAGTAATAGTATTCAAACGAGAAAATAAAATTTACTTTTTGTAAATAATTTCAACTATACAGAAAATTGTTTGTCTTTACGGTTTTACGGTTTAGTTGATAGAAAGAGTTGATTGCTTGTTGGTTAAAATACTCAGCAATCCCTTTTTTCGGTAAATTTCTCAAATAAGATTTGTATTGTTGTGAATTTTGATTGTGACTTAATGGCAAAATACCAATATTACCAATACTTTGACAGTAATTTTTCGTATGGGATTAAACACGCGTGGGATTGAACACTACCTTAAGTATGGACTCAATGTAACCCTCGGAAAGGGCCTATACGATACTTATGTCCGGACCCATGATGTCGCTAAGGGGCCCACCGCTTTCGTTTCTTCAAGGATTTCTACTCTAAATGATACTTACGATATTTTAAAATATTTCAACAAAGCTTCTTACTGTATCTACCATACTGTTCGGATCCTCGTACGATTTAAATCCGAACTCCAGAGAATACCTTTATATGAAATTTAACAAATATTTCAAATGTCTGTAAAAGCTTGCAACATAAATAAAATGTCTGCTAAATGTCTGCATCGTTAAAAAAGTCTGCAACAAAAATGAAAAGTATTGCAAATGTACAGACATGTCTGTGAATATGGCATCCCTGATTACCGGTGTGCTATATCCATGGTTAAAAAAAAGAGAGGAAACATGGGCTCTCTTAAAAGCAACAGTGATGCCATAGTTGCCGCTCAACAGCGAAGCATTATTTATCGTTGAGTACGATTGGACAGTTCCAAAACATATTTTTTCATTGCATATGATAGTGCCAGGTTGATGGACAATATAATCGTAAGTATAGATTAACCTCAAATGACTGGAAGAAACCAGAAATAAATAGTGATTTCAGATCATTTATATATGAAATAAATTTAACTCAATGTTCAACATCACATTCTGGCAACAAACCAAGATGGGAAAAGGAGATGATGAAGACATTCGATCCGGTACACGCGATCAAATGCAAAATATACAAAGGCAAAATTTGAGCGAACTTTTTCAGCAGGTAGGAAATTGATGGTTCTCTAGATGATGCATTCAAAATCTCCAAAATTACAGTAATAAATAGGTAATCAATAATTATTTGTACATCATTAAAAGT
The DNA here is from genome assembly GCA_034211315.2 of Aedes japonicus. Taxonomy (NCBI): domain Eukaryota; kingdom Metazoa; phylum Arthropoda; class Insecta; order Diptera; family Culicidae; genus Aedes; species Aedes japonicus. The sequence continues at coordinate 10,226 of JASCZW010002066.1, read as the reverse complement.
AAAATAAATTTGAAAATTTAGGAGTTGAAGACCTATTTACTAATAACTGATTAAAAGAGTCACCCCTGATTAAGTCGTTCCCTACCCTATCCAAGTTCACAGCTACATATTAAGTTAGTTTATCCAGAGTTAAAATCAGTATGAGGGAAAGCACCCAAGGTTAGATTTCTTGAAATTGATCACATTTAGCAGAATAATGAGTGGGTAAACAATTGAGCACTGCACATGTTCCATTGTTGAAAACCATAATGAAATTCTAGACTCGCGTTTCAAAACGACGAATGTATCAATGTAAGCTTTTCGCCACTTTGATTTTCATTGGTTCATGATAGCTCCATAATAGAACTTGTCGAGGGTTGTTTAGTATAAATTGAAAGAGAATGGTTATGAAAAAAACACAGATAAAAACAAACACTGAATACCTTGCGTTATCTAATGCACATACACTGAAAGTTAATTTTAGTTTATATCACAAAATAGGAGGAAATACCCACAAATCCATTCGTTGTTTTCTGCAACGAAACTGATTTGTGTTTTTTAGGAAGATACATTCGTAATTAATGGCACACGCGCAACTGTCAAAAGCACGAAGCTACTGTTGACACAGAACCTTTGTGTGTTGTAGGAAAACAATACTAAGAGCTACGAAAATTTTATCACAAATTAAAAAGAAACGGCTCTCTGGTGGTTGCACAAAGAACTGACAGATCTACTTTATCGACTCGAAATGCAATTGACAAAAAAGCGCAACCACGTGGAGCTGTGGAGCGTTTTTAAATGTTTCTGACATGGGATTCGAACCTGAATTTTGAAGAGTGCTGATGCTGAATCCGTGGATGATCTCATTAGGCCATGCTGACGCGTGAGAAGATGCTTGATTAATGAGCATGAAGTTATAGCTCCCGACAGCGCTTTGATTTTTATTTTGGGATAGATAAATTTTTCCCGCTCATCCCAGCAGCAACACCATTTTGCATGAGTACGATAAAAGAGAAACAACGATTGGCTGGTCTTCACGAAGTGCATTCCGTGCATTATACAGAAACGTGTAATTTTTAACCAGATAAAAAGCAACATTCGAGGCATTTGTTCTATGTACAAATTCCATGTTCTCGAAACGATTTAAAGCTAATATACAAAAATAAATTTTCAATGTAGAGGGAATGCTGGATTGGGCAGAAAAAAATGGGATTTTTCATTTAAATTTGCGCAAGATAACGCCTGAATTTAGCCTGTTGTTTGGAAGATTGCAAACAATGTTGTAAGGCGCATGAAAGATTGCAAACAATTTCGTTGTTTACGCCCCCATCGGCTTGAAATGAAACGAGGGGAAATTTTACGCGGCTGTTAAAATTCTTTTTTTTTCCGTGTGGATAAACGCAAAAGCGATGCAGCTTTTAACGAAACCCTGCCATACTTTCGTCATATTGAAACGAATTTTCAAATCGTTTTCGCACAACTGTTCAAGAGGATCAAAGTAACAATGGGAGACTCTCTGCTCGCTCATGCTCTGTCATTAATGGTTTCTTTCTACATACCAAAAGATGATGACTCTGGTCAGAATATTATGCAATCAAGATGACGGAAAACGTCTAAGCTATTGATGAAAGAGAAAGTGTCAAAAATGAGTATGAAAAGCATGAAAATTGTTCTACGGGAGACTTGAGACTTTTTACACGAGGATACTTCCACTTTTACTATGAAGCCGTGTAAAAAAAGACTAAATAGAGTTGATCAATTCACATGTCTTCGCTCATCGCGTGATCCGTGAGGGTATGCCATTTCTCTATCAACTGCTAGCTGTTTGCGGGTCCCTGTAACCAAATATGGCGCCGATTTGGCACCTTACGTAACGGTCTTGGGCTCATACACTGAAGTCGCTCTGAAAATTTGAGCGCCACATGATACACAGCAGAGGTCTATCCTTCGGGTGTAAGCAAATCTGCCGGAACATCTTCTTGAAGTTAGCAACGAGCATTAATTGCTTGGTAAGGCTTCGCACTGACCTGAGATTATCCTGTATTACCTGTAGTCAGTGTTTAGGCAGGAAATCAGAGAGGAAAAAACAGGGTGTAATCCAAATTGTATGCTGCGGTACGGCATCTACTGTGTTGACTCATCGGAGCAACTAACAGTGTTGCTAAGTCTTGAGCAGAGCACCACTGTTAGTTGCTCCAAATCCAACACCAAATATCGAGAAATGACACCTAGTGCACTCAGAAAGTCTTCGCAAACGGTTCGTGGAAGAAGATTCATTTGAATAAAATGTGCAGTCACCGTCGTCCTGCTTCGGCGACACATAAATTCTAAGACTGACCTGGAGTGGGTGGGTGGTTTGTTTGGCTATCCGTAACACCAATCATTAATTCCGATCCAAACGAAAACAGATGAGCTGAAACAGTTCCGATTACTGCTTCATCGCTTGGGAACCACTGGATATCCTTTCCAGAAAGAAGAATTCCTACAGCAGCAGATATAGGCTCACAGTTAATGTGTGCACCAGGGTTGTAGTTTCGAGGCATGTGACGATAATGTTCCACAACACCAAGAATTTTTTTTTCATTCACATATGCATATTTTTAATATAATTATAGGATTATTATCCATAGCCTGTAGTTAGCCTATAATATGTTCGAGATATCTCAGATATTGGCTTTAGCTCGTTGAAAAACAAACGATCACACCATACGTGCGTCGTTGTACCTGAGTTCGTGATCCACGGTTACCGAAGCCATGAATGCCGCCTTATGTATCCGGGTTTGTAGCAGTTGTAGCAGACTATCGAATTTTTTGTCCCTACAATTACGCAGAACCAACTTACCTCGAAGGCTTTTGACGTAGGACTTACGTCTCTCTTTTCTATTCCTGAATAGGAACACCGTTCTAAAATTTCTGAAATCGAAAGCGCTACGCTGGTTTGGAGATTTCGAACAATAATATCTCCTCTCTGGCCAACAGAAACTTTACGATAAGTATTCCATTCAAAGTGAAAGTGCTAGCTAACATAACTGTTAAAAGCTAAAGCAATTCTATCACAAAGCTATTGGCTGAAAATGGCTCATATTTGCGCCACGGAGTTCATCAGCAACCGTGTGGGGACGTCCGAGCTACCATCAGTTCGCGCTGTGCATCCGTATGGGACAGGCGATGAGCTGAACAAACTTTTCTCAGGTATGACCATTTCACAGAGTGGTGTCCTGCCAAACGTCCTGCAGCTCAAGAAGACTGAGAAGAAAATTTTAATCGCGAACCATATTCCTTCCGTAAACAACTAAAATCCGTCCTTTTCACACAAATAGCGAAAATTCCATAATTCGCTCTCTTAATACTTCTTTTCGTTGAAAGAAGTCTAATTTTCTTTAAAAAAAATTTACAGACTTTTATAGACATTCCCAGACATTTCAAATTTTTATCACAGAAATTTGAAAAAAATATCTGGCATCCCTGCCAAGAAGACTGAGAAGAAAATTTCGACCGCGAACCATGTTCCCTCCGTAAGCACAGGATCCATTTAACACTTACGAGCACGTTGGGCAGTCAACAAACAAAATATTATTAACAGTTAATTCGAGCCGAACTGCAGTTTCTATTATTTTTTGTGGAGAAGCAATAGTAAAGTCTAACACTAATAGCATAGGTTTTCATGGTTCTCTAACTGAATAAAATATAGTTGAAACACGTTCGGTAGTGTTCTCCGCAAACTGCTATTGTTACATTTTTTTCATACCTCACCGTTTGTACGGATCGGGTGCACCCACATTTTCTTCGTATGCGTGTGTTAGAATTTTCGGGAAACAGATAGCTATCACATACTCTCACTCGCGATTGCACAAACCACTCCGACGAGTCTCTAATGTCCAAAGAATTGATTGGTCTGTGCCGGCAGAAAACTGGCAGAAAACGCAACTGACGAAGTGGCTCCCGCACGTAATGTTCTTAGCCTTCCCGAATAAAAAAATCTCATAGATTTACAATTGAATGTATTGTAACCATACAATAGAATCTATAGTATGTACAATTAATATTATTGTTCACAACTATAAGATGACAATAGGAGTTATTGTTACCACAATAGAATCTAATGTAAACTGAGACATCGACAATAGAAAAGGGGGGTTGTTATGTATCTTAACTATAAAAAAAATCATTATTTTCCAAACAAATTTGAACCAATAACTATTAATTGTATTGTTTCAAAATTGTTGAAAATCCTAGCATATGGAGTGAATTGTAGATCTATTGTATTGACAATATGCATTTTTCCTTTGTCTGGTTCATAAACAATAAGATTCATGGTCGAAAATAGATTTTAATGTTATTTTATATTATTGTATTGTAACTGTATGGTTATTTTTATCCGGGTTATGTTTTCAAGTTACTAATCATGAAAATTTTGAGGAAACAGCGAAAGAAAGTTCACATTTCTAGGAAAAAAAGTTGACAACTAAAAATACCTCCCGCGACAAAAGCTTACTTCGATCTCATCGTGAATGGAGCTGAAAATTTTGGATAAAGTGAAGAAAGAAGCAAGAAAACTATACTAAAATGAACTAATTCAAATAACAACTTACTAAGAAAGATTAAACCTCGAATGCTTTATTAAACAAATAACCTTCAAGCTGCTTACAAACCATCAAATGCAACAACAAAAGTTATCTCAAGACATGACATATACACTCATATATAATCAATCACGCACTGCATCACCAAAATCTAACCAAACAATCGCTCGAAAGAAGAAAGCAAAGTGAAGAAGAAATCAAAATCGTCAGAGCCAAGAAGAAATAAGAAGAAATCATTAAAACTAATTGCACCAATATTACTAAACATTCAAACTGATCGTTTTGCCTGGTTATAAAAAATATGAAATTCAACAATTTACTCGCAACCTTTTTGATACAAAACCGCCATCAAAATACAGTTTGAAGCCGCATTACGCAACAGTATTAATCAAATGAATGTTACTAAGCCCAATTGCTAACTTTTACTACCACAAAACCACTGACTTACTACTAAACTAACGTCTGCGAAGCAACGAAGAGCTTCCCGAAGAATAACAAGTGCCGTCGAGGATCGCTCAGCGCACCTGAAATAATTGCGCAAGAATCAGCTACATACGCACAATGAATGATTCGCGTTCGGTTCGGTTCGGTTCGGCGCGGTTTGACGTTTCCATGGCCCGAAGAAACGCAACCCTGGGTTGAAGTGATGCGGCAGACGAGGAAATCCATTAGGAAGTTGGCTAATTTAATAGCGCTAACGGCCCATGGCAGTCCCTGTAATTACGTTACAAGAGCAAGCGGCCGGGAGCTAGCAAGCGAGAGAAAAAGTCTCACAACAGCATCCTCCACAAGTTAACATCCTTGAGGCACTGCGCCGGCGACGACGATGACGACGATGACGACGTCGGAGATTTGAACGAGAGTCGGCGGTTGCGTTGTGTTTTTGTTTTTGTAAGCGAAATTTTCGTGGTATGTTTTGTGACCGACCGACGGTGAGGGAGGACGGCCGGTAAGGGATTGGAGAGGTTGAAGAGGTAAAACACCACTCAGTTACATCGGAGGACAAACATCAAAGGGAACGAACGTAGGTGACGAATCGCTTTTTGGAGACGATTGCATCTTTTTCGGAGAGGTTTGAGATGGTTATCACGGGAAGAGATAATAACAGAAGACGCTAGATTATGGTGTTCCGATATGGGTTATATCTACGATAGTGGCGCCGTCGCTGGGGAAAGCTAGTCGTATTAATAGTTAAAAAAAAACATACACATGTTCATAATTTCTTGCCTCAAACCATTGATCAAAAGGCACATTTTGGAGAGTGTGGGTGGATAAAAAGCACGGTCTATGGCATTTTAGAAGCTAATAAATGTGTTTGAGAAATCTGGTATCCTTGAAAAAGCGATTGATTCTTCATTTATGAAAGCAACAGCGTTCTTCTGAGAAAAGCATCCCAAATTGTCTCAATAAGTTATGTATAAGCAAATTTGGCTTCTGATTGTCAAATCTCTATCTCTTGTATATTTACATATACAAGAAATAGAGATTCGATAACAGAAGCCAGATTGAATTATACATATTCTAGTAAGCGGCGTTTTTTAATGAAAAGTTTTCCGGTCAATTTACCTGACTGCAGCATCCTGTATGAGGGATATCTCAGGTTTTAAGCAACAGGAGCAATGATCGAGCTGCATTAACCTCAAAGGTCGTCAATGGTTCTGTAGAACAAATGCTAGAAGTAGCAGGAAAGTATGCCATTTTTGGTCCCAAGTCGAACAAAGGAAAACGACATCTTTTAGTTATGCCTTGTGGCAAAACATAAACTGCAGAACAACTCGTTTGACGCCTTGTTAGTTAATTATTTTCCATCTTAGTTTTAGGAATAATGTCTTGCATCAAAATTTGAACATAGCAATTTAGGAAAAGAAATCATTTTTAATTACATCAGAATTGATTCATCGGAACTACTCGCTACATTTTTCAGGTTTGTAGCAAATATTTTGTTGTTGTAATACCATCAACTGTCATCCAAAGTGCAACATTGGATTGAACGAATAATTGATTGGATAATAATTTTTCATCAATCATACATAACAAGACTGACAAAACTAAGAAACAAAGAGTGTTCCTATAGAAAAAAACAGCTCTCTTGAAAATAGATCCGCAAACGTTAATATTTTGGGTTCTTGTTCTTCGACGGAAACCTACAGCACTGCCTTGTTGTTCAAACTTTTCAAGAATGTACTACAGCAAAAAGTAGTCACCAAAATCTTCTTACTATAGTCTTCTCTATGTACGCATTAGCTTATACGAACACCACTATATGAATACTAATGTATGCGTGCACTGGTTAAGAGCTCGTTTTGCCACAGTCACTTTTATTCTGCAAAATGGCGTCGTATAAAGAACACGTGTGCGAAATAATTTTGCACATAAGAGGTCGGAAAAGCTGCACATGTCGCACGGCGATGTTGCAAAGACGTTGAATATCGTAAAATCGCCGGATACTAAAGTGTGAAAAACCTTTCAGCAGCGCTTGATGTTAAAGAGAAGGTCGCGCTTCTGGAGGCAACCATGATTCTCAATTTGTCGCGTAGTAAAAGAATTTAAGAAAAACACGAATATCCTAGTCCTAGATGTCGCCAAACAGTGAAGATGTCTCTTACGTTCGTGCAAAAAGTACGGGTTTAGGCAGGATGGTGTGACTCAAATCTCTTTGAGTGAAGCTACAGGTGCTAGACAAATTTCAAAGAGACGTGAAAGTGATCTGCCTCCATCACCTGTTTTATAAAGCAAGCGCACATCTCATTTCGAATTTGCTCTCGTCTCTTTGGGCATTATCGATTGCACTCTCTCTTGTCGTAACTCTGTGCGACACAAGTGCGAAAAACAGACACGGCGGTACTCTAGATTGGACCTGATCAAATTTATGTTTACTTCACATGTTTCATATTGCTTTGTGCAATGAACATACAAGGCCAATTGAATCAAGCATTTTATTGGACAACTGACAAACTGATAATTGTATGTACCATCCTTGAGTAACAATGGAAATAATCATCCAAGAGTAACGTGGCAGAGCATAGGGATGTATAAATAAATCTTACATATTCAATACAAGCACCTTTTGAAGTGCTAATAAGTATTACGTAATTTTCAATCGGCCCGACTTTATTGATACCATTAACCAAAACATGAGCCACCGCACGGAGTAAAGCACAGTGCATCGCGGAAAGATCTCACTCATTATCTCTGAAAGAGAAGTGCATGTGCGGTGTTCTGTCTCTCGTGCTGCTACGAAATCTCTCACTCGTTCGTTTTGTGCGCTCTTCTGAAACAGAAGACGCACATTTGAAATTGGTCGAAGCACTTGTATATTTTGCACTACTCTGTGTTTTTCGACAATCCCTGGTTTGAAGTCTGGACTATCGTAACAATTCGCAGAGCAAGAGCGCAAATTCGCGAGCGCGGAAATTATATTGACACTATGTTGAAGGAGTAAGACGGTTTGATAATTGACGACAAAACATATTGCAAAGCTGATTCAAAGCAGATTCCTTGACTGTTCCTGAAATACCTCGCTGGTCTTCTGAACAGTTTAGCCAACCTTGGTGGACGCCATAACTCCGCAATTGCGTAACCGCTTACGAAAGATAAGGAAACGGTTCTTTCGCAACCGGAATTCTACGAGTACGAGAGAGTTGAAGCTTGCCGAAGAGGAGTAAAGGGCGATACCGTCAAAATTTGGTCAATATCAACTTGACGTATTTCTTTCAATTTTGCATTTAAAAAACCTGAACACCCCTCATTTTGAAGGTGTGTGTGTGTAGAATGTTGTTCTATTTTGATTTTGGAATTCACTCTTCAGTTGTCAAAATGCCGTCCAAGCAAGAAGAGCAGCGTATCAAAATTTTGCTCGCGCATCGCGAAAATCCGAGCTACTCGCACGCAAAGTTGGCAAAACCGCTAAAGTTGCCAGATCAACCGTTACAAATGTAATTAAAGTGTTTGGGAACGTTTGTCGACAGCCAGGAAGTCTGGATCGGGAAATCGAAAACCGGAAGCCGCTGAGACGACAAAGAGAGTTGCCGGTAGTTTCAAGCGAAACCCTAACCTATCTCTCCGAGATGCCGCAAATAAGCTGGGTGTATCGTCTACAACCGTGCATCGAGCCAAAAAACGAGCCGGACTATCGACTTACAAGAAGGTAGTGACTCCAAATCGCGATGATAAAAAAATACGACGGCCAAAGCGCGATCCCGGAGGCTGTACACGACGATGCTGACGAAGTTTGACTGCGTGGTAATGGACGATGAAACCTACGTCAAAGCCGACTACAAGCAGCTTCCGGGACAGGAGTTTTATACGGCAAAAGGAAGGGAAAGGTAGCAGATATTTTCAAGCACACGAAACTGTCAAAGTTCGCAAAGAAATATCTGGTTTGGCAAACCATCTGTACCTGTGGCTTGAAAAGCAGCATTTTCATAGCTTCCGGGACTGTCAACCAAAGAAATTTACGTGAAAGAGTGTTTGAATAAACGTCTGCTGCCTTTCCTGAAGAAACACGGTTGTTCCGTACTGTTTGGCCGGATTTGGCATCTTGCCATTACGGTAAAAGGCCATGGAGTGGTACGCCGCCAACAACGTGCAGGTGGTTCCCAAGGTCAAGAACCACTCCCAACACGCCAGAGGTCCGCCCAATTGAGAAATACTGGGCTATTGTCAAGCGGAACCTAAAGAAGACCAAAAAAACTGCTAGGACGAGCAGCAGTTCAAGGCAAACTGGCTTTCTGCGGCGAAGAAGGTGGACAAGGTGGCTGTACAAAATCTGACGGCAGGGGTCAAGCGTAAGGCTCGGCAATTCAGATTTGGAAAAGCGGAAGCCTAACTGAATATTTTTCCTGAATTTTATACTAATTGAACTTGAAAGAAATTTAATTTGATTTTTAAATAAACGATTTTACCGATTTACACGCGTTTTCCCTTGACCAAATTTTTGACCAGTTATCACCCGCTTTAGAAGTCTTTTTTCCACGAGAACACCGAAGGAATTTCGGAAGCTGGTCGAGCCCAAATTTTGCTCATTTTGACGAAAAAATTCAGTATTTTGTAATGCTGCATTTAAGACGAAATTGGTCACAAACAGACCAGAAGCAACACCGTAGCGTGATTTCTTATCACTTGACATTCCGTGGGCGTGTGGTTTTTTCAATATTAAAAATTTTCAGAATAGGGTTCTTTACTTTCTTTACTGTTAATATGGTAGTTAAACCTGTTTTTGGATTGGGCAGATTGTATTTAATTTTTAGTTTTATTTAACCACCTTCAAATTCCTAAAACAATCATGCGCATTTTACCATGGCACTGGAAAATCCGCAATATCATTATGGTTGGCAATGTAATTAAATGCCCCGAGAGCGCTACAGATTTTTGATCTTAATCACTTGAAACTGTTTTTCTTCATATTCATATTGGGAATAGTCATAGACCTAAGGCCCAATGGATGATCCTCTAGAAGGTTCAGGGCGTCCGTTAAAGTGTCCAATCCACAGAGAAGATCCTAGAGCTGACATAATAATGACATTGATCCTGATCTTTTGGTGTTATCACAAAAAACGTTTTGGAAGATCGTCAAAGAATCTTCTGAACCGGTTTAAAACATCTCCAGCATCGTCGATTTCATACAAAATAAAGAAAAAAGCAGATTAAACTATTATACTACAT
>JASCZW010002065.1:47500-141164 GCA_034211315.2 Aedes japonicus | reverse complement strand
ATTGTTTGATGGCCATGTTCCAACAAAGATTTTTCATTAGTGCCCAACTGACGAACGTAAACAATGGCTTTTTCCGTAAATTATTCGTAATAGAAAATCTTCCTCTTCTATCGAATATAAGGGACTCTTGTTCTTCGAAATGGCTGTGGTAGATTAATGAGGAAAGTTCAGGGTGGCCACACAATCTTAATTTAAAAAATCCCGCATTTTTCCCGAATTTTTCCCGCATTTTTGCCTAATTTTCCCGACTTGGAAATTTTCGCGTTTAATATAAATTGGATTAAAAGATATGTGTGAAGGTTCTGAGTAAATTGTTCAATCTATAACTCTGGCTTGTTTCATTTAGGCAAAATGACGGGTAGCAGCCGCAAATCAGGTTTCTTCATTGTTGCGTAACCTGCTTTGATCTCTCATTTTGCAAACGAGAACAAAGATCGCTCAATATAAGTCAAGTTTATAGAAGCATAAACATCGAAGAAAAATAGTATAGCATTCGATGTTTTCGACTATAAAATGATGCACGTGCGTTGCGTGCATATTGTCTAAAGGACTTTATGATTTCAACATCGTTTACAGTTCGTAGACAATTCTCGGAGCTACCAAACTCTTTTAAGTTTAGTTCACCACCAGACACTTTTCATTTATTGAACATTGTTGGAAACTAAGTAATCGTTGAATTATTATTGTACATAGTAGTAAGCCATGAATTATTTTAAATCTAATTTTGTTCATTCGTTGCCCACATGTCGTTCGAGTAAGACCTACTTTTGACATTTTATGAGCCCAGACAGCTGCCATAGCAACGGCTCTGTTTGAAGGAAGAATTTTGTTTCACTGTCAAGACTCAAAAAATTCCTGGAAAAAAGGTGACGGATCCGAACGATGGAGATGGAAGAAGCTCTAGAGCGCATGCCGGCGGCGATGACAGGGTGGCTGGAACGCAAGCTGGCGGAACGAGACTACTGGAGGCATGGTGGCACTGCAGGCGAGAGAAATTCTTCGTGGCTTTGACGGCGGACATAGTCAAGGCGGAGATCATGCAGAAAGTCAAGGTGAAGGGTGGTTTGAAATCGCCCGAAAGCGAGGTGCATTCTTCAGCAAGCAAAATGTACCAAAGAAGCAAGTTGATAAGACTGGTGTGAAGTGTTTCCGTTGGAAGAAGCTTGGCTACTTTGCATCAGAATGTCAGATGGAAGCGAGTGGCGAGAAGAAGGATCAGCGAAGTACCCCGATAGGAAATGCAGCTATCTTCACCGCCCACGCATTGCAGAAGGACAACATGAAGCAACTCAAGACGATGTTAACCAGCCTGGACTTTGTAATGGAGAATCCAGCGAAGTACATAGCATTGAAGGTAAGCATTCCCGTCAACCGTTTAAGTCGAAAGGGCACCGAGAGGAATGCCTGCTAGATCTTATTCACTCGGACTTGTGCGGCTCGTCATCGCCGATGCATGTCGAAAAACCGTCGTGTATTTCTTGAAGTCGAGGACTTTGCGGAAAAGCAGGCTGGTGAAAAGTTCAAGCGAATCCGCACCGACAATGGAAAAGAGTATGTGAATCAAAATTTTCGAAGCTTCCTGCGGAAGGAGGGAATTCAACACCAGTCGTCTGCTCCTTACATCCCGGAGCAAAATGGATTGGCCGAAAGGGTGAATCGAACGTTGACCGAAAGAGCGAAGAGCATGCTGTTCGATGCTAATCTGAACAACCGTTTCTGGGCAGAAGAATTTGCAGTCGTATCCCACGTTGTCAACCGATCGTCGACAAAGGGACTGTCGGTGACCCCCGAGGAGAAGTTCTCCAAAGAGCGGCCGGATGTGTCGCACTTACGAAAATTTGGAACCAAGGTCATGGTACATGTGTCGAAGGAGAAGCGAAAGAAGCGGGACAGGAAGTCTGAAGCGTGCATTTTCGTTGGCTACATCTAAGGTTAGAAGGCGTATAGAGTTCACAGCAAGAAGATAAATAAGTTTTTGGTCAGGCGAGATGTGATAAGGACTCCCATCGAAGCGTCGAAAAGAAACGGAGTTATAGATCAGGTATTCGCTGAAAAACGACTCGATCAATGCTGCAGACTTGATCACAAAATTCAGCTTTGGAAGCAGCATCTTATCGTCTACCGCATCATCGACAACAACGAACAATTTTATTAGGAAAACCGACAAAATGCTCCGTTTGAAAGCCGGTTGACTTTAAGGTAACTGATACAATAGATTTCTAAAATTTACAGTAATGCACACAATGTCAATGCACACAGTCATAAAGATCAGCCAAGGAGTTCCAGTCAAGTAAAATAAGACAAAAGGAACGTTATGTGCGTAACCTTGCCTGTCACAGCCGTTGACTCAGATCTAAGCGATACGCCAATCTGTTTGTCTTCGCCCCTTCTTGAAAGAATGTTGTACAACGTACAAGCCACAGCTAACGTTGTTGAGGACTTCAAAGCCACGGCTGGCTTGCAGATCCCTGATTTCCCCATAAATTTTATAAACGCCTTTCAGTTGACAACCGGCCATCCTTAGAACACTGAGCTATCTCCTCAGCAATGCTGGATTTTCATAAAAACAGTTTCATTCCGTTAATTAGATCGTTGGAACGTTGATGACAAAAACGCTACCCAAGCAAAGGAAAATAACAAGCTGATATCATATAAGTAACAAGTTCTGTTATCCCAGTTATCATGTTGATTTCCGCTGTTATCGCATAACAAGTTTAGTTATCACCATTGGCAAATTTTGTTATCATATGTTATCATTTTGAGCACACTATTTTTTTATGAACGTTACAAACTAAAACTATCTCCAACATATTTGAACAAGAAATTTTGCTTTTGATCAAAAGATTTTTTTCAGTTATCAGCATGAGAATCTGATTTCAAATTTATAACATAATTTGAAACTATTTCAATAAATTTGCTTAGAATACAGGAGTTGTTATCAAGTTGTTCGCACTGATAACAAACTAAGTTATTATTATGATATTCAACGAATTTTTTTTTTGTTATTCATTCTTTTATTTTGGCTGCACAAATAAAAAGAAACACTGAATTTTCTGCTTTATCTAATGCACATAAAGGGAATGCTAGATTTGGCAGAAGATAATGCGATATTTCATGTAAATTTATGCCAGATAACGCCTGAATCGAGCCTGTTGTATGAAAGATTGCAAACAATATCGTTCTTTACGCTCCTTTGGCTTGGAAATACACGAGGGGAAATTTTACGCGCTTGTTAAAATTAATTATTTTTTTCTGTGTGTTTATTCAGCCTCAATGATAACACATTCAGTGATCAAAAAATGATAACCTGGTATTAGAACTTGTTATCAATTTGGTATAATCCTTTGCTCGGGTACTCATCTTATGAATTTCAAAGGTGTGAGCATGATTCCTGTCATATGACAAAAATTCCCGATGGATTGTGAAATTCCCGACTTTTTCCCGCATATTTCCCGATGATTTTGGATTCCCGCATTTTTCCCGCATTTCCCGATTTTCCCGAGTCTGTGGCCACCCTGAAAGTTTACAAGGTCGACAAATTCAAGGACGAAGGCGTTGTTTACGTTTGTCAGTTAGACCCTAATGAACAATATTTGTCGATTTCAGTTGCCCAAAATTGTCAGATGTCCAAAATTGCCAAAATATTGTGAACTCTGGTGCATCTATATGTTGTTGACAGCGTTGCAGAGCCCCTGTTGAATGCATCTTTGAATTCAATTCAGCTATACACAGTTTTTTTTACTGAAGTCGGTAAATTTGTACTGAGTTTTCAAACTGCTGAAAAAGTTAGTAAACTTTGGAACATTATAAAAATGTTGTATTTTTCTATCAATTGTATCAATTCTATCTATTTTGGAATGAGGATTCAGCATTTCAGTACATTTTGATAGAATTTATGTTATCTTTAATTATTAAGAATTATTTTTAAGTTTATCGAAGTTTTCAGCTGTTTGAAATTTCACCGAACAGATTTTGTGCGATTCTAACAATTTCCGCAGTCGTCGTAAGAGCATCGCGTATTCAAGGTTTGTGGGAAATTGAAATTGAAGTCCTCAATTCGAAAGAAAACTTTCAAAGTGCGGTGAAATGCGAGGAGCATGCATAGCAGTGTATGTAGAGCGTTGTACTTAAAATATGTTTGGCCTTCTTGGTACAAAAAAAGATTTAAAAGTACTTGTATAATATTTCAAGTACTCAGAAGAAATTCATGAGGAATCATATAATTCAAAAGTATTTCGAGATTATTCCAAGCACCTAATAGTATTTCTGAACTTTCTGTACTCTGGCGTGTTAAGTGTGTAGTCAAAGCATTCGATATTATTTGAAGAGTATTTTAAATACTGAAAAGTACCTAAACGTATTTCAATGAGTATTGAAAGTACTCGACAATTTATTTAAAGTACCTGAAATGTGTTGATTGATTGATTGCTTTATAAAATATACGATGTATTTTAATGTGATTGATTAATTTAATGCAATGTATGTGAAAATGTAAACAATAATTTGCATTCTATAATTTTTTGTTTTGAATGCATTGCAACGATGTTACGTGAGGATGGTCAAAACCCACTTCGCACAAAAGCCGAGGATTATACGCTCCGACCAAGGTGGTGAATACTCCTGCAAGGCCCCCCAGTGGTTCTATGTGAATGGAGGCATCAAGGCGAAAAGCACGGCGGCATACTCTCCGCAGCAAAATGGAGTATCGGAGAGGAAGAATCGGTCGCCGAGTCCGTTGGGACGGTGCTTGCTGGTAGACGCAGGCATGCACACTCGATTCATGATGGAAGCGGTTAACACAGCCTGCTACCTCCAAAATCACTTGCCGTAGGACGAACGCCGCAAGATATCTGGCATGGTCGAAAACCAGACTTTGGTTACTTGCGACTTTTCAGATGTAGTGGTTACGTGTTGATTCCGCCTTTGAAACGCAAGAAGCTGGATGTCAAAGCCGTAAGAATGACGTTTGTCAGCTACTCATCCAACCACAGGGCATACCGGATGTTGGATATTCGTACCGGAGAAATCAAGATCAGCTGACGCTATTTTTTTGGAGTTTGACGACGGACCGAAGGAAGAGCAGCTTAAGGTTGAAGGATTCATCATCATTGTTCCGTCATCATCAAAAGCAGTTTTTTCGTTTGATAATAAAATTTTGGAAATGAAAATGTATTCACTGTTGGCCGCTTGGCGAGCAGCATACAGTGAATATATTTTAACGAACTATGTTTTGGTTTTGAACGTAAAAACTGCTTTCGAATTTTGATGATGCCCACAAATTGATGATGAATCCTTCAACCTAAAGAAGGAGAAACCGTCCGGAAGACTGCAGCAGTCAGTCAAGCCGTCGAGTTCCGTCAATGCTGGTGATATCGAATGGGAGATAGAAAATTTCTCTAAGCCGTCTGAAAATCGTGATTGTGCTGAAAGAGGAAGACGAGTTCCTCGGCTGGGAAGAAGGAGGTTTACAGGCTGGAGAAATTTTCGGTGAAGGCGATCTGCGTGCTTTTGGAGAGATCAACAGCTGGCGGTTCTCCGGTTCGTTACACGAATGAAGTCACCTAGTGCAAGAGAACGCAGCTGAACCACAGTCGTACCGTGAAGCCATATCTAGCTCGCAATGTACCCAATGAAAATCAGCGATGGACGAAGAAATAGAATCGCATCGGGAGAATGGAACCTGGGAACTTACGATACTTCCGCTTCATCGAATGTCAATTAGGTGCAAGTGGATATATAATTGCAAAGTGGAGGAAAACGGAAAACTTGTGCGCCATAATGCTCGTTTAATGGCGCAAGGTTTCTGTTAAAAGTACGGGAAGGACTACGACTTAGTGTTTTTACCCGTCGTGAAGCCGATAACTCTTATGACGATGTTGACAGTCACCAATGCGAGGAAGATGTTGGCTAAACATGTCGACATAAAGACCGTGTACCTCAACGGGTACCATCAGGAGGAGATCTACGGCCTCAAGCAGGCGGCCCGCGTATAGAACAAGCGGATCGACAAGGTTCTCAATGCCATGGGGTTCCATCTGGCGAAGACCGATCCGTGTCTTTACATAAGGGAGGTAGCAAGTACGTACTGTTTCCTTTTGATTTACGTCGACGACATTATCGTTATTTGTGCGACGGAGATCGAGTTCGCAGAGATCGTCGGCGTCCCTGAACGTAACTTTAAGATCACGGTGATGGAAGACCTAAAGTTCTTCTTGGGCCTTCAAGTCCGTCTGGAGGCCGGACAGTATCGGCTCAATCAAAAGCTTATTTGAGTCGCCTCCTGGATAATTTTGAAATGACCGAAACGAAGCCGTCGAAAGTGCCGATGAACCCTGGCTTCCTCTAACAAAAGGAGAAGAGGAGCAAAAATCTGGAATCCGTGGAACAGAACCAGAGCCTAATTGGAGCTTTGTTGGTACGTCGCCGTAAGTACTAGACCGGGCATTTCAATAGCAACCTCTATCTTGAGAAAACGTGTGCATGGGCGCCGCAGCCGACTGGAACAAAGCCAAGCGGGTGTTACGCTACCTCAAATCAATGATCAACTTGGAGCTCTGCTGGGATGCACTGATCAACCGTTCGAGTGTTTTGGGGATGCGGATTGGGCCGGAGATGAGTCCGACCGCAAGTCAAGCTCGGGGTATCTATTTAAGTTTTGTGGCGGAGTCATCGGATGGGGCTGCCGAAAGTAAAAATGTGTCGATCTATCAAGCACCGAGGCCGAATATGTCGCTTTAGCAGAGTGTTTGCAGGAGCTTCAATGGATCCGGAAGTTGATGAAGAGTGTAGGAGAGCAGCTTGATTATCCGATAGTCGTCAGGAAAGGCAATCAAACTTGCATCGCCCTTACGAAAGCAGACCAGAACGAGAAGAAATCTAAGCACATTGATACAAAGTATTGCTTTGTGGAAGATCTAGTTTGTGAAGGTGTGGTGCTGTTGCAGTACTGCCCTCTTAGCTGATGGAAGCATAACTACTGACCAAACCGATGCAGGCGGTTAAGTTGAAGACGATACGAGAGGTGATTGGCGTCAAACCGACCAGTGTTGAGGAGAAGTGTGAACCCCCCGGTTCAAGTCATCGATTTGTTTCAGTGCAGTCTAGCGCAGGCAACACTGCCTAGTTAAATCACTTCCGCTGTAACTGTATAGAAAATTTTTCATTTGTTATTGCCGTCGAGTACAGTTCACAAGTTTTTCATTCTTGGTCCGAGCCTCCCGTCTCAGCTAACAAAGACAAGTACTCCGAAGTTGGCCAACGTGGTCGCTGATAATATCGAGAGATCCGTCAGTGCTCAACCCATCCGGCGTGTGGCTCATAGACACAATCTGAGGGGAAGGGTTGCTCGGAAGAAGCCTCTTCTGTGAAGAGCAAATTTTAAGAATCGACTGGATTTTGCGAAGGAGCATATTGACAACCTTTTGGAGTTTTGGAACAAGGTGGTTCTTTCCGACGAGACGAAAATTAATCTATTTGGATCCGATGGAAGACAGATGGTTTAGAGGGAACCGAAACCTTTCTGTCTAGATTTCATTTCTATGAAATGCGCAGTGTGCTTTTCAAGAGCGAATGTGGTGTAAAGATATAGAGACTCGAGTAGAAAAATTTGCGATATTTCAACGGGAAGTTCCCAAGTGAAAACGTATTGCACGATCAATTGATATTTTGGTGAGAATTCCATCACTGGTGGCTACCGTTACTTTGTATCCTTCATCGATGACCATTCTCATTTTGCGCTGGTGTTTCTGCTGAAAGAGAAGTCGGAGGTTTTCTTGAAGTTTCAAGAATTCGAGGTCATGGCAATTGCTGCGACGGGCGTACGTATTGTCAGGCTAACGGTTGACCAAGGCCGGGAATATTGTTCGGGAAACCAACATTGATTCTACAAAGCGAAAGAGATACAGATAGAGCCAACAATCACTTATTCTCCCAGCAAAATGGAGGTTTAACCGCACTCTTGTTGAAAAGGTTCGGACTATGTTGATTGACTCGACGCCACCGAAGTCCATGTGGGGAGAAGCTGCACTGACTTGCGTTTTTCTCAAGAACCGAAGCTCCATGTCTACCCTGCCGAAGGACCTTACCCCAGCCGAGAGATGGACAGGAAACAAACCAAGCCTGGACAAACTGCGAGCTTTTGGTTGTCAAGCTTACGTCTGGATACCCAACCGATATCGAAAGAAACATGATGCCAAAAGTGAAGAAATGGTAATGGTAGGATATGCTCTCAACGAATATAGGCTGTGGAACCAGCAAGCGTGCAAGATTGTGATTGCTCGTGACATTAAATTTAACGAAGGTTGCTTCCCATATGCTAAGGAATGCCATAGCCAAAGGGAAGAAAAGTTCGTTGTTCCTGTAATGACCGAGCAAGAAGGGGAAGATGCAGACCAAATCGCACAGATTATTGCACCCGATGATATGGTTGAAGAGATCATGGTATCCAAGCCGGAAGACAACGCTGATCAAAGAGGAAGGTGAGTCCACAGCACTCCCTTCGCAACTTGAACGTGGCGAAGATTCCGGCCTACCAGGCGATCTGACCACGAGGCGCAGATTTCCGGGTAAGTTGCTCAACTATATAACCGGATTCGAAGCAACTGCTGTCGACCCTTTTTCCCCAGATGGGCCAGGCAGTTATGGTGATAAGCAGCCTGTAACAATTCCGATGGCTGGATGATGGCGGTTCAAGGCGAACTACGATCGATGGAATCCAACAAAGTGTGGAAGTTCATGAAGCGACCCAATAAAGTCAAACCTTTGAAAATCAAAAGGGTATTCCGGCTTAGGGACGACAAACAAGCAGTTCACGACTTGTGCCCAACAGAGAAACACTGGAAGACTCTGAAACAAACAG
The DNA here is from genome assembly GCA_034211315.2 of Aedes japonicus. NCBI lineage: Eukaryota > Metazoa > Arthropoda > Insecta > Diptera > Culicidae > Aedes > Aedes japonicus. The sequence goes on along the minus strand of JASCZW010002065.1, from coordinate 132,307 downwards.
TCCGTTACTTGAAGGCTACCAGCAGCATGGGTCTGGTGTGTACGCGAGAAGAAGGATCCAAACCACTTGTAGGCTACGTGGATTTTGGGCATCGGATCTTGAGGACAGAAAGTCTGTTACTGGCTTTTCGTTTAAGGTGTTCGGTTCAACCGTTTTTTGGACAAACCGAAAACAAACCTCGACGTCTTCCAGCGAGGTGGAATATGTCGCTTTGAGCACGGCAGTTTTGGAAGCAATATTCTTGAACGGAATTCTTGAGGACCTCAATTGCAAAGCTAATGGACCACTTTCAATATTTGAGGACAACAGAAGATGTATTGGGATGGCACGAATCCCGGAGTCCAAAAGTGTCAAACATATCGGCATCAAACACCACTTTGTCCGAGACAACGTAGCAGCAGCAATCATCCAGATTGAACCCATCAGCACAATGGCCGACATACTCGCAAAATCCCTGGACGTGTCTCGGTTTCAAATTCTTCGCTCTATGATTGGAGTCACCGATTGAGAAGGGGTATTGAAAAACGAAGCAATCGCTGATTCAATATGCCTGACAGCAACCGCTGGTCCCATGAAGAACTCCATAATTTAAGCATTCATAATCAAGCTCTCGTATTTAAAAACCTTTAATAAACGTTATAAGTTCTTGTTAGTTCCCGTCGAGCGTTTTAATTCTCGGACCACAGGAGAACCCCATCTAGCACTTGTGGTGGGAGGTTAAGCACCGATTGAATAACACCAATAAATCAAAAGCAAGAAACAAACGGGAACTCATACTGTCGATTCAGGATATTTGGAATAGTATTTCAGCAACGGTGACCAGGAAGCTGATGGAATCAAGGCCGCTGCGATTGAAGGCTGATCTAGATGCCAAAGGTGGTCATAAGAAATACTAAAAAAAGAATTTTTTTAAAGATTTCCGACATTGTTTAAACTCATTTTCTATGATAATGACGCTTAATTTTGTAACATCCGAATGAGTGATTTTTAGCCAATTACAAATGAATTTGTTGTTGTTTTTGTTTCTTGCATTAAATACAAGAGAAAAAGATTGTTTCTACCATGTGTACAAGTTGTTTGCTTTTATTCACTTATAACCCAGAAAAACTTGGGGATTTCTTGATGAATCACACATGTACGCTCAATTTAGAGACTAACTGTACATGTACGAAGGGATTCCATAGTATTACAAGCGTTTTAATCTTCTCGGTAATCTCGCTGTCCACAACGCTCAGTTGTTTTTCCTGGGCTTCAATTGGAACGCACATCATTTGTGAAGTTGAAATTCTCATCTATTCAGTTCGTTACAAACGTGCAACTAGGGTCTAGTCATATGCACCGAATATAACCATTCGCATTCATGAAACAGTTGCATATTTTGCAATGAAAAAAAAGGGGATAGCAACTTTTCAGGAGCAGAAGTGTACACTTGATAACCCTTTTAGTCTTCAGTCCAAACCCGTTGGACTGGCTTCACTTACCGGTATACTCCGGGAAGCAGATGATGAGCGGTGACCGGGTGATTTTCTCCTCGAACAGATCCTTTTTGTTCAGGAACAGTATGATCGATGTGTCGACGAACCACTTTGAGTTGCATATCGAATCGAACAGCTTCATGGACTCAATCATTCGATTCATCTCCTCATCCTCCGCCAGCACCAGATCGTATCCTGCGAAAATTGAATGGTTATGAATTTGCACAGAGTGGGAATGAAACATTCATTCAACTCACCCGACAGCGCTACGCAGAAAATGATTGCCGTTACACCTTCGAAGCAGTGTATCCATTTTTTTCGTTCTGACCGCTGACCACCCACGTCAAACATTCTGCAATCAAACACAATAGGTTAGATGTTAGCGACAAGTTTGCCGAATTTATAATGGTTTAGCGTTTTGATTGACACTTTCGTTGTCCGTGTCATACTCACTTGAAGTGTATACCCTTAAAGCTAAAGTGCGTCTCGACGATGCCGGTCGTTTTGACCCGCGTCCGGAGGACATCCTGCTGGGTGGGGATGTAGTTTGGCTGTGAGATGCGGTCCAGCGAGTTCAGGTAGTAGGCTGCGGAGTCGTTCAGCTGGTATTCGCGCGACCGGGAGAAGCACTGCTGCACGCCCGGATCGGTCCACAGTTTCTTCATGAGCGACACCAGCTCCGGCGTCAGTTCGCCCTCCTCGGTGGCGGAGGCGTATGTGAAGAATTGGCGGGCAATGTCCTGCAACGGGGGGGAGAGGGAAATTCAGTAATTTTGGTTAGTTTGATTGAGGTTTTTAGATCGAATTAAAAATTATCGTCGGTACTTAGCTATTATAAACAACGATTGCGAAGTTTGCGAGGTTAAAATGAGATCGCATTGGTCTTCAGGTGGTCAATTGTTTTGTTTTGACATCTTGAGCTGTAGCTTCCAACAGAGTGCTCAATACAAAGACAAAGCTTTTGTGAAAACTTTTCACTATATAATCTTAGTAAGCCAAAACGCCTGCCGGCTTACGAAAATTGATCGTTTCATGGCATTTTTGCTCCAAAGACTTAATGTTGGCATTGATTATTGAATCAAACCGGACTGCAAGCTATTTGAAAGATAATGATTTGGTAATGTTCCATTCTAAGAGATTAAGATGCAATTGGCTTTTGATTACACACAACCAACTAAGTTTCCTGCGATGAGAATCCGATCCCTAGATTCATAGGTCAAGAAGATAGGTTACCAAACGAATTTTGCAATGGTCCTTGCAAATTGATGGCATGTGAGCCTTTTAAGGAAATCAGGCAGTAGTCAGCAAGTTGTCTTAGCTTGCATTGTTCTGCCAAACTAATGTTAATATCTTTGTCGTAATAGTGGGGTTGTTTTTCTTACAACAAATTTAAAAACATATCAATTAAAACTCCTCAACGTCATCTACATCTCTACAGCTTATCTGGAATCGATATTCTTCTAGCGGTGGAAGAGTGTCGACTGATTCAGTACCGATTGCCACCACTGTTGCATATTTTGGAATGGAATGGAGCTCGAGATGGTTCTGAATGTTGAGGGCCTCACTGCCATGGGGATCTTTGATGACTTTCCACACATCAATCTTGAACAGAATCTGCTCCTTGGCCAGCAGGTTTAGGTATGCGCATCGTGGCATCAAGCATCTTCTGCAAATTTCTCGTGATACTAAGTCCACCGGTGTAAACAACCAATTCTATCGGATAGGAGAACTTTGAAATAATCATGGCGGATTAATGAGGCTTGGTTTCAATGTCGCGAAATTCGTGGAAGAAGTCATTGTTTGCGTTTGTCAGTTAGGCCCTGATGAAAAATCATTGTTGATTTAATTGATAGTTAAGAAAATGTCCAGCCAAAAACAACCATTCGCTCAAGATGTGAGCAACGCTGGCCCAGTGCACATCTGCAGATGAAGTATAAGTGAGTGCTGAAACTCGAACACTCGAACACAACCGATAAGTAAAGTATGTCAAAGAGAATAATCCATTTTGTGTTGACAACACAGCAGTCAAAAGCGGCAATTTTGACAGCCTGCGTTTTACACCCCGACACTGAAAATAAACACGCTCTAGTTTACTCACTTTTGTTGTGTGTGTGTATGTGTGTGTGTGTGTGTTTTTTTTTGACGAGATGGAAAATCTGCAACCTGGCACCTGAAGAACTCAGGGTGTGGGGATGAGGATGCCAACTCCTCGACCCACTAAAAACCCACCCCCTCTCGGGACCACCGTTTGGTATTACTTCGGGGAGGGGGCTATTGTGCTTGTTAGGCAACCACTATGTCTAACTACTTAGGGCTTTAGTAGTTAGGTTGCCCCTGCGACCTGCCTTTGGTCGTTTCGCCATTTTTGTTGGAGATCGAGGACGATTTGGGAGGCTGCTACGCATACCGCGTCCCAGATGTACACATGTTCCATGGTTTCCTCAACTCTCGCGCACTCGCTGCATGCGGAGGACTGTGCAAACCCATATTCGTGCAGGTATTGTTTAAAACAGGCGTGGCCAGACAATATTTGGGTTAAGCGGAGGTGCACTTCACCGTGTCGCCTACCAACCCACCCAGTTAAATCCGGGATTAATCGATGGGTCCACCGAGCTTTGGTGGAATTGTTCCATTCCCTTTGCCACTTAACCATGGATGCGGCTCTAGTGGTCTTCCGAATACCTCTTGTTCCACGTTGTTCGAAGCACTCTATGTCTTCTTTTATGACAATGCCTATTGACATCATCCCCGCAATGACGCAGACCGCGTCGCGTGATACCGTTCGGTAAGCACTAACCACTCTTAGGCACATAAGCCTGTGCGTATTCTCTAGCTTACTAGTGTAGCTCTTAAAACTCAAGGCGGTGATCCATGCCGGCCCGCTGTACCTAAGTATGGACAGGGCGACACTGGTCAGTAGTTTACGCTAACTCGCTTGCCCCGCCGAGCTATTCGACATAATGCGGGATAATGCCAATATAGGCATAGAGGCTTTCTTGCAGGCGTTATCGATATGACTGATGAAGGACAGCTTATCGTCGATCATGACCTCAAGATACCTCAAATACCTCTTCGATTCGATTGTGCAGCTACCTGTACTGATCGTCGCATGTTGCTCCGATTTTTGATTCTTCACCACCGTGTCCTCAGTCTTATGGTGGGCTAGCTCCAGTTGCCTGGAACTCATCCATCTCTCCACAATGCCAATGGAGTGCGAGGCCGTTACCTCGACCTCTTCGATGGATTCACCACATATCTCCAGGGAGATGTCGTCCGCGAACCCGACTATCTTCACCCCGTTCGGGAGCTCAAGCCGTAGTACCTCATCGTATATCGTTTTCCATAACATCGAACCCAGGATCGAACCTTGTGGGACCCCTGTGGTGATCTGGACACGTTTCGCGCCTGCCTCTGTGTTGTATACCAGTACGCGATTCTGAAAGTAACTCCCAAGTATCTTGTACAGGTACCCAGGAACCTGAGGGTGTTGGAGCGAGTCGGCGATAGCCACCCAACTGGCGCTATTGAATGCATTTCTCGCGTCAAGGGTGACCACTGCACAGTATCGTACTCCTCGCCTCTTGCGCTGGATTGCCACCTCAGCCGTCTTGGTGACGGACAGGATGGCATCCACCGCCGAATTCCCTTTGCGGAAGCCAAACTGGTTATTAGACAGACCGCATACATCCTCCGTGTACGTTGTCAGTCTGTTGATGATCTCTCGAGCACCTTACCCGCTGTATCCAACAGACATATAGGTCTATATACTGATGGATCTCCTGGTGGCTTCCCTGTCTTTGGTAGCAACACAAGGTTCTGAATTTTCCAGGCATCCGGGAAGACGCCCTTGTCCATACACCTTTGCATCACCACTCTAAACATTTCGGGATCCAGCAAGATAACCGTCTTGATGGCCAGGTTCGAAATACCATCCGGTCCCAGTGCTTTGTTCATCGTTAGTGACTTTGCTATCGCAATGAGTTCCTCATTCGTCACCGTCGAATCGTCGCCGGCCCCCGTTGTGCCGTTGTCAATGAGCCGCCCACTCTTCCGTCGCTATGACAGCGTTAAGGTCTGGGATACTGGAACGCTGGTCATGGGGGGCGGAGGGCCATGGACTCGGGTCGTGGTTCGGAAAGAGTCCCCCAACAATCACCTGCAGCAGCTCTGGTGATTGCTCGGTTGGAGCCGCCGATCCTCTGGTTTTGGCCATTACTACCCGATAGGCGTCACCCCACGGATTCGTATTGACATTCTGACACAGGCCCTCGAAGCAGACTCGCTTGCTGACCTTTATCTCCCTCCTCAGTGCTGCCTTCTGACCGCGCTCTTTGCATCCTCCGTCTTGCGAGGAGGCATGTTCTACGGAGATAGGCAATCAACTCCGTCCACCAATACACTGGCGATCTTCCATTCCTCGATTTGACTTCCCTCGGCATGGTCGCGTCGCACGCTCGTGTAAGTGCCATAACGAGTCGTTCGCCGCAAGGTTCCTGGGTTTCCCGTATGTTCCGTTCCCTCTCAAGCGCCTCTTTAAATGTCTCTACATCAAAGTAGAACGTCCTCGATCACGCTGGCTTGTATTGTGGACGATACAATAACGAACCGCCAAGTGGTCGCTATGGGTGTAGCCATCATCCCCCTTCCAATTGCTAAGCAGCCCAGGACTGCTGAATGTTATGTCGATGATCGATTCCGCTCCGTTTCTATGGTAGCTACTCTTGTTGGCTAGATCCACATTGAGCCTATCCAAACCTCCAGAAGAATCTAGCCCCTAGGGTTGGTAAGGCGGCTCCCTCACTCGAACGCCCAAGCGTTGAAGTCCCTCGCTATTACCAATTGGTTTAGGCCAGTTAGCTCAGTTGTTTTCCGATCGAGCATATGGGAAAACTGTTAGATCGACCATCGGTGCGTAGCAGCTGTAGACACTCCATTCACTATTACGACCGCGAAGCCTTCGTTTGTGGTAGACACAACCTCCTGAATCGGGTACTTGCCCGTCGTCCATAATGCCGCCATAATGCCTCTCCGTAACCCAGTTTCCGTTGCCGGCTGGGATGAGGTATGGGTCGGAAATTATAGTGATATCCGATGCCGACTCGCGAACTGTCTGACACAGCATTTGCTGGGCGGCCTCACAATGGTTCAGGTTAAGTTAGGTTACCCGCATTACGGTTGGCTCGTTGGAATACCCTTAGCGGCCGGGCACTTGCCCCCCTTCCCCCATGACGTGTTTTTCATCCGGTTTCCCGGCGCACAGCAAGCATTTTGGGGAACTTTTGCAATTCCGCGCCTTGTGGCTAGGGCTGTCACACCTTCTGCACATTTTGTTCCTATCTGGGCCTTTGCACTCCCAAGAAATGTGCCCGCTCTCTAGGCATCTGAAGCTTGCCTTCGGCGGCTGGTGTAGGCTTAGTGGGCATCTGGACCATTCCACCTTCACCTTCGCCACTTTCAACGCCGCGTCCGTGTTGACTGCCGCTACCCTCATGGTTGCCACCTAGGTCCCGAGTGGACCCTTCCGCAGACAGGTGTCTGCGGCGGCAACCTCGACCTTGCACTATTCCTTAAGTGCAGTAGAGATCTCGTCTACCTCGGTGATCTCGTCCAGGATTTAACGTAGGACTACGTTTCTCTTTTCTATACCGGGGGCATTCCAAAATTTTAAAAAAATGAGAGAGTTACGCAAAAGTGAAAGTTTTTTGAAAATCGCAAAAACCGTTGGAAGAATCCGTTTGCGAGCAGGATATCGTTCTTATCGGGCCAGCAAGCAACCAAACAGAACGTTGAAGCAATGTTTCGTCACCAAAACTCGAGCTCGAAAATTATACCAGCAGGTTTTGACGAAGTACCAATGATGCCTGCTCATCGACGATGAAACCTACGTCAAAATGGATTTCGAACAGCTTTCTGGTCAAAAATTCTGCACAAAAAAAAACTGATGGGAGATGCATCTGCGGAGCAAAGACCAAGGTGTTCGTGACGAATAAGACGATGGACTCGACGCTGTACAAGAAAGAATGCCTCAAAAACCGCGTACTACCTTTCATTAAAGTCCATAAAAGTCCCGTGTTTTGGCCAGATTTGGTGAGCTGCCACTACAGCTGGGAAGTCATCCAGTGGTACCGCGATAATAACGTAGATTTCATCGATAAAAACATAAAACCACCCAACTGCCCGCAGTTCCGGCCCATCGAGAGATTTTGGGCAATAATGAAGCGGAAGCCCAAGAAAAGTGGAAAAACGGCTCGGAACGCGACTCAGATGACCAAAATGTGGAACAAATGTGCCAAGAAAGTTGACTCCGGAGGTGTGCAGCGTTTGATGGGAGGAATAAAGCAGAAAATGCGAACTTTCATTAGAAACGAAAAGAAATGATTTGTATTGATATTGCTACCTTTAAGTACAATGGATTACCTTTGTTTTGATTTATTTAACTTATTTGTACGTCAATCCGTTACAGAGACACAGATGATTTTATTATTCCGGATTCTAAATGGATATAGCTTTAGATGGTTGAATCTCCGGAACAAGGTTTGTGGTGCTCAGTTTCTGCGTGTTTCACTTTGTTTAAATGTAGTCGACACGAATCACAGATTGTTAAAGACGTATTCAATGGAATTCTTGAGTAATGTTTTCGTTTAATTTACGAAGCTTTACCGAGCACCTTGTTTTAGGAAAGGGTTTGCAACACTTCACCTTATTGAAATTCGTTTTGAAATTATTATTAAACATTCAAAACAAATTTGTTTATTGATGCTTTCGGAGAAGTGGAAGGTGCAGGTAGTTTTAAATTTCTAAGTACACTATCGGCAATACCCAGCAGCGGGCCCAACGGACGAGTTTTTCAAGCTACTGAGAGCCTTTAATGCTACCTAAAATTCAGGCTGGCAACATTTGAACCAAAATGATTATAAACTGTAGGGGACCCATAGCGCTGACGTCATTGGCAAAGTATGCTTTCCAGGATTTAGTAGGCCAGGGACATAGCTTTCAACGGGAAAAGTATGCGATTTGACAGTTATGTACTCGGCATGTTTGCGTGTGAGAACAAGACGAACAGTAGCGCTATGCATCCTCTATAGTTTATAATCTGTTTTATTTGAATCGTTCATTCAATCGCCCGCAAGATGGCAAAGAGAGAGCAGCGTAAATTTTTTTTTATACATTTCGAAAAACCAACTCTTGTTGATGGAGAATCAAGAAAAACTTATGAAAAGATCGTATTTTCGAAAATTATTCGAGAATGATAAAATTAAATCGCACATATCTCGAGAACGGGTGCTCTTACGAAAGTCATCATCAGGAGCTTAAATTTTTTTAAATACTTCAAGAATCAGATTATATAACGGACAAATCGCTAGAACTAGAAACAAGCAATAGGTAGTATAAGAGCCTGATCAGTTGCATAACCTTTTGTCAGTCAAGGGGATTTCCCCCCTTGCCTATCCCGCATGGGGTAGTATGACAAAGGGTTATGTGCCTGATCGGATACTACCGTTCAAATGCCCTCCGCTCGTTTTCAATCTTGTATCTTTCAATTTCAAAGCCTGCCGTTACCCTATACGGAACTATCAATACACTTTCTTTTCATGTCTATTTGTTCTAGCAATAAAATTACTGTCCGCTCCTAGCACTTCGCATGGAGTCTCATCTGCTTCTGCTAACTTCATCAAAGATCGTTACTTCCGCGCTGGGGAGAATACAAAAAATAACAATCAAAAGTGCAGATTATATAATCAGAATACGTTTATTCCTTCGCTAAAATTTGCGTAATAACTTCAAGTTTTTACAGTCAAAATATAAATAAAAAAAAAACGTTTTTTGAGATATTTTTTGAATTTTCATGTTAATTGTCGATTGGTTTTCTGAAAAAAAAAATTACTGTGTATATTTTGTTCACAACCTTTACACATAGGGTCACAACTTGTTCTTATTTAGACAGTTTTTTTGTACAACCAAAAGTTTTCGAGCTGCAAATTATTAATTGAAGTGCTATTCAAAATGCTTACGCCCTTTTTAAAACTGACTCTTGAGTCACACACATCTATGTTAGCGCGGAAAATGCTCAGTCTGTATGTGTATATGCAAATGTCGGCTGACGAAATAAATCTATATAATGAAAATGAGTTGGGGTTTCCTTTGTCACGATTTAACTCGCGAGCGGAAGGACCGATCGGCGTGAAATTTAGTATGCAGGGATTTTTGGGGCCGGAAAAGGTTCTTATGATTGTTTGAGACCCCTCCCTTCACTGGAAAGGGGGGCTCCCATACAAATGAAACACAAATTTCTACACAACTCGAGAACTTACCAAGCAAAAGAAACCAAATTTAGCATGTGTGAGTTTTTGAAGGCAAAAAAGGATTTAATGGTAGCTTGAGAACCCTCCCCGTCATAAAAGAGAGGGGGGGATCCCATACAAATAAAACACAATATTCTGCATAACTCGGGAACTAATCAAGCAAACGGAACACAATTTAGCATGTAGTTGTTTTTGAAGACAAAAAATGTTTCTATGTTGGTTTGAGACCCGTCTCCATCCGAAAAGGGGGGGAGGGGGCTCCGATACAAATGAAAAATAATATTCTGCATGACTCGAGAACTAAACAAGCAAATGGAACCAAATTTAGTATGTGGTGTTTTTTGAAGACAAAAAATTGTTCTTTGTTGATTTGAGACCCCTTCCTTTTCTAAAAGGGGGGGGGGGGACCTATTCAAATGAAACGCAAATCCTTGCATAACTCGAGAACTAATAAGAGAAATGGAACCAAATTTCGCATGTGGAAGTTTTTGAAGGAGGGAAATGTTTCTATGGTGATTTGAGACTCTTCCGTCATATGAGGAGGAAGGGGGGGGGGGGGGGTGCTCTCAAACAAATGGAACCCAAATTTCTGCATAAGTCGAGAACTAATCAAGCAAATGGAACCAAATTTGGAATGGACGAGTTTTTTAAGGCATGAAATGTTTTTATGGTGGTTCAAAGCCCCTCCTCCCTCTAAAAAGGGGGGCGCTCATACAAATGAAACACACATTTTAACCAAACATGAGAACTATACCTACTGCTATGCAAATTTGTGTTCAGTGGTTTTTGGGTCCGGGAAAGCATCTTATGATAGTTCGAGAGCCCTCCCGCCTCTAGAAAGGGTGGGATCCCATGCAAATGAAAAACAAATTCCTGCATAACTCGAGAACTAATCAAGCAAATGGAACCAAAATTGGTATGGGTGAGTTTTTTAAGGCAAGAAATGTTTTTATGGTAATTTGAGACCTCTCCTCACTCTGAAAAGGGGGGCTACCATACATACGAAACACAAATTTAAACCAAACATGAGAACTATCCCTACCGCTATGCAAATTTGTATGCAGGGGTTTTTGGGTCCGGGAAAGGATCTTATTATAGTTCGACACCCCTCCCGTCTTTAGAAAGGGGGGCTCCCATGCAAATGAAAAACTATTTTCTGCATAACTCAAGAACTAATCAAACAAATGGAACCAAATATGGCATGTGGAGGTTTTGTAGGCAAGAAATGTTTCTACGGTGGTTTGAGACCCCCTCCTCTTTGAAAGAAGGGGCTCTCATACAAATGAACCACGAATTTGAGCCAAACATGAGAATTATCCCAACAGGTGTGACTATTTTTATGCAGGGATTTTGGAGTCAGAAAGATTCTTATGATGGTTCGAGACCCCTCCCGCATCTGGAAGAGGCTACTCCTACACCAATGAAACACGAATTCCTGCATAACTAATCAGACAAGTGGAACCAAATTTTGGATGTGGGGGTTTTCGGAACCAAGAAATGTTTCAATGGAGATTTGAGATTCCTCCCCTCTCTGGAAGGGGTGGGCTCTCATGAAAATTAGACACAAATGTCAACCAAACATGAGAATCATACCTATTATTATAAAAAAATTAAATTTAGGGGTGGTTGAGGCCAGAGAAGGTTCTTATGATGGTTCGAAGCTCCTTCCCCGCCTGGAAGGGGAGGACTTCCCTACAAATGAAACACAAATTTCTGCAAAGCCCGAGTTCTTGGAATTGGAGTTCTTCAAATGGAACCAACTTTAGCATGTGGGGGTTTTTGGGCAGGATTTTTTTCTTAGGTGGTTCAAGACGCCGTCCCTCTGAAGAGGGTGAAGGAGGGCTTTAAAACCAATGAAATAGACATTTGAACCAAACATGAGTATTATCCATGCAACTGAAAAACAAAATGTGTATTTCTCGGGTAAGAAGTATATTCTGATAGAAGTTTGAACCCCTTTTTAGTCAAGAATTGCAAGAGAAAATTACGTACAAACTGATAGGATACGGCTTCGTTTGTCTTTGAAATGCTTCTACGCAGAAAGCAAAACCGGTAGAAACTACCGGTTCAAGGGTTAAATTAATAACAAAAACTTTTTTTTTCCATAAATAACACACACAAACAAACAAAAATATTTTAACCAGATTCATTCAGAACAAAAACCATAAACGCGCCAGTTCTGTTAATTTTTCATTAATTTAGTCGCATGCGTTGCAAGGCTCGCACCGGGTTCAGCTAGTAAATAAATAAATAAAATAGGTAAAGTAATTTTAGTGATCCCGTACAATTGTGCGGGTTCCTCCCCAAAAGGATATAAATACCGTGTCAAAATCGATAAACCCGAAAACCCACCCCAATTATATTTTCTGAACCACCCTAGGTTGCCCGATTCCGCAAATCATAAAACAGAAAAACGAATTATTATTTATTGCTCGGATTGCACACTTACTGTCTTGCTCGGGTCGGCAAAGTCGATCCGCAGCTGGCCCATCGCCCGGATGATCGCCATCAGGCTCTGAATCGTATTGCTATAAACTACCGGCCGGTACTGTTCGCATTCTTCCTGTGAGTAGCCCGTTTCGTGGATGATCTTCATCTGTTTGACAATCGTCGATTTGCCGGACTCGCCCGCTCCTAAAAATAAACCGAAAAATCGGAGAGAATGCCAAAAATAATCGCAATTAGTAAACGAGTTGGATTTTCAGGGACGAGATGATGGAAAATGCGAGTGACTGTTTGGATTACATTGACCTGAATGCGAGCGATAATAATTGATTGACATTTGAAATCCATCATTTGATAGGTCTCGTTAGAAATGGGAAGTTTCCAGTTTCAAAGAGAAACTTTCCTAATGGGTTCGGGGAGTTCAAGGGAAGCGCACCGTCCGTCCCGCCCTAATCGAACGTGATTTTGTTTTTATCATGTGCTTGCTCCGATTGACTTGACTGAAGCACAGCTGAATATCGGAGGGCCGTACCTAACTATAGGTTGATATCATGTAACGTGTTCGAGAATGTGAAACGCTGGTGGAGCGATGTGCAAATGGATCAATCTAATGGTGTTTGTTCTCGGGTTTACTGTATGAACCGACCAACCAACCACCCAGCTGCTATATAACTATGCTAACCTCAGTCAAGTGCATTTCTCGCCAAAGGGGACATGGATGCAATTGACAGTCGTCGGCAAGCGTGCCTGTGGGGAGTTTAATTGGACTCGTGATGAATCTATCAAGAGCATGATTCACTGGAGCTTCGTAGGTGCAGTTCTGAAAACGCTTATCTTCGACTCGTTCTGACTTATCATTTACTTCGTACCGTCAAGGTTTCCAACAATTAGTGATTAATATAGAAAGTCCGTTGCATTCCGCCATTATTAACTGAAATCTAGACACTATTATTGAAATCCATATTTTTGGCTGCATCGGGTAAGATAAGATAAGCGACCGCTATATCCATCGATTGCATCATCCAGCGGCAATCAGTTATCGGAGGAATCAATTAACCGCAAACCTAGGAAAACAAAGAGAGAGAAAATAAACCACAGCTATCGTCAGTCAGTACCCCAAATCCAAATCCGAATTCCCAACTAAGTTCGTGTGCCATTAAACGATCGCGAAAAAACATAAAAATTGCAATCAAAGAAATGAACAACAGTCACCCGTAGCTCGTATCAGCTATCAGTACCAAGTACACATAGCTAGTCGAAGCTGAAGTGCAAAATTCCCAAGCGCCATTTCTGCAGGCGGCAATTAATCGCTCGTTTGTTACGCACCACCCAATGCGGTGCTCCTCGCGAGGGGGGTGCTGACGGGGAGGGCGGCAGCGGTGCTTGTTTTTGTGACATCTGTGCCCTGGTGCGAGTTTAGCGTTTCCGTTTTGCATTATATTGAAGTTTAATGGAGAGATTGGGCGGGGAAAAAAGTTAACTGGGAAAGAATCGATTCGTGGTTGATTTGCTTCATCGATTTGTTATCATCTTTGGTATAGACGGGCTTCGAGTATCGACGGAAATTCGATTTTGAGGGAAATTGGAAAAACTTTGGAGAACCACGCTTCCAAGGAACATCCAAGAAACATTCTACATAGCTATAATTTTAGCTAGAAGTACGGAGGACTCCAGAAGATTAACGTTTGCGTTAAAAATAATGGACTTCGGATGGTGATAAAAAAAGCTAAGACAGCTAATTGCTTTTTATAAATTTCCCATGGAAGTTTCGCCATGGCGGACGAAAACATGCGTGAAAGACCTCAATCTTCGTTTTGTTAATCAATTCCTCCTCAGTTTTCGCGACAAAATTGTTGGAGTAGATCTTACGCTTCAGGTTAGCCCAGGAATTCTCGATGGGACGCAGCTGGGGGACGTTGGACGGGTTCGCTGACTTGGATAGCACATCGATATCCAGCCACTCCATCTCCTTCAACGATCGCTTCGAGTAGTGGGCCGACGCCAGATCCGGCCAGAACACCGCGTCTTCGCCCTTATGGTATATCTTGATGAACGGCGCAACTTCTGGCAGGCATTTCGTACTAAAGATTTCCCCGTTCACGGCCAGTCCGGAGCGAAAGAACAGCAACTTTGACATCCTCTTTTCAGCCATAGCGGCACCTTCTTGGGGAATTTGGTGTGTGAAATGAACTTCACCTCGGAGCTCACTTCCTTCGTGGGGGAAGTAAAATTCGAGGTGCTCTGCCAGTCGTTGCCATCCAGGGTGAGATAGGTCTCGGTGTCCATCACCACCGCTACGTCACGATTCGCCGGGAAAATCGAGTTGACCATCTTATTCAGCCGCTGCGTCATTGCCTGCAGCTTCGAAACCAGTAGACGCGACTTCCGCTTCCTGATATGTGTGTTCATGTTTGCCAGGTACTTTTTCAATATTTGGGCTGTTGAACCGACCTCCCGGCCAAGCGCTTGCAGCGAAGAAGCCACTTTTCCCTCAGTCTTCCTCTTCAGCATTCTTTGGAGCTTCTTGTCGCTCAGGGTCGTCGGTCGTCCGGAACCGGGCTTTCTTTCGATGCTCTGATTGTTGTCTATTAGTGTCGCACACTTCTGAACGGAGTTGCTTCACTGTTTTTACCATCACGGTTAGAGTTTGACTGATAGAGCTGTCAAATTTTGTCTGCTGACTCATGGGTTTCTATGATTGATTGTTACATCAGAGTTTATTTCACGTATACGATATACAAGATATGTCATTGGTGTTGCTCAAATGATTTGCCAAGACCATTCAAAACAAACATTGGAGTTAGTCGAGACCTGTTTGTCTTTGTAAACTTGCAGCTAAGTAAACTTAATCATGACGTTACATACTTAATTCTTCTTAGTGTACGTGATGTTTATTATGAAGTAATTTTGACCTCCAGTGCAACATTACAAATAAGTTACACTCTTGTTGCAATGAAGCGTTTTTTGAGCCACATGCGCAACGTAATGAGAACGCAAAATAAAATGAATGAATAATGTTACGTTCTTGCAACGTTCAATAGCACATTACCACAACGGTGAAGACGATTGCAATATCAGCGATTCCACGGGAAAAGAATAGAGTTGAAAAAAAAGTTGTCCGATTTAGCAAAATCGCTTGATGTATTATCAGGGTGGCCACACAATCTTAATATAAAAATTCCCGCATTTTTCCCGAATTTTTGCCGCATTTTTGCCTTATTTTCCCGACTATTAAGATGAGTTAATATAAATTACTCGTAGCTAAATCTCTGAGCTCCCAAACGTTTTCCAGTTTGATTTACCACCAGACACTTTCCATTTATTAAAAACTAGCTGAACCCGGTGCGTGCGCTGCTACGCTTGTAACTAAATGAAGGAAAATTTAATGTTACTATCACTTTTATGTTTTTTTTTTTTCGGAATGAGTTTTTTTTTCTTGAATAAGCAGGGGTTCAAACTTCTACCAAAACATGCTTCTTACCCGAGAAATACACGTTTTGTGTTTAAGTATCCTGGATAATTCTCATTTTTGGTAGAAATGTGTGTTTCATTTGTATGGGAGCCCTCCCTTCCAGAGGGGGTGGTTTCTCAAACCACCATAAAATGATTGCCTTCAAAACCCCCCACATGCCAAATTTGGTTCCATTTGCTTGATTAGTTCTCGAACCATCACACGGGGCTCTTCGATTATAATAAAAATTTGAGTTTCATTTGTTTGAACCCCCCACCCTTTCAAAAAGGGAAGGGGTCTTGAACCACCATAGAAACATTCTTGCCTTCAAAACTCCCCACATGCCCACTTTGATTCGATTTGCTTGATTAGTTCTCGAGTTATGAAGAAAATTGTGTCTCATATGTATCAGAGCCCCCTTCCTGAGAGAGTAGGGGTCTCAAACAATCATAAGAACCTTCCCCAGCCACAAAACCCCTTCATATAAATCTTTACGTTGGTCGGTTCAGAAATTTCCGAGTCTATATGGGTCTGACAGGCGAACAGACAGACAGAAATTCATTTTTATGTATATAGAAATCAACCCTCCTAAAAAAATCAACATGCCAAATTTGGTTCCATTTGCTTGATTTGTTCTCGAGTTATGCTGAAATTCGTGTTTCATTTGTATAAGAGACCCCTTTTTCAGTGAGCGTAGGAGTTTCAAACCACAATAGAAACATTTCTTGCCTTCAAAAACCTCCACATGCCAAATTTGGTTCCATTAACCTGATAAGTTCTCGAGTTATTCAGAAATTTGTGTTTTATTTGTATGGAAACCCCCCTCCCGCCCCCATCCAGATGGCGGAGGAGTCTCAAACTTCCATAGAAACATTTATCTCCTCCAAAAACCTCCACATGCTAAATTGGGTTCCATATGCTTGATTAGTTCTCGAGTTATGCACAAATTTGTGTTTCATTTGTATGAGAGCCCCCCTCTTACAGAGGACGGAGGGGTCTCGATTTACCTTAGAAACATTTCCTGCCTTCAAAAACCTCTACCTGCCAAATTTAGCTCCATTTACTTGATAAGCTCTCGGGTTATGTAGAAGCTTTTGTTTCATTTGTATGGGAGCACCGCCCCCCAACCTAACAGAGAGAGAGGAGAGGTCTCGAACTACCGTAGAAACATTTATTGCCTTTAAAATCCCCACAAGCCAAATTTGGTTCCATTTGCTTTATTAGATCTAGAGTTATGAACAAATTTCAGTTTCATTTGTATGACAGCATCCCTTCTAGGAGAGGGGAGGGATCTCAAACTACCATAGAAACATTTTTCGCCACCAGAAAACCCCATATGCCAAATTTGGTTCCATTTGCTTGATTAGTTCTTGATATATGCAGAAACTTCTGTTTCATTTGTATGGGAGCCTCTCTTTCTAGGGAGGGGAGGGCTCTCAAACTTCCATAGAAACATTTCTTACCTCCAAAAACTTCCGCATGCTAAATTTGGGTTCCTTTGCTTGATCAGTTCTCGAGTTATGCAGAAAAATGTGTTTCATTTGTATGGAAGCCATCCCTTTCAGAGGAGGAAGGGGTCTCTTACTATCTTAAAAATATTATCCGGCCTCAAAAACCCCTGCATACAAATTTTCATGCCAAACGGTCCTTCCGCTCGCGAGTTAAATCGTGACAAAGGAAACCCCAACTCATTTTTATTTATATAGATACGCCTTTTTGTGCGACAGGATGAGCCAATTTTCAACAAATGAGAGCTCCTTTTGGTAGCTCCTTCTTGGCTCTAGCCAAAATTTGTCCAAACCATTTTCTTTTGTCTGGAATCCGGCAAACAACGTCAGACAGCATTGAACACAGCTGCTTAAATTCTTCTTTCACCATGTGTTAACACCCTTACAAACGCAATTCGCCAAACTTCAAACATATTCGCCACCAAATGAAAGATAAGTTCATTTCTGGCCTCACCTGTTACAGCCGTGTAGCCAGATCTTCTAAGGGCATCTGCAACGGTGGTTCAAATCGTGGTTTGGATTTATTTGTTTACACCAAACGCAAAAATAAATTTAGTTTTATACCGCATCTATTTTACATCATTTCAGAACTTCTAAGTTTCTTACTGAACGCACTCTACAAAAATTTAATTTAATGAACTTTGGAATATCTACGAAGATTGGGTGGAAATATCTATAATGAACATGCCAGAAGTTGATTAAACTTCTCGGCAGTTGAATAAAATAATTGGAAGTTTCCAGATAATCATGAAGTTTGCTCGCTGTCTTTCGAGAAGAGAAATTGTGGAACTTTAGAGAAGTTCATTGAATTGTCGAAAAATTATTAACGTTTCTGGAAACTTGAATGAACTTCCAAAAAATTTGCTGATCATCCATGGAATAGGAACAACTTTCTGGAAATGACGGGAACTTAGAAAATCAGATGTTGTTAAACCGTACAAGAACTTTTTATGATCTCCAAGATTGTGAATAGGGGGAAATTCTATGAAATTGATTAAATAGTAGTTGGTTTCTTTGTTCTCGTTTTGGTTGTGTTCGAAAAATTATCGAGTAGTAAGAAGTTTAAGTTTTTTTCAAAAAAAAAGAAAGTTTCTCGATCCCTGAAGATCCCTGAAGTTCTAGGAAGCTTCCCAAACTTATGGAAAAATCCTTTGAATGTTTCCTAAACTTTTCGAATGTTATAAAAATCCAGTTTCCTGTTTATCTGGGACGTTTTTTGAAATTCTGGAAAGTTTCCCGATCTTAGGGAGTTTTCTGAAATTCTTGGAAAATCGCAGGACTACTGAAAATTTTTCTGAATTGCTGAATCCCCTGAGCATCTGGGAGTTTTTTCAAGCTTTTGGAAAGTTCACTGAACTTCTGAGAAATTCTCTGAATTTCTGGGACGTTCTATGAACGTCTGAGATGTTTGCTGACCTTTTCGAAAGTTTCCTGATCCTGGAGGAGTTCCATGAGCATTTCCTGAAGTTCTGAGAAGTTTTTTGAATTCATGAGAAACCCTGAACTTCAAGGAAGTTTCTTGAACTCCTACAAGTTTGCTGAACTTCTAAGAAGTTCTGTATATGTCTAGCAAGTTTCATGAAATTCTAAGAAGGTCACTAAACCTCTAGGAAGATCCGCAAACTGTTGAAAAGCTTCATGAATTTCTTGACTGTTCTCTATTGGAAGTTCTCTTATTTTCTGGAAAGTTCCTTGAATTTTTGGGAAGTGCCCTGATCATCTTGAGTAGTTCTATGAACTTCTGAAAAATACCCAAAATAATCTGATAAGTTTTCTAAACTTCTGGAAGCCCCCTGAATTACTGGATAGCTACCCGAACTTCTGTGAAGACTTTTGGAAACTTCCCTGAACTCGTGGTAAGCTCCTTGAATTTGTGGACAATTCCCTGAATATCTAGGAAACAATCTGAATTTCAGGAAAGTTGTCTGAACTTCTAGGAAGAACTAGAATAGCTAAAACTCGGGAAAGTCTAAGTCAAATCTAAAAAGTATACCGAGCTTCTGATAAGTTCCCTGAGATTCTAAGTGCACTGAATTTACAAGATTTTTTTCGAACTTTTGGGAGATAATTTTTGTCCATTAGTTTCTTAACCTTTTCCGACATTGGGGCCGTAAATACTGCGGGCCATAAGTCTTAAGGACAGATTTGCAAAAAATCCTCAGGGTCACCAACCCCCAAATTTTCGTCGAGAGAACTAGCTGAGGACATACGCCAACATCCGTTAGGCTGCAGTGCACCTATGTAACACTAAGGCCAACATATCCAGCTGCATCGCAACTGCTGGAAAAAGTCATCAGTTGACCCTAGTTGTCGCATAATGTCTAGGATCATATCCCTTGGCATGTTGAAATGTCGCAGAAAGTGCTTCTTGTCATAGGTTGGCGTGGCGCTATCTATCAGTATCAGCACTATCTTAATTCGTTTAAATGAGATGCATGCATTCACACACTCACCACCACTCAAACCAATCTATGGTAAAAAGTTTGCGAAAAAACCTCGGTCTCTGAAAAGAACAAAACTTCTGATCGCTGGATATTGTATGATTGACAATATGATAGTTGTTGGTGGGTTTAACAACAAGAAATACTACACCGGTGCGGGGAACGCAAAGTTGGTCTGTTTTAGCTGGTTCCTTTTAAGTTTGCTGATGCAAATCAACTATAAAGATGTTGAAATAGACCACCGCTGAAGATGCTCTAAGCGGTACGTTTTGAACAGGCTGAATAATGAGATCGGTGGACCGAGTAAATGACAAAACCGCTACTCAAATCATTTGGAAAAGGTGTGGGTATGGTTCCTTCCATTTGACAAAAATTCCCAATGACTTTTGAAATTCCCGGCTTTTTCCCGCATATTTCCCGATGATTTTGGATTCCCGCATTTTTCCCGCATTTCCCGATTTTCCCGAGTCTGTGGCCACCCTGTATTATTCATTGAAAATAATTAGACCCGTTTTTACCCTTCTTACATCAATAGAAGGGTATTAAGATCGCTTGAAAACTCGACTTTTTATCCGAGGCCCACAGGGCCGAGTGTCATAAACCATTCGACTCAGCTCGACGAACTGAGCACATGTCTGTGTGTATGTGTGTGTGTGTGTGTGTGTGTGTGTGTGTGTGTGTGTGTGTGTGTGTGTGTGTGTGTGTGTGCGCGTTACAAATAATGTCACATCGGTTTCTCAGCCATCTGTGAACCGATTTCAGTTCTCTTGACGGCAAATGGAAGCTACAACATTCCCATAGAACGCTATTGATTTTTTTTTCATTCGGACATTTCGTTACGAAGATATGAACGAAACAGTACTTGAAGGCCTATTATAATAGTAATCAAACAGTTTAGTCTCCGATTACATACTGAGCTATTTGTGTAATTAAAGCTATGATATCTCCAAATAACTGGTCACAATGATTGGATAATTCTTCATGGAGATATGACCAAAACAATACCTGAGAGCACATAATTGTGAGATGACAATATACTCGTTGCAGTGCAAAACCGAACAAGACCAATCACACCAATCGATGCCGCTTGCATTCTATTGTGTCGTATCTGGAGCGTTGTATAGCACATACAGCGGACTAGCCACACTATGCTACTGTATAGAATTAGAGCAGCATCGATTGGCTCGAGTGGCTGGTTTTCAACTGCAACGAGTATATTCGAAAATTACACAAAGTTTCCATTTACTATTTTCAACGAATATGTACTTGTTAAGCATCTTGAATCCATATCGATAATCAAAATTGAAGCTCAGGATTGAAGCTTTGATAACGCCAAATTAAAGTTATAAAATTTCCAAATAAGTGTTCAAAATTTCATTATGTTAACTTCCCTTTTTACCCTTCTTACATCAATAGAAGGGTATTAAGATCGCTTGAAAACTCGACTTTTTATCCGAGGCCCACAGGGCCGAGTGTCATATACCATTCGACTCAGCTCGACGAACTGAGCACATGTCTGTGTGTATGTATGTGTGTGTGTGTGTGTGTGTGTATGTGTGTGTGTGCGTTACAAATAATGTCACATCGGTTTCTCAGCCATCTGTGAACCGATTTCAGTTCTGTTGACGGCAAATGGAAGCTACAACATTCCCATAGAACGCTATTGATTTTTTTTCATTCGGACATTTCGTTACGAAGATATGAACGAAACAGTACTTGAAGGCCTATTATAATAGTAATCAAACAGTTTAGTCTCCGATTACATACTGAGCTATTTGTTTAATTAAAGCTATGATATCTCCAAATAACTGGTCAAAATTTCATTATGATTGGATAATTCTTCATGGAGATATGACCAAAACAATACCTGAGAGCACATAATTGTGAGATGACAATATACTCGTTGCAGTGCAAAACCGAACAAGACCAATCACACCAATCGATGCCGCTTGCATTCTATTGTGTCGTATCTGGAGCGTTGTATAGCACATACAGCGGACTAGCCACACTATGCGACTGTATAGAATTAGAGCAGCATCGATTGGTTCGAGTGGCTGGTTTTCAACTGCAACGAGTATATTCGAAAATTACACAAAGTCTCCATTTACTATTTTCAACGAATATGTACTTATTAAGCATCTCGAATCCATATCGATAATCAAAATTGACGCTTAGGATTGTCTAATAATTCATGCTATGGACTGATTATATGAAATTTCTAATATTTATGTACTTTCCCCTTTTATATAACTAACAAACACAGGTCATTAAAGACTTTTAATGGAAATATTTTAATTTTTGTTCAATCCTGAGCAATACGTTCAGGATTGACAAAAAGTTCATTTTATCAACTGGATGTATGGCATATTTAATATTTCTGAATCTTCTTGGAATTTCTGATGAAAATATGTATCCAGTACAATATTGCCTACATTTGAGTTTGTAATTCTGGTGAAATGTAAGAAGGGTTCAGTCTCACCATCGGTGGATTAATGCGGGTTTTTTTTTATAAGGGTGACCATGTTCGATATAGGGTCACCAGAAAAAATCGAAATTTTTCGATTTTTTTTTATTTAAAAAAAGTCATAACTTCTGAACCACTGGATCGATTTCCAATGTTTTTTATGAATAGAAAGCTTATTACTTCTTACATACATTAATCGTTATGTTCTGTATCCTCCGTGCGTGGAGTAACGATTATGATGTAGAAGGAGATGTTCGCTCATCACCATGAGGCACCAAGAGTGAACATTAATGCTTTTGGCTAGAATGAAAGATGTGAAGAGAAAGTGTTGAAAGTTCCGTCAGTGTGCGGCAGTTAGGAAATCAAACAGATGTTTTTTTTAATTGAACGAAAGGGCATGTATCCAGTGGTACTCGAACCATTGACGTCAATTTTTGCCTAACATTCCATTGCGGGGTAGGTTGTAGGACGGACCAAGTCCACCACAGCAACAGGCAAAAATTGACGTATGGAGAGACGCTCATGTACCACGGTGGCTTGTGATAGTTATTCTAGCGATCTATTGTGTGCACTCTGTTTTTGATGCGCACATGGGAGAGGAACTCTCTCGTTTTTGGGTTTGTTTTGATTCGCAACGTCTGATATCAGAGCATCAAAAGAACTGCTCATTATGGCTGAAATCACGGGCACGACGTTTGTACTGGGAATATTTGACGAAGTTTTCATGCGTTGTTATGGACGATGAAACTTATGTCCTGGAGGATTTCAAGCAGCTTCCAGGGCTGGTGTTTTATTCTGCTATGGCCAGAAATGCTACAGCTGAGCATTTCAGAACGAAGAAGGCTTCGAAATTTCACACAAAAATTGCACGTGTGGCAAAAAGAGTAAATCTTTCGTCACTACAGGCACAATCAACAAGGAGATCTATAAGAAAGATTGTCTGCAGAAGCGATTGCTACCCTTCATCAAAAGTCACAAAGAAAAACCTTTGTTCTGGCCCGATTTGACATCATGGCACTATGCTAAAAGCAAATCAAGTGAACATTGTACCAAAAACCTCAAACCCGCCAAATTGCCCAGAGCTACGACCAATCGAGAGATATTATTGGGCTCTGATGAAGCGGAAGCTTTCTGGAAAGAATCAAGGAATCAAAGACATCAAACACTTCCAGACAAAGACGGCTTCTATGATTTCTGAAGAGTCTGTACAAACCCTAATGGACGAAGTTAAGCGCAAAGTTCGTAAATTTTATGCAAATACCGAATGACTATGTTTTGTCTTCACGAATTGTTAAAAAACATCCCATGAATCTGAAATAAACAACTACGACGGAAATATAGTGCGAAATCTGCGTTCATTTTTGGAAAAGTCGTTCTAAGGTGCTTGACACCAACTTTTTGCAAACATTTTCTTGTATCAAAATGGACGACGAAACATACGTACTTGAAGACTATAAATAGCTTCATGGTCTGGCTTTTTATATCGCAATGCAAAAGAACACCGTTGCCAAGCATTTCTGGGCAAAGAAGGTGCCCAAATTCTCGAAGAAGTATTTGATTTGGCAGGCCATATGTATTTGTGGTCGAAAATCTAAAAGTTTCGTCTCTACCGGCACTATCAATAAGGATGTGTACGAGAAAGAATGTCTGCAAAAGCAGTTGCAACCGTTTTTCAGAAGCCACGACTTTCCAGTCTGTTTTGGGCTGATTTGGCCGATTGTCGCTTTGCGAAAACTGTCTTGGAATGGTATAATTTACAAGAGGTCAAATACGTGCCAAAAAACAGCCAATCCACTAAACTGTCCAGAACTTCGCCCAATAGAGAAGAACTGGATACTAGTTAAGCCGAAACTCTTCGAAACTAAGAAGAAAGCAAATAGCACCGATGATTTCAAGAGAAAATGGAGAATCGTCACAGCGGGCGTATCTGAGGATACCGTACGGAACCTGATCGCGGGTGTACCACAGAAAGTTCGAGAACTTGACAGAAAGAAGGATTAACATCTTAATCAACTGTGTCTATCTAATGTAGATATCAGCATGAGGCAATTGTCACGTTTATAGGAAGGTTATTTGCTCGATTCCAGTAGTGAATCTCTAAGCAAACTTTCTGTTAGCATTTAAGCTCAATCCAGGACTAAGATAACAAAGATTCATAGAAGAAATAAAACCAGTAGAACGAAACCAGTAAAATCCAAAATTTGTACGTTTATTCGTATCATTAATATGTTGAAAATAAACATAATATGATTTTAATATCAAGCATCGATGTCACTTGGTTTTAAACATAGAATATGTTTGAAAGAAAGAAAGTTTATGCTTTCGGCCAAAATAAACTAATTTTATGTTTGGATTTACCTGTAATATGTTTGCTATGACGGTATCTTACTCTGCATGAAGTGTATGAATATCCGTTTTGTAGAGAGAAAAAAAAATGTCTACATAGACTTTTGGTATATCCCCCCCCCCCCATCGTAAACAAACGTAGACTTTTTCGAAACCCCTCCCCCCCCTTAATTGTTTACGTGGTTTTTTTAACAGCCCCTAAGGCAATGCTTGAGGGGGTGCCAACTGTGCGTGTTTGAAGAAAAGTCGCGGACGTCGCCAGAATTAACCGAAATAATGAACTTTATTACCGAGAGTAGATAGGGTTATAAATTCCTAGAATATCAGTACATTAATTATGTGTCACATTATTAATTAATCAAATTATAGATTTTAAGATTCCACTTTGATTTGCATAATTGTATTTCCCAACAGACAAAGTAAAATCCTCTATTGTTGTTGAACATATTTTCCCAATCATCCTCAGATGCCGTGGCGATCGTGACATGAGTGCTGTTATTTTTCTCACCAGTCGCTTTTTGATGAGTTTTCCTGGAAATGTCACAGCGATGTCACGCAACACGATAAAAGCTCACATGCAACCACCATGCAGCTCATCAATCCACCGTAAGGTGGACCACGGTGAGCTGTTGAGTTGTGAAGTGGAGCAAAAGGAAGAAGGCAAATGTGTATTTTGACAGTTCTAATAAGACCAAAAACAAGCTGATGGAGAAAAAAGTGATGTGCTGAAAACAGTGCGCTTTTGCAGTTGTTAGTAATTTTTATTTATTATATTACGTTACGTTTTTATTTATTATATTACTCAAAATGGTTGATGTTAGCAATTTTTGTAGAAAATCTAAGAGCAAGTTAAGAGAGACGGAGAGTGTACGCGGCCAGATGGATTTTCTTCAGCGAATGTACCATTGGGCGGTTAGCAAAATACCGGTTAAGTGGAGTGAAGTGAATTATGTTGCTCTCAGTAAAAATGATGTTTTATGCTATGCGTTGTTGTTATCGTTGTTATTCTTGCTGTGATCCAATGATGATACTTAAAACTATCAAGGTTAGTTGTTTTTATTGATTCATTATTCAATCGGTTGTGAGAATCATAACTATCATATTTTACAGGTGCATATCAGTGGTTATACGAACGAAGAGTTACAAGATGTGTACTAGAAATGGAGGAATGAACACAAAATTACTACGATGAAACCTGTCATGGTTATTGTGAATTGTGAAAATATAGACCATAAGAAAGATTAGAATACGGACAGCATGACGGCGACGTGATTCGACTACGAACCAGTGCCAACCCCTGAATTAAAGTATTCTTCTTCAAGCTGATGGAATTTCAGTTACAGCACTGATTTGGTATGTTACTTGAGAGGACGCAACCGAAATCAATGTGTAATGTCTTCATGACAAATTATGCAAAAAAAGTAGTAGTAACTATGGAAATAAACTGAGAAATTTTTTATAAATTTTGATCGAACTTTCGGATCGGCCTTTAATGTTGATCATCTATACATATATAAATGTACAAAAAAAAAAAACTATATTTCTTACATTAATTGTTATGTTATGTATTCTCCGTGCGAGGAGTAACGATTATGATGTAGAAGGAGATGTTCGCTCATCACCATGAGGCACCAAGAGTGAACAACAATGTTTTTGGCTAGAATGAAAGATGTGAAGAGAAAGTGTTGAAAGTTCCGTCAGAGTGCGGCAGGTAGGAAAATTAACAGATGTTTTTGAAAATTGAGCGAAAGGGCATGTATCCAATGATACTCGAACCATGGACGTCAATCTTTGCCTAACATCCCACTGCGGGGTAGGTTGTAGCGACGGAACAAGTTCGCCACTTCAACAGGCAAAAATTGACGCATGGAAAGACGCTCATGTACCACTGTGGCTTGTATAGTTTATTCTTAGCGATCTATTGTGTGCACTCTGTTTACTGATGCGCACATGGGAGAGGAACTCTCTCCTTTTTTAGGGTTTGTTTTGATTCGCAACGACTTATTTCTTATTACTTTTCCTGTGGACATTTCTTAGGCTCAAAATTTGTAGCCAATCAAATAAATCTAGTTAAAACAACTGCCAATTCTGTTTGCTTGGTTTACATTTAACAAAAATGTAACTCTTGAATTAACTCCATAAGCCTAGTATGCAGCTGGCAAGTAAAGACCTGAAGTAATTATCACCATTTTTAGCGAAGTAATTTCCAGCATGAGTGACATGTCAGTTTTCCTTGCGGAATAATCGAACGGAATATTATTCCGCAAGGAAAACCGACAGCCCCATTTAGATAACAAGGGCAGGCGTTACTATCGTTACGAAAACTTCCGTAGTTTGCCCTCCTTTTCAGCTGCATACTAGGTAAGTAATTCCAACAGTAAACACATTTCTTGACCATTACTTGTCCTATAGTAAAGCACACTACTTCTGAGCTGCATACTAGCCTATAGGTATCGTTTCCCAAATAAAAAACATTTGCTCGGATTTACAATTTGTATGAGCATGAGCATGATTGACCGCCCAAGCATGCAATTCCGTTATTGCCAGATCAGCTGTATTTACACAAAGAACCAACAGATGATGTTTGGGACTAACTTACATTTTCAATGTTTAAAAACTGGTGACCCATTATAAAGCAATACCGGCGCCGGCCGTGCCCAAATGCTGGTCAAGTAGGGAATAGGAAGGAATGTGTTGACATGATACTCGCTTTGGAGGAACCCGAGAAATCCTCTGCACTTCCATGAGAAATCACTAGGATGTTGGATAGTTGGGGAAAGGTTAGCAGTCACTTTTTGCACTGCTACTACGTTGCTACTACCGGACTGAAAAATATCACCAATCGACTCCGAACGACCGTAACTTTATACTTTCAATCCTGTAACCCAATTTTCGCGTTTTTTTAGCGTTAAAATTTCACGTCATTTCACTGCCACCGAGAACCGTGATTCTAGACTTCAGTTTTTTTTTTCGTTTCCTCATCTTGCTAATAATCATCGATTCATTCGCGACAAAGTGGAAAAATACTTAAACTTCATAATTTATGTCTTTGTGTCACAATACTACCACTAATTCAACATTTGCTTGGATTTACAATTTGCCGAGACACTAATAAACTTGTGATTTTATATTATAAATAAAATAAAATTCAATATATACAGAATAAATAAACAAAATCGAACAAATTAATTAAACAAATTTAATCAATATTATTATTATGAGTTATTTTACATAAATGATCATGTATCAAAAAATTATTTATTATAGTTAACCGTATATATTTTATACATGTAGCAAGGGCTTAAGATTTTTATAAGTATTAACCCAACTTAATCAAGAGGTTATGTATAGTGGGACACATTTCATTTATTCCAAGATTTTTCCTTCGTTCTACAGTTTGAAAAATAATTTTTAATCCAAACGAAACTATATCAGCTCATGAAAATATATTTTAATATGTTTCAAAATCAGAATATACTGTATAGAATTCAGAAAACTAAGATAAACTCAAATATGATTGGAGCAAAGCCTACCGAGATATTTACTCCAAGTTCATTTCAAATTTAGTTTATTTTGATTTTGTCTTTAGTTCCCACTATCATGTGTGAGTGTGTACGAAAACAATAAATTTATTTCAGTACACGCACACCCTCAAATATATGTGCAACAAAAACTGTGTATCAAACTCATGAATCATGTGTCACGCGGGCACGATATGATACAAAAACTGACAGCGCAACTCATCAAATTCAGTCACCAAAGGCAATTGGTGAATATAACAACACAGCAATGATCAATGACAGGTGCCGTTGTTCACTCCCTGCTATTATCGATGCACGAGGGGTTCGCCGAATCGACGGGCGTACTAACAGTGCGAAAGCAAAAGTCTTCGCAAAAACAAATTACCGAATAGGGGTGATTCAAAAATGACGTCCACTCTTTAGGGGGGGAGGGGGGTATCAAATTTGTGACAATATGTGACAGGGGGGGGGGGGGGGGTTATAAAAATGTGACATCCAACAATTTTGCATTTGGTAATCTAAATTTGTCAGCGTTAATACGAAAACAAAGGCGTCGAAAAGTTTGAGTGTACGGTAAATGAAAATACACATTTTACTTAGTTGTGTGAGTGCATAAAATTTATTTACTGCTGTCATACATGTTCTTATCGTCAATGAGCACGAACCGCACGAGCTGTGCTTCATTCTGAAACTACGTCGAAGTTGGATTTTGTTGAAAATCCTATTGTGTTGTATTCTGTCGTGCATACCCGCTGTGCAATTAACAAGCCAACCGTGGTGTGTGAATACTGGCGAGATATAAAAAACGAATCCTATTGTGAAGAACTTTTCAAATCGAAAATCAGCACCTTGAAAACGGAAGCTTCGAAACCGAAAGATATACTAAAGGTTTTTAAGCCAGCAGACCTTCTGTTGCGTATGTTTTTCGTCTAATGTAACTGTTATTCTTCAATGTTATTCTTCAATATTTGTGCTGAACTGTAGATATCAACTTTAAGTTAACATTATTTTAAATGAATTTTTACTTTTACTTACAATTTTAATGTGTTTTAATTAATAATAGAATTTATGCTATCTGATCTAAATTTAAACGTGCTCGTAGTGTTACTTTGTGGTCGCTTTTATTCGCTAGAGGTATTCTGTAGACAGACAATCGAAACAACTGTCAAAGTTATGTGGTAGCGGTAGTGCTCAAGGCGGTTGATTTCAAATCGACCCAGTTGGCTTTGGGATGGTACTGAACGACCTGGCCTCTGTCGCTGACAATGACCCATTAGCTTCTGCACAGTGGTACTTCCCACCATTTTGACCACTTTTGGCCAATCTTTTTAAAAATTTTGGATGTCGTCCGCTGGTTTTTTGAATTTTCGAAGCTTTGCTTTGGTTAAAGCCCAAAAAGTCTCGATTGGCCGTGACTCCGTGCAGTTCGGCGGATTCTTGTCTTTTGGCACGAAACATACATTTTGACTTTTGTACCATTCTAAAGTGTTCTTTGCGTAAAGACATGATGCCAAATCAGGCCAAAACACTACTTGACTTTCGTGCTGCCTGATCATCGGCAATAATCGCATCTGGAGACATTCCTTAACGTATTTCTGAGTGTTCATCGTCTCCGTTGTGATGTACGGACTAGATGTTTTACCACACTCGCATATTGCCTGCCAAACCATAACCTTCTTACCGATTTTTGCGGTAAAAATTGCCTTCTCCGTTTCGGGGATGTCTTTTTCTTCGCTTACAGTATAGAACTGTGGTCCGGGAAGCGTTTTGTAATCTAGTTTCACATACGCTTCATCGTCCATTATTATACACCCAGAATTTTTACACAATAACGAATCGTAGAGTTTGCGGGCCCGTGGTTTCAGTTTCGGCCTGTTTTGGGTTCCTTTGGGTTTTTTCTGCTTCCTGTATGTTTTTAGCCCAAGTCTTTCTTTGGCACGCATGACGTTACTCGACGAGGTCCCTAGTTTTTTCGCAACATCCCGAGCGGAAGTCGCTGGTTTTCGCTTGTAGGCATGGCTGATCTTTTTATCGATATCCGGACTAACAGGACCAGATTTCCGACCACTCTTCAGCGCATCTTCAAACGTACACTGTTCTCTCTATTTTCGATCCGCAGATCGTACCACTCCGACGCTTACCCTAGTAGCACACATGTTGCCATTTGGTTGAGATAACATAAATATGACTTGCTAAGTCATAATCAAGTTACTGCAACTAAATATGACCGTAGTGTGCTGCTTGGGTATACTCTCTTCCTTGGCCAATTTTCTTAAGGAGAGTCCGCTCACAGTGCACCATTTGTGCACGATACTTTTTCGGTGTTCCGGAGTTAGACCGCGCATTTTGATAGGTAACACAAAACTGAGCACTTTTTTATGCTTTGTCATGCAGAAATGTGCAAACAAAAGGACGCAGCCAAAACATGTTGAAATATTTCATTATATTCAAAATGACCGTTAAAATAAGGTGTGCTTATACTTCCTGGAATATTCGTTAGTTGCTGAAGACGTTGGTTGATCTTGGTCAGCATGGAGCGTCAGCTGTGCAGAGAGGTGAGGCTATGAATTTGGAGTAACATGTACATTTTTTATAGCAACAACAGCATTGTTAAAAATAAATACGTACGCGAACAATCTTTTCAGTTAGCATAATCTATTTTGAAAGTAACAAAAATATCATAAATCTTGAAATCTTGATTTTATAGAATATGGGACAGTGCTTAAGGATGGGGGAGATTGCGGTCAGGAAGAACCTGCTACTTTAAAAAAGTTTATAATTAAGGAATCGAAAAGTGCTTGAAATTTTCTTGGCAATAAAAAATATGATCTAGATTCAGTGTTGCGCACAATTTCAACGTTGAGAGAAACGGTCGGGAACTTTGAATAAAACACTATCCTTTGCGAAAAAAAAATCAATGAATTTATTATCAACAAGAAATTATGATTTCAGTCCTGTATGGAAATTTCAAAATAGGGTAAAATTATGAAATTCGATAACTGATCGTCTTAGGAAAACATTCTTGTGGTGGAAAGTGCTTTAAATTATCTCAGCAAGCTGAGAAATTATGCAATGGCAAATTTTTTACACAAAAGTTTCTAGGGCTCAGGAAAATCGAAAAATAACTTCGTCTATACCAAAATTGCCCACAAAATTGAAATATTGATTTTTTGAAACCCATGTCAAAGTGCGATCATTTCTTGATCTCCCAGTATGCAATATCAGTGGAATTTCCTAGACTGTTCAATGTAAATCACGAAAATCCTCGATATATTTCAAAAACAAAAAACTCTCCGCTTTCAAATTGTATTGTTCTAAAAATCAAATTTTGCAATCAAAAACAATTATTTCTGTTGGAATATTCATGATTTCATTTCTTTTTCACTTTCTGATCATATTTTTTTTCGGACTTTTGAGTAATTTCAAGATTTTTCAGTACTTTTTTCTACGACTCATGATGTTTTGCGCATCTTCTCTACAAGAAAAATTATGTATGTTTCTATATAATTTTCCATATCTCGAGAACAACATCCAATATCGATATATCAAAATTTGCAATCGCATAAAAGTTGGTTTGATTTTTTTCGCCATACAAACGGCGTTTTTCTGGTTGTTCCGAACAATTTTCCTGAACCGTGAAATAATGTTGAGTTATGAACTAAAGTAAGTATTATTGGAAAACTAAAATGATATAAACTCAACTAAAACTCCCCATTTCTTAAATTTTATCCATTGTAATCTAGTTAGTTCGATGGTTGTAAAGATGTTAATGTAGCCACTCATACCGATGTGGTTTAGAGTAAAAGCTACGAATCACCATATTTTAATAAAGCTTTGTTTTTGAATCTTCAAAAACTATCGCAACTTTAATATTTATCAAGAGTAATAAAAATATACAATGAAATTATTAATTGAATAGGCATTCCTGAATCATAATCAGTCAAGTTTTTCTTGTACTTTTCAACTTAGATTATTTTAAATTCAAAACTGAAATTTTTCTGAAGTGAGTGCAGTTTAAAAAAAAATTTTTTGCAGAAGAAAAAATGTCATATGATAAGTTTTGTCAAATGTGTATGATTCAATACACGTTATTATTGAAATCGATAAAAGCAATATGCATATATTCTTTTTTTCAGAAGTGTGACATCCAACGGGGGGGGGGGGTGATCATATTTGTGACAAAGTGTGACAGAGGGTGGGGAAGGGGGTTTTGATGGACGTCATTTTTGAATCACCCCATATGTTCAAGAAGCTGTAGCGAAAAAAGGGCGCGTCTTCTTCGCAACGCTCAATAAAGTCATTAATTTTTCACTTTCACTATTTGGTCACTATTTTCGACATTTTGGTCATTGAAGTCACTACTTTAGATAACCACTGCCAGCCCTGTACCTATTATTTCAAGAGAAGATGGAGAATCTTCACGGTTGGTGTATCTAAAGATACCGTACGCAACCT
The DNA here is from genome assembly GCA_034211315.2 of Aedes japonicus. Lineage (NCBI taxonomy): Eukaryota > Metazoa > Arthropoda > Insecta > Diptera > Culicidae > Aedes > Aedes japonicus. The sequence continues at coordinate 99,898 of JASCZW010002065.1, read as the reverse complement.
GATGGCATGTGTACCACAGCAAGTTTGAGAATTTTACAGAAAGAAGGATTAATATCTTTATTAGCTGTTCCTAATGAAGATATAACTCTACTATTGTGAAATAAACAATTGGTTTTGTTGAATTGTGTGTACGGTTTTTTGGCTGATATTACTTTGGTATCCGATATTTAACGTGGACAAGCTTTATACAGCGAATCCCATTTGTATTTCTTGAAATTCAACTTTACTGGGACAACTACCAAGTAGAACCAAATTCTGAAAAGTAGTATATTTTTCTGCGATCACAATAAGATTTAAAAAGTTCATATGTTTGTGCACCTTGATTCCAGTTCTGCCCCCTATCCAAAGACCCCTTAAACTACGGTGACTTACGAATTGTGTGCCTCAACCAAAGTCTAACATTGGCGAAAAAAGAGAGCGAGAGAGATGTTTTCTGGATTTATTTTATTTTCCCCACTGTCGATTCCTTCCCTGCACTCTCCCCGCGATTGTATCAGAAGAAGAAGATGCTACTGAACTTGATCGCGGCCGTTTCATATCGCACTTGGCTCTGGCGAGCTTCTGCTCTGTGGTCTATCTGTGACTGCTGCCATTGTTGGCTTAAGCGAGGTTGAGGCAAACAATGAAACAAAACAAAAAAGAAGAAAAACACCCCGAAGACGACGACGACGACGACGACGATGGTCGGTGGTAGTGGAAGAGCGCATCGTCGTGTCAAGTGGCAAAAATCCACTATACTGGTGTTGCGATTCATTCATTAATTTAGCCAGCTCACTTTGTTCGTGGCGTCGTGGCATGCATTCATTGAAAGGGGGAGATAGTAATACTTTGTGTGCGGAAGTAAGTCGCCGTTGAAAAAAAAAACTACGTCAGTAGAGTGGCTCGTTTGCGGCAGGTTGAACATTCTTAGCTCCCAAAATTGTGTACAAAGTTAATCAGCCACAAAAACCACAAATTCAACGCTTATCACCAATCGCAGTTGAATGTAATTAAATTCTCAGTTCTAATTGAAATTCACATTCTTGCTATTCCTAGGAAGGGTCGAAAAAATGTCAACTCTATCAGTCATCAGTCAAGAATGCGTTAATGAGATAGTGCAGCGGTAATCAGCTGTGTATTGACTACATGTATTCGATTTCACTTTACTTGAAATATTAGATTCACATTGCCCCACCGTGCTCATCGAGTGGGGAATGCCTTTGTCACAAAACGCACTTACAGCGCGTGGCCCTTTTAACCACTTAAGAAGATGCGCTGCTCACTTGTGCTTAACCCCCCTTCAAACGGGAGCGAGGTGAGGGTGGGGGAGGCCCTTTGGGTGGGTGCATCTGTGCGAGTGTTGTTTAATTTTTCGCCAACGGTGTCTGTCAGCGCTATCCACCCAGAACCACCAGCACCGATTCGATGTGATGAATGAAACATATCGTATGTAGTTAAGGAGAGTGAGGAGCGACCGAGATATTTGACTATGCCGGGTGCGATAATTGACTCCATGTGTGTGACATACACTCGAGCGGCCCGGCGGTGCTCGCGTTTATTCAGGGAAAGGCCAATTCATCGTGTCAGGCAATTTGTACTCTATTCATCAGCCGTGTTAAGAATGGGGGGCACACTTTTCGTGTCCACAGAATTGACGCATCAACTGCGTCGTCGGTGTGGTTGTAAAACTCACGACCGAGTGTGCAAGGTTAATATTTACGGGATAGTTTTATGAGGTTTGATTTTTGACAGAATTTTACAACGTCAAATGTGAGTCAAGGTTAATTGACAATCGGAATTGCAAATAGGTGATTGGAGCAGTGAAGAATCAACACTTGGCCTACGTACTAAATAGCTTCGAAACGTATGTTTATGAAAAGATAGAACAGAGGCGCCAAAGATCACGAACCAACAGTCCTGTCGTGTTCAGACGGATAAAGTCGTGTACGTCAATGGCGAACGACGTAGGGCGAACCCGGAACAACTGTTGCTGACAATAGAGAATCTCCGAAGCAATGCGTGTCCATCAGTAGCATCGCCGGTTGGGACAACGTGCGTGGATGATAGAACAAAGAACTGGGAACTGAAATTTCGATGCAAGATTGTGGAGTACAAATATCCCCCTGGGTACTGCAGGGCTGGTAGCAGGTCACTTTTTACTGACTTAGTCACTATTTTGAGTCTAGTCACTAAAAAGTCACTATTTGCATCCAAAAGTCACTAAAGTCACTATTTTTCGAGAAAATTGTCACTAGTCAGTTTTTTCGCACCGCCGTTTGAAAAAAGTTAAAATATAATCAATTGTTCCTATGTACAATAGTCAATCAAAGTAAGCAATCTAGCCACACAATATAAAATTCGAGAAATATACACCAAAAACTACAGGGGATGATCAAAAAGGAGAAGACTATCAAAATTTTGTCCAGATTCAAAGTGATACAGTGCGGTGAATAATTAACACCGATTTTGATGAAACTAGAAGCGTTCGACGGGGAATTTATTCTAGTTTCAGCATGTTTAATCAAAATTTGATTTGACTTCCGGGCACCGGAGATATCACGGATACTTTGAGATTATGTCAAATGTGCTAATTTTCAGCAGCTTGTTATTTTTTATGTTACTTGAAAATCGGAAATATTATATTTTTTTTCAGAAACTAGAATTCATAACAAGTCTGTCAGTGGTTAAAGATCGTGAATCGGCCCATAAACAACCGAGATATGACCATTTCCGTAAAATGTAGTTTTTTACCCTATTGCCTGACACTTCTTATGTTGAAAAACTCCTTTTTAATTTATCTGTAACTCTGCGTACCCTTACCCAAATAAGATGCAACTTTTTCGATACGATCACAAATTTATCCTAGTTTTTGGAAGAGTAGCGGACATTTCGTTATTTTCCGTAGTTCCGGATTCTTTATCGGGAATCGTGAAGGAAGTACCCTACCAGTGTAATGGCCAGAGTTAGAACTGTATCAAACCTGGCTTGCGACATATCAAACTTCATGATTTTACAAACCAATACCACTGGTAGTCAACCTGAGAGTATTCTTTCACATTGGCCACACCTGGTGACGTTCCGGATTCCGGGTTCCCCCAGGGAAGTGGCCAGATTTCGAATGATGTCAAACCCTGGCTTGCGACACATCAAACTTCATGATTTTACAAAACAATACCGCTGGTGGTCAACCTGAGAGTATTCTTTCACATTGGCCACACCTGGTGACGTTCCGGATTCCGGGTTCCCCCAGGGAAGTGGCCAGCTTTCGAATGATGTCAAACCCTGGCTTGCGACACATCAAACTTCATGATTTTACAAAACAATACCGCTGGTGGTCAACCTGAGAGTATTCGGTCACATTGGCCACACCTGGTGACGTTCCGGATTCCGGGTTCCCCCAGGGAAGTAGCCAGATTTCGAATGATGTCAAACCTTGGCTTGCGACACATCAAACTTCATGATTTTACAAAACAATACCGCTGGTGGTCAACCTGAAAGTATTTGGTCACATTGGCCACACCTGGTGACGTTGCGGATTCCGGGTTCCCCCGGGGAATTGGCGAGATATAGAACGATTCCAAACTATGGATTGCGACACATCAAACTTCATGATATTACAAAACAATACCTAAACTAAAAATAACTCAAAATTAATTGAAAAATAACTCAAAATTAATTTGGCGTACGGAACCATCGACCTGGGGGAATAGAACTCAAATTGGGTATTATTTTTTATCCGTGTACATGTTTGCATAGAAGAAGACAAAAGGTGACAGGATTGAGTGCTTGCGCATGGGACAAATCAAGGTTAAGTGCTGAAGTGTGCAGTTCGAAATGCCATTAGAGCTTACGGAATTTCAACGGGGCCGTATAGTCGGTGCTCGAGAAGCCGGTGCTTCGATCGCTGAAACATGCAGACTGGTTGGTGTTGCCAGGGCCATAGTTTGCCGTATAATGTCGGAATATAAAAAACATGGAAAAACATCGCCTGATAAAAGTAGCTGTGGACGGAAGCAGAAGATTGATGACCGGCAGCAACGTTCGTTGAAGCGCATAGTCAAAGCAGACAGACGCATTAGTGCTGTTAAAGCAACTGCTGCTTTGAACAATGCGCTTCAAGAACCAGTTTCTACATCAACTGTCCGAAGGGAGGTGCACGAAATGAATCTTTACGCTCGTGCGGCCATTTCTAAACCGCTAATAAAACCGCAAAACGCGGTAAACAGGAAGCGCTGGTGCAAGGATCATAAGGAATGGACGCCAGATCAATGGAACCAAGTTGTGTGGTCGGACGAATCATCTTTTACCTTGTTTCCAACTACAGGTCGAGTGTACGTATGGCGTACTCCTGGAGAAGCCTACAACCCTGGCTGCCTTCTGCCAACCGTTAAACACGGCGGGGGGTCAGTTATGGTATGGGGTGCAATATCGTGGCATTCTCTTGGGCCTTTAGTTGCTATGAAGGGAAAAATAAAGGCCAAAGATTATCAAGAAATATTGGATGACCAGGTATTTTTTAGAAAACCTTCACAATATACTTAAAATAACACAATTGCCCAACAGGTGCTGCCAATAATGAAGACCATCTTTCCTGATGGCAGAGGAATCTTCCAAGATGACAACGCACCAATCCACACTGCTCAAATCATAAAGGCGTGGTACGAAGAGCATGACACAGACTTTCATCACCTTGATTGGCCAGCACAGTCACCAGACCTCAACATTATCGAGCCACTTTGGTCTACATTAGAAGCACGCGTGAGAAGTGTATTTCCACCACCATCGTCTCTAAAAGCGTTAGAGAAGGTTTTGATCGATGAGTGGTATAAAATACCTATCGAAACAATCCGAAAATTGTACGATTCCATCGGTGGACGAATGGTGGACCCACACTTTATTAAACGCGATTTTCCTTTGAAACGATCTATCTAATCAAAATAGCTGAATTATTGTTAGCACATCCGAACTTTTATATATTTTCGAAACTATGTTTGAATAATTTGCCATTGAATCCTGATGCCCACAATAGAAACCTCAGATTCGCCACCAGTGGTATTGGTTTGTAAAATCATGAAGTTTGATGTGTTGCTAGCCAGGTTGGACATCGTTCTAAATCCAGCCACTTCCCTGGGGGAACCCGGATCCCGGAGCGTCACCAGGTCTGACCAATGTGACCGGAAACTCTCAGGTTGAGCACCAGTAATCTTGATTTGTAAAATCATGAAGTTTGATGTGTCGCAAGCCAGGGTTTGACATCATTCGAAATCTGGCTACTTCCCTGGGGGAACCCGGAATCCGGAACGTCACCAGATGTGGCCAATGTGACCGAATACTCTCAGGTTGACCACCAGCGGTATTGGTTTGTAAAATCATGAAGTTTGATGTGTTGCTAGCCAGGTTGGACATCGTTCTATATCTCGCCAATTCCCCGGGGGAACCCGGAATCCGGAACGTCACCAGATGTGGCCAATGTGACCGAATACTCTCAGGTTGACCACCAGCGGTATTGTTTTGTAAAATCATGAAGTTTGATGTGTCGCAAGCCAGGGTTTGACATCATTCGAAATCTGGCTACTTCCCTGGGGGAACCCGGAATCCGGAACGTCACCAGGTGTGGCCATTGTGACCGAATACTCTCAGGTTGACCACCAGCGGTATTGTTTTGTAAAATCATGAAGTTTGATGTGTCGCAATCCATAGTTTGGAATCGTTCTATATCTCGCCAATTCCCCGGGGGAACCCGGAATCCGCAACGTCACCAGGTGTGGCCAATGTGAAAGAATACTCTCAGGTTGACTACCAGTGGTATTGGTTTGTAAAATCATGAAGTTTGATATGTCGCAAGCCAGGTTTGATACAGTTCTAACTCTGGCCATTACACTGGTAGGGTACTTCCTTAACGATTCCCGATAATGAATCCGGAACTACGGAAAATAACGAAATGTCCGCTACTTTTCCAAAAACTAGGATAAATTTGTGATCGTATGGAAAAAGTTGCATCTAATTTGGTTAAGGGTACGCAGAGTTACAGATAAATTAAAAAGGAGTTTTTCAACATAAGAAGTGTCAGGCAATTGGGTAAAAAACTACATTTTACGGAAATAGCCATATCTCGGTTGTTTATGAGCCGATTCACGATCTTTAACCACTGACAGACTTGTTATGAATTCTAGTTTTTAAGAAAAATGTAATATTTCCGATTTTCAAGTAACATAAAAAATAACGAGCTGCAGATAATTAGCACATTTGACATAACCTCAAAGTATCCGTGATATATCCGGTGCCCGGAAGTCAAATCAAATTTTGATTAAACTAGAATAAATTCCCCGTCAAACGCTTCTAGTTTTATCAAAATCGGTTAATTATTCACCGAACTGTATCACTTTGAATCTGGACAAAATTTTGCTAATCTTCTCCTTTTTGATCATCCCCTGTACATGCTTGTCAGCGTCAGTCTTAATCAACTTTTTTATGACCATGTGCTTCATTTTGAAATCAGATAATTACCTGGTGCAATTACATTCAGTTATTATAGTATGAGCAAATCTGGTATTTTGGTTACTTATTCCATAAAACAAATAGATAAACAACAATATAAATTGTTGTGAAAGTAAGAAGTCTAAGAGTGAATTGCGGCAAAACCTGCCAGCATCACACCTGATGTTAGTGCTTTCATATAAATGTTCTACGACGTGGCAGGGAAAAAATGACTGGAATATGTGATACTTTCACTACTGGTCAAATTCTTGTTCTCACATGCATGTTTATAGCATGAGATGAGCTCTCTCACCGTCGACAAGGTGAAAACTTTGATCAACGAGAGGGATTCCGAAGTTCATAGTAATTAAGAAAATATTTTTTAAAGAATTCGTTAAATTTTTGGAAGCTTATATAAGTTTTGACCAATGCAGAACCGAGAAGTGCATAGGATTGTCTAAAAGCTGTAGAATATGCAATTGAATAATATAATATTTAAAAACAATATTTCTAAGTCCCCAGTAAACCTGCCAAAAGCTTCTATATAACAGGCTGCTCTAAAATTAATCTGTATGAGTTATTTGCGAGTACCAATCATTCATTACCAATCCATCCATATGCTGTTGTTCACTTTGAAGATTTTTTTTTATTCCTTGTCCGGTATTTTCATCACTGCGATCATTTTTTAGATCTATTGTGATATATCTCCCCCTTTTTTATGGCTCTGACCAGGTGACGTACCACTATTGTTAGGAGTGGTCGTCAACGCTTGACTTAGAGCATTATCCCAGCACGGCATTACAATTCGAATGAATTTCACTACTGCACTGGGATTTATTCTCCAAATATCAAGGGGTTCTATTAGCCCTTTGTCGAAGAACTGATTTCTTTTAATGAAAATTGCCGGACAGTGGCATAATAAATGTTCCGAGTCTTCTTTTTTTTCCATACCACAAAAGCGACATGAATCATCTTGAAGTATTCCAATCACCTTCAAGTGATAGCGGCTCGGACAATGGCCTGTTAAAAGACCAGTATATATGCTTAGATCTTTTTTAGAAAGAACAATTATTTTGCGAGTCATAGAAATATTTGGAGTAATGATTGCCTAGCTGTGAAAGTGTTGTTTCAGTTTTTGTTCACTTTCGAAGATTCCCAGGCTGTTAGCTCCATTCTAAGAGAAGAAGCAGATAAACTACAAAAGGGCTCAGGTCCTTCGAACTGAAGAGACGATCCGAGTCTTGCTAGTGTATCGGTTCGTTCATTTCCACCAATTCCGCAGTGACCAGGAACCCAGTATAGATTGACTTATCTACGACAAGACAATTTTTGAAGTGATTGAACACATTCCCAAACATGCTTAGATGTGCATGTTGCTGACTTTAAAGCATTTAGAGCTGCTTGACTGTCTGACATAATACAAATATTTCAATGTCTATAGATTCTACGCAAGCATATAGCAGAACATTCCAGAATTGCTTGAATTTCAGCTTGGAATACAGTAGGCCACCTACCCATCAAAATTGACATGTCTATCCCTGGACCAGTTACTTCTGCTCCAACTTGATCGTTCATTCTTGAACCATCTGTAAAGAAAACTAGCGATCCTAGACGAAGAAACGGACCACCGCATTCCCACGAATCACGATCAGGATTAAATACTTGATATGCACGGTCGAAGTTTTTCCATCCAATCTTCGTTTAGTTTAATAGTTTTTAGAATGCTTAGATGTCCTATTAGATCACCATCAAAGAGGTTCATAAATCTTTTCATTGTCATAGCGCTCTTTTCAGCTTCTAGTTGTACGACTTAATGCAATGGTAGTATGTATAGTAAAGCATCCAGTGCTTGAAAAAGTTGCTAGTCTTTGAAGTCTTTCTAACTTTCTCTGAGCAACTCTCTCTTTCGTTTTTGGCCACCAGATCAGTGAAGCGTAGGTAACCCGGGTACTCACAATTGCCGAGTAAATCCAATGAATCATCTTCGGCTTTAGTCCCCATTGCTTCCCAAATGTTCTTTTACTTCTCCATAGAGCATTGGTAGCTTTGGTTATAGTCTGCTCTAGATGTGTATTCTAATTAAGTTTGCTGTCAAGGGTAAATCCAAGGTATTTGACAGTATCTGAAAGTTCCAAAAGGGTACCTTTCAATGTTATATTTTCGAATGAGTATTTTCTCCTTCGTGTAAATGGCACAATCGTTGTTTTGGAAGGGTTTATGTTCAGCCCTTCCCTATCACACCACGATGAGACAAAATTTAAAGCAATTTGCATTCTGTTTGCGATGATATCGTCATATTCGGCACCAGCATCACCCGCACCAAACATGGCCGTTTTCGGCTTATAAACACATTTAGAGAGAAGATACAAGCTAAAGTTGAGTTTTTGTTTAGTAGAAGCTGGAATTTTACTTATTAAGTATTATCAAGAAGCGTGTAGTGTTTTGGAACGGTATTTTTCTTGTTCCAAATTGCTGTAAAAACTGCTGCTCAAAACATATACCAGATTTAAAATGATGCAAAATAGATCCGGTATAAAACAAAAGTTACAACACCGGTGCAGTGGTATTTTTGCGTTTTGTCTAAAAAAATAAATCCAAACCACGGTTTGGACCACCGTTGAAGATACCCTTACGATCTCTGAAAGAGAGAAAATTAATTTGTGTCATATGAACGTTCAAAGTTTGTGTGCTCGTGGAATGAGCAAATTTGAAGAATTTAAAAATTTATTTGTTAACAGTAAAATGGATGTGATCTGTGTGACTAAAACGTGGCCTAACGATTCGATATCAGACGATACTATTGCAGTTTCTGGCTATAACTTGCTTAGACATGATAGAATTTACAGCCGTGGTGGAGGTATCTGTGTTTATTTCAAGCCTGATTTGAGTTGTAAAGTGATTTCGAGGTCCGATTCATTTGTTGGTGTTGGTGAAAGTAATCGTACGGAATATCGTTTTGTTGAGATTCAGACGATTCACGAAAAGTTCTTGCTGGGTGTCTTTTACTGTCCCCCTAGAGTGGACTGTGCTGATGTTTTGAATTACAAATTATTTGAATTTTCGCTGCTATATTCTAATGTTGTATTAAAAGGCGATTTCAACACGGACCTAAGCAAAAGAATCAACAAAAGCATGCGTTTTTGCAATGTGATAGATAATTTTGGTTTTAGTTGCGTAAATCAAGAGCCAACTCATTTCTTTGTTATTGACAAATAATGATGAGTTCGTCGTTAATTTCAATCAGGTAGCTGCGCCTGGCTTTTCTAAACATGATATTATTTTTTCATCAATTAATGTTTCTCGTGCTTCTTCTAATCAACCTAAGTTCTATAGAGACTATGGACGAATTGACTACGAACAATTATTTAGCAGCTTGGATTCTATCAACTGGTCCGTGCTCTATAGTATGCAGGACTCTGATCTCGCAGTAGATTTCCTTAATTTGCGTTTGTTAGAGCTTTATGATACATTCGTTCCTGTCCGCACCTCCTCCTCCTCCTACTCATCGGTTAATTTTCATTTTAGCGAAAAAATTCGTAATGCTATGATTTCGAGGAATATTGCATACAGTCAATGGACTAGCAGTAGAAGCGATTTTGATCATACGCAGTACAAACGATTGCTTAACCGTGTAAATCATTTAATAAACAGAGCAAAAGCAGATTACATTTCCTCAGCGTTACGTTCCTATTATTCTAGCAAGCAATTGTGGACGGAACTTAGACAGCTCAATATTGCTAAATCTACTGATAGTCAAGTGCAGGTCTCCAATTCTAGTGATGAAATAAACATTTTTTTCAGTAACAATTTTACGTGTGACCTTGAATTGCCACCGATTCCTCAAGCTAATCCAAATGGTTTCAGATTTCTTCCATGCAACGAGTTAGAAGTCGCTAAAGTAATTGAATCTTTTACATCAAACGCTATTGGGCTAGATGGTATCCCGTTGAAATTTATCAAATTAATTTTACCCTACATAATTACTCCAATTAAATATGTTTTCAACTTAATCTTTTTGACTTCTAAATTTCCCCGATCATGGAAAGCATCGAAAGTTATTGCTATACCCAAAAAACCTAGAAATAATGTATTGAACAACCTGCGTCCGATTAGCATACTCTGTTAATTGTCCGAAAAGATTGCTAAAACACAAATGCAAGAGTTTATTAACTCCTTTAACCTGCTTACTCCGTCTCAATCAGGCTTTAGAGCTGGTCATAGCACAACTTCAGCATTGTTGAAGGTGCATGATGACGTCCATGAATATGTGGACAAAAAAGGCGTAGCTTTTCTGCTTCTCATAGATTTTTCTAAAGCTTTTGATAGAGTTTCTCACACCAAATTATTGAGAAAACTTTCAAACCAGTTTTTATTTTCTCGGGAGGCAGTTTACCTTATTGAGTCATACCTCAGTCATCGCACTCAAGTTGTTGAAACTCAAGGAACTCTGTCAAGATCGGTCAACATTCTATCAGGTGTACCACAAGGGTCTGTGCTTGGGCCATTGCTTTTCTCATTATTTATAAATGATTTGCCAACTGTTCTCAAACATTGTATGATACACATATTTGCTGATGACGTTCAGCTATACTTTTGCTCTCTCGATACTGCTGTTGATGAGATGACTCGGCTTATAAACTCTGATCTTGAAAATATCTGTCGGTGGTCAGAACGAAACCTGCTCCCTATAAATGCTTCCAAAACAAAATTAATGTTTATGAGTAGACGTCAGAGACCCTCTTCATTGCCAAATATACTCTTCAATCAAGAAGTTTTAGAATATGTCGAAAAGGTTGCCAATTTGGGAGTAATTTTTCAAGATAATCTAGAATGGGATGCTCACATTTATTCGCAGTGCTCAAAAATCTATGCTGGCCTACGCCACTTGAGACTTACAGCTAGCATGCTGCCTGTTCCGGTCAAAATAAGATTATTTAAATCTCTTTTACTTCCCCATTTCACTTACGGCTTGGAATTAACATCAAATGCCTCTGTAGCTGCTTTTGATAGATTGAGGATTGCGGTTAATGGGTGTGTCCGTTGGATTTTCAATATTAGTCGATTTTCACGAGTTTCTCATCTTCATCGTCAGTTACTTGGATGCTCTTTTTATGACTTTCTTAAAATGCGATACATTTCTACTGTGTTAAGAATAATACACAATGGTCCCAGTTATTTGTTTGAAAAACTCAGAACTTTTAGAAGCACACGAACCAGAAGTTTTGTTTATCCACATTTTAATACTTCTCATTATAGGAACACATTTTTTGTGCGAGCAATTATTCTGTGGAATCAGCTTCCAGCTGAATTAAAAAACATTCATTCACGCAGACGGTTCAATCGCGAATGTATAGATTGGCTAGAAGGAAGGAATTAGATAAGTTATAAGGAAAAAAGTTAATCAAATAATCTAGATCTAGAATTTAAGATGTGGTCGTATAAAATCCGATTGTAGAATTTTAGAAGGAGAAGTCCTTACTCTACAAGTATATTTTTGAATAAATAAATAAATGGTATGAATAAATAAATAAATCGAAAGCTTTCTAGTAGTTCTGCGTCAATACACCGTGCCACCCTGTCGGGCTATCCCTTGTAGTTTTTTCGATAGGAATTTGACTCATAGATATTAACGATCCGAATTTTTGCATTTAAATGAACCCTTATAACTAACCGTTCCTATCTGGAACCGCAATAATAAGTGCCAAATTGATAGAAATGATAACCGGCAAATTACCAGTAAAACATCATAAGTTTTGGTGAATACTGAGTTAGTGATAAACATACTAAAACGAGAATGCGTACGTTCTCGGTACTACACCTAGAATCGGAGTTTGAATCAGGAGACCCCTTTCCATCCTAGCTGTGAAACTACGGTCCCGTCCATACAGCGTAAAACTCGACCTATAAACTTTTCTGCAAGCACCCTTAAATGGCACGAACACGTAATTCATCGCCCGATTGTCTCCAGCTGTAAACGGAGATCACCCTTTTCCTAGCAATACGAGATTGTTTTTTTATGAATCTTATCCCCGGTGCTTGAAATGAATCACTCAGCTCAAGTCTAACTGCATCGGATGCAACCGCCCTGTGGACGTATCTCAGCTTTGTTTAGCATTTATCTGTCGGTTGATGTTTCAACTGAGACGCATGATTCTTTAGTTAATCAAGAGTCCAAGTATTGTGGGTGATTCAGACCTTCCACACACAAAAAACAAATGAAATCAGTTTCCGAATCTTCTCTTTTTCTTGGAAAAATTGGATCAATCGGCGTGCGAACTGTTACTTTGATGATCGTCTACGTGCTCTGGTGCTACGCAGGAGAAAAGAGAGCGAACATACCATGGAACCACGGGGGCGAGGATGGCTCTACGTGACTCTAGAACATTCATCCACTGGTTGGAGTTGTTCCTTGGGGCGGATTTGAAAACTGTCGAAATATTCCCTGGGCATCGAATTTCCCATAACAGGCGACCGCTGGCAGTAGCGTTCCAACGGAATTCCTATTGCATGAGGGATTACTAATTACAGCGGAAGCTTTCGGTGATGAAATAGCTTCACTTCCCCTCTTTGCCAACTGACGCGTTTGCTGTCTGTTGGTTTCGTTGTTGTTACTGCTGCTGCTGCTGCTCATTCGTGATGCGGTGTCGATGTTTACGTGTGGGGTTACGTTGTGCCTCACGGCGGTTGCCAGCTGAGCTGAGATGCTTTCAATCAAGTCGCACGGCGATCTATTTTTTTATTTAAATACTCCCAGGATGTTGTTGCTGTTGGAAATCCTCGGGTTTAGTTGAGGATTTGTTGACAGACATGGACACAATAAGAAAGAATTCAACTAATCCAATGCACTTGCCCGAAACAAAAACAAACCATAGAAAACTGAGTACAGCGTTTGACAACACTGTGATTCCGCATGCTTTGGTGTGCGTTTGTTCGGCTGTCAGTTTATGGGTGTGTATCTGTTTAACATTTTAACAGCTACTCTTCTTCCCAAGTACGGCTAGCGATTTCGCTATCCCGACCGAGGCGACTTCCTATCCACTGGTTAGACATACCGGGTTTCTTAGAATTAATTCAGGATCAATCATTACCTAGCAGAAGCAGCTTCACCTCGCTGGCCGCACGTTCTCCATCGGCTCGCAGCGCTCGGTCAATGTTTTTCGAACGTTCGATGGCTTCCTTATCTCTACTCACTGCACAACCCATTTTTGCTTCACTCTTCTTTCACTTGTTCGGCTTCTTTCACCTCTTCTTAGCGCTCGTGGTTTTCTTCTCCAACCAAACTCACTGTTTGAATCAGCACCAGACCCAGCACACACCACCGTAACAGACACTGGAAATTTCACTTGCTTTTCCTCGATGGTGGTTGTTGTAGGTGCCCCAAGCAGTAAGCTTCAATGGGGACCTAATGCTTCGGGAGGATCTCTCACTACTCGGGGAACACACTTGTTGAACACACTATGCGCACTCTGAAAGCCCTTTCTGATGCACTTTTGTCAGGTATGTATCATAAACTAAAAAAAAAAATAACACTAATAATATTGGGAACCGAACCCAATAATCCCGGAGAACAACTAATAACAGCGCGGTGAAGAAGAAGCACAGAGCACAGAACAACGACAACGACGGCGACGACGCATGGATGGACGACGGCTGGAAATTTGGTTCTCTCTCGCGGGACTCGTTTTTCGCTACTGACGGACAGTCTACTCGCCTTGCCAGGCTTGATGTGTTGTGAGTCACGAAAGCAGTGTTCAGTACATATTTTTTCTGTTTACTTTCGCCCGATGCCGTTATTGTTGTGTGTGTGTATCATCCTCGTCGCCACCATTTGGCTGCGTTCGTTTCGCTGGAAACACTGCTGGAGTGATGTTTTCCAGTTCGGAATGTACTGTGGGCGATAATTTGAAGTGACAGTTATTTGGATTGATTCCTAGAAGGAGATACACACCAAATTTCCAAAATTATGTTCGGTACTTTTTTTTGCTGAACTCGGTCTGTAGAACCAAAATTTCACCAAATGTAATGTAAAAAATGACATTTTACAAAATTCCAGCAATCAAAAATACTGGATTTCTGTAATTTATCATTTAAACTGTAGAAAAACTACCGATCGAAACTGTAAATTGCTTCAGTACCGCAACACTGTAACCATAATTACGAATGTACTGTAAATTTATTCTTTTGCAAAATAAACTGTAAACAAATTACCGAACAGATTGAAAATTTATTTGTTGCTGTCAAACGCGGCCTTTTCCCGCCATTTAAAGTTGAATGTTGGTCAACTCGGCTTTGTTTCACGGTGCAGCCAAAAGTTAGTGCCCAAACTGGAGGAATGGACAGCAACTTTCCGGAACCGTAGCCATATTTGGCAGGCAGGGAATTGTTGGCTTATCCCAAGGATCATCCGATTGCAGAAGCGTTTGGTGGGGAATTGGAAGATATTTTACACATCGTTGAAAAATGTGTGTTGATACTTTGTCTTTCTACTCATTTTTTCAAATGCTGCTTATTTCAGTGAACATTTCGGAATGCTTCAGGACAAAATTGTCACCGGGTATCATGAACTCTTCCATTAAAATCAAAATGGTAACCAAGTTTTGTTTAGCTGATAATTCTATTTTTCTTATTAACATACAAATAAATGATCTACCTAAACAACAATGATCTAACCCTGTTTACAAACGAACCTGTAAATGTTACTGAGCAACTGTAAAATGTTTACAGAATTTTCGGTAAAAATGTGACAGCTCGCGTTACCAATCGTTCAGCAAAATTTACAGAATATTTCGGTAAATTTTGACAGCTTAGTAGCGAGGTCAAATTTACTGAACGTATTGTAAAACTTAAAAACTACCGAATCGATTACCGATTCAGCTGTTTCATATTCGGTAAAAAATTACAGCATACTGTAAAAAAAATCTAAGTGTGTAGCACTTTGGTATTGGCCGAGGAATGCGATGGCTTAGGAGATAGATGGAAGATCGATGATGATTGTCTGCATTTATTGCAAAACAAGATTTTCTGCAATAAGATAGCATGGGATATATCAAGCCCTGTATCAAGCCTAACTTTGTATCACACTTAGATTATTTTACAGAAATCTGTAAAGTTTTACCGAATTCTCAACAGCTGAACGTTCGGTAATCCGATTTTACGGATTTCGGTGAAATTTTACCGAAATCCTGTAAATTTTTTACAGATATCTGCCAAATTTCACCGAAATCCGTAAAATTGGATTACCGAACGTTCTGCTGTTGAAAATTCGGTAAAACTTTACAGATTTCTGTAAAAATATCTAAGAGTGAGATTTTATTGATAACTTTACCTGTTGGGAATTTGCCAACTAATAACGGCACGGGGGGGTGATTTCCGAATCAATAATATCAAGCAACCGAAGACGTGGGATTTATGCTTTAATGTAGACATTATTTTATTCCTTCAATGGAATGTTATGTGTATGTGTTAGTTTACATGTTTTATCTTAATAATATAGATTGTTTTAGCCATTTGACTTACGTTTAGTCCCGTTGTGCGATACTTGCGGGTGATCAATACTTCAAAGGTCATGCGAAATATTCAGTCGCTCTCTTAGTCATGTACATAGCAGATTCTCCTGGTGCAGCCTATTAACCGTATTATAAGTCTAGTTTAAGTTTCTCATTAGCATTTAAGCAAATAAATTTACCTTCACACGTAGGTTTAGAATGTAGGTAGGCTTTAGGTTAGGATATCTCCCTAGATTTTGGAAGGAACACTGTTGGAATTCTAGTATTAAACAATCTGGTTTACCATATTAAATATATTAAAGCTGGGAAATATTACCTAATTGAGTTCGCACTATCTTCAAATTAACTTACAAATTAACTTTAACTTTTTAACTTTTATATCCTATAGATTTAGATTTAGTTTTGATATAGAGTGTTCGCGGTTTGTTGTTGTTTCGATAACAATAGCTTGATATTCAGCCAAAACAGTCCCCCCGAGTACGCCGAGCATCTGGTCGGCTTACTCTCCGTTGCGCCGTACATCCAATACAGCTAGCTTCGCTACGGGGCGCTCGAACATCCCATTTGACGTTCTCACGGTTGCCGCTCGGATCTGGTTATCCTTCTGGTTGATGCTGGCTCCGATGATCTTGCCCTTAGGCCAGCAGTTCCGGGGCAGCTTCGGATCAACGATGGCCACTTCGTCGCCGATCGCGATTGGCTTCGTGTTGGTGTACCATTTCGTTCTACGGGTAATCTCCGGCAAGTAATCGACTAGCCAACGTTTCCAAAACTGATTTGCTAACTTCTGCGACATTCGCCAATTCCACCGTAGTGCTGATCCGGAGTCGTCGAGAACACATAGTGGCTTAGTGCCGTCGGATGACCCCAGGAGAAAGTGGTTAGGGGTGAGGGTGCGGATTCGTCGTCAACCGGAACGTGTGTCAGCGGCTGAGAATTTACTGTGTTCTCGATCTCGGCCAGAAGATTTCGTAGCACTTCGTCATTAGGTTTATGTGACGGACGAATTGCCATCAGATTTCGCTTCACGATACCTATCAGGCGTTCCCAATTACCTCCCATGAACTGAAGCTGAACCTCCCATGAACTGAGCTGAACTTCCAGGTTGTCTCGGTGTTGCTGAACTCCTTCATCACTTCGTCCTGGTTGATTGTCGCTGCCACATCTGCTAACTCACGGCTTGCACCGATAAAACAGGTGCCACGGACGCACTCAACGTGTGCACCACTTCGATATGGATTGCGCGAGTGGTCAGGCATGTGACTAGCATGCCCCACCGTTTCTCCACTCGACGGCCTACAACGACTTCTATTGGACCAAAATAGTCAACGCCACTATGGGTGAAGGGTCGGGCGAAGGCATCCAGTCGCTCTGACGTAAGATCAGCCATTATTGGAGGCTGTGGCACGGCGCGGAGGTTCTTGCAGTGTTGACAGTTGTATCGTACCTTTGCATAGGCTGCCGTTAGTCGAGGTATGCAGTATCTCTGGCGGAGCTCATTTATGGTGGTTTCATGATTTTGATGGTGATACTTATTGTGATAGTGAGCGATTATGAGTTTGGTGATGTGGTGTTCACGTGGGAGGATAATCGGGTTCTTAGCGTCTTCGGTGGCCTGGGTACATGCGTTAATTCTTCCTCGCATCCTCATCAATCCGTGATTGTCCAGCCAGGGAGTCAGCTTGAACAATGAACTGGTCTTGGGAATGGGTTTCATCGATTGGTTACGTCGATTTCAGCTGTTTCTTCCGAATAGGCTTCACGTTGAGCTTGACGTATCACGTAGCGCTCGGCGACCTGTATTTCCTCCGCGGAAGGGGCACCACCGATAATCGGCTTCTTCTGAATCTTCAAGCGACAGTTTATAACGAAACGGGGTACAAGTGCAGCAACCTTAAAGGGAAGGTCCATTAATTATGTCACGCAGTAAGGGGGGAGGGGCGGTTGGGAAAACGTGACGATCCATACAAAAAATTTAATTGTCCATACAAAAAACGTGACAAGGGCAGAGGGGGGGTTAAAAAAGTCAATTTTTGCGTGACGTTATTAATGGACGTTCCCTAACATGCGTTTCCAGCTGGAGACTTTGATCGCTGGGTCTGGCAGGGTGAAGTGAGTGAGCAGACACGGACGAAGTTCTGTATCTGTCTTGCTAACTTTCGCTAGTTGGCACGGCCATGTTTCTTCTGGTTGCCGTAAGAAGTCTGGTCCAACGAACCATCTTGATTCTGGAGTCATGTCAGGAAACTTCTCCCACTTGGTGCCATCATCTGCAACATTTAGCTTCGTCGGAACCCAGCGCCACTGATTCTGTTCCGTTGATTCCAAGATCTCACTGACTCGACAAGTAACGAACGGTGTGTAACGACGATGATCCGAATATAGCCAGCAAATTACATCCCGGGAATCTGAATGGTAAATTCGCTTGCTTGTGTTGATGGACAGAGAATCCAGAACCGTTCGAGAAAGCCTTGTACCAATAACTGCTGCCATGAGCTCGAGCCTTGGAATTGAGTGATATCTCAAGGGAGCAACTCTTGTTTTGGCGGCAACTAAACAGCACCAGACGTCTTCGTCCCGTTCGAATCGCAAGTAGCATGCGGCTGCCATACCGTTTTCACTCGCATTTACGAACGTGTGCAGCTGGACGTCATCGTATCTAGGAGAAAGCTGAGCACAAAAATATCGAGGTATTTTTACTAGTTCAACTTGAGGCAGAACTCGGAGCCAGCTACACCATTTAACGAAGGCATTGTGATCAATCTTGTCATCCCACTGGATACCACTGCGCCAGATTTCTTGCAGCAGGATCTTAAGGAACATTAGGAAAGGTGCGATGAGCCCAAGAGGGTCGAATATTGTCACAAGGACCCGTAGAACTTCTCGTTTCGTGGGTTGCCGATGACCTTCCCTCAGATCACGGTCATAGCGATCCCAGCCGACCTTAAACGTGAAGACGTCTGCAGCTGTACACCACCACAGCCCGAGCACCTTTTCGGTCACCATTTCAGGAGAAAGGTCCAGGTTCTTCGTTACTTCCGTGTAGGGCTTCCAAAACGCGCTGAGAATTGCTGATCCAGTTGCGGATTTCAAATCCGCCCTGCGAGTGCACAAACTTCACGTTCTCTGCGAGTTTGATCGCCTCTTCTTCTGTGTCGATGATCACCAACATGTCGTCTACGTAATGCCGCTTCATAATCACCTCGACTGCTGCTGGATATTTCTCAACAAAACGTGTAGCATTCAAGTTCATCACGTACCGAGCGCTGCTAGTGGAGCAGCAGGCGCCAAACGTCATGACGCACATTGCGTATACTGCTATGTTTCCGTCTTCGTCCCTCCAGTAGAAACGCTGGCTCTGTTGATCCTCTTTTCGAATTCTAACTTGATGGAACATCTCACGTATGTCGCCTGTTAGGGCTACGGGATGCTCACGAAAGCGGATCAATACAGTGAATAAAGATGAAAGATTATCAGGACCCTTCAGTAAGGCAGAATTCAAGGATACTCCTAACGATTTGGCCGCTGCGTCCCATACAATCCTTACTTTTACTGGCTTGTTCGGATTTGTTACCGGGAATACAGGAAGATACCAGGTGCGTTGGTATGATTGCTGCAGCTCTTGATCGGATAGCTTGCGTACATAACCTTTACTCAGGTGGTCGGCCATCTTCTCTCACAACGTTTTAGCAAGCGTTTCGTCCTTCTTCATGCGCTTCTCGAGGCACTCAAATCGTCGTTGGGTCATCGTTTGACTGTCGGGCAGTCGAATGGAGTCATGACGCCAGAGTAGGCCGGTTTCATAGCGTTCTCCCGTGAACTTGGTTAGCGATTGGAGGAGCGTCTGTGCTCGTTGGTCATCGACGGAGAGAAATATATGTGATTTCATAATTCCCAGACTATCCAGCGCGAAGTAATCCTTGATGATTTGATGTAGATCCTCGTCTGCCTTGTTATGCTCCTCACACGTACCGATACGATAAACAGAGTGAACCGGAGTGGTTGTGTTTTCCGCGCTTCCCCCTCCACATACTGTCCAACCTAGACGGGTTTTAATGGCGATAGGATCGTTCGGCTTTCCTTCGCGGCATTTAAGAGCAAGGCTGAGATGTTGGTTCTTAAGACCGATCAAAATCCGTGGTCGAACATCGTGGTATGATTCGATTGGAAGGCCTTTTAGGTGAGGATGTAACGATGACAGCTCTTGAATGTCCATTGTTTGGTACGGAAGCAGGAGTTCGTTTACCGTACGCGTACCGCTGATAGTGAAACTTTTGGCTTCACTGTGAACACCGGCTATCTTCAGCTCGACGACCCTTGAAATGGTTTCTTGGCGCTGCGTGCCACCGGTCCAGTGTAGGCAAAGCGATCTGACCTCTCCATTCAGCTCTAGTTCGTCAGCTAATTCTTCGTCGAGCAATGTGAGGTCCGAACCGTCATCCAGGAATGCATACGTACGGATCGATCTCCGTTTAAAGTGCAGCAGTACGGGAATGTAGCGGAAAAGTACAGTCCATCGCAAAATTGAGTGCACACACCTGCTAGTTCACATTTTTCTAACATTTCCAAGACAAATATCACTATGCATGAAAATTTGCCATGGAGTTCAATAAATTAATCTTGCAGCTAGTGATGGGTGCACACATAACATGCAAACTTTTACTCAGTTTTTAGAATTGTCGAAAATATGATAAATGAGCCATTTTCAATGTCGCAAAATTGAGTGTCCACTTTTGTGTTCGTCAACATATTTCATTTTATGTATTTATCAATTGAAAATTTCCGTGATGTTTTATAACAGTGTCACTATGAGCATCTGTCAGCTGCTAGCAGAGTGGTCAAATTCATTGTTTACTGCAATTCAACTGAGTTCTAATCGAAATGGCTACAAAAAGAAAGGAAACGGATATTAATACGCGAACTCAGGTAATAAGTCTGTGCTGCCGTGGAAAATCATTGCGGGAAATTGCTGAAATCATTGGTAGACCACATTCGACAGTATTCAAAATTATCAAAAAGTGGAAATACGAAGGGACTGTGAAAAATCTTGCTGGTAGAGGGCGAAAGCGTATTCTAACACCTGGAGATGAACGGCAAATTGTGAGAACATTACGAAAAAATCCTAGAACAAGCATTCCGAAATTGGCTGTGGAGGTTGCTGACAACATTAAAAGACCCGTTAGTGCCGATACCATCAGACGCGCGGCGCACAGACATAATTTGCATGGCCGAGTTGCTAGAAAAAACCACTTCTCTCAAAAGCAAACATCAAAAAGCGGCTGGAATTTGCAAAAGAACATGTGGACAAACCTCAGGATTTCTGGAACACAGTAATTTTCACCGATGAAACGAAAGTGAACTTGTTTGGATCGGATGGAAGGCAAATGGTGTGGAGAAAGCCAAGATCGGAGCTGCAATCACAAAATTTGTGCCCAACCGTTAAGCATGGAGGAGGAAGCGTAATGATGTGGGGCTCGATGGCGGCTAGTGGAACCGGCACTATGGAGTTTATAGAAACGACCATGGATAAAATGGGTTATCTCAACATCCTGAAACGAAATCTTCAACCTTCGGTGCAAAAATTGGGATTACCACGGGTTTATTACTTCCAGCAAGATAATGATCCCAAGCATACCTCCTACGTAGTACGTGAGTGGTTGCTCTATAATGTCCCGAAACAACTCAAAACTCCTCCCCAATCACCTGATTTAAATCCTATTGAGCATTTGTGGTGTGAGGTTAAGAATCGACTAAAAAATGTTAACCCAACAAATAAGAAGGATCTCAAATCGGCGATTCAGAACATTTGGGAGAATATTCCATCATCGGTGACTAAGAAGCTAGTGGAGCCGATGCCGCGTCGCTTACAAGCCGTGCTGGAGGCCAAGGGAGGACACACCAAATATTAAATAATTTGTTTTTTATGTCTACGGGCATTTAAACTTGTTTTTATTAATAAAAAGTTGACTGTGCACTCAATTTTGCCAGGTGAGAATTGATGTTTTTTTCTTTTTAATTTTTTTGTAATGAATTCATTTGTTATTGTTTTTATTTTGCCCACCAATCATATGGAAGAGAAATAAAGTTATTGTTAAACTATGATTGATGTCATTTAATTTCTTTTAATCCCTGAAAACGTTACATTACTAATGAAACTATAGGTGTGCACTCAATTTTGCGACTGACTGTATATCGTTCGATTTAGTCTGGTGAGTATGGCACCCGTGCGCTGTTGCATTAGCTCCGGCTTTGGGCGGTTCCGTATCACCAACCGTCGATGGCACTGATGTCGAAGATTTTGTCGCTGATGTTGCTAGTGGTTGTTGCTTCTGGTCGTTGTGGAGCACTGCATGATGCTTGAACGGACAACCATTCTTCCCGCATGGCTTGGCTTGGCACACACCATTATGGCGGCATAGACAACGACGGCAAAGTCCAAACTCCCGCACTACTGCCCAACGTGATTCGCGAGAAAATTCCAGAAAGCGCTTGCACTTTTCGACCGTCTTGCAGGCCCCTTTACAAACCAAGCAGTCACCGTCGGCGCTGGGTTTCTTTGCGATTGAGTGGTTAGATGCGTGGGGTTCTAATGAGACGTTTTCGGAATGAGCGTTTACGAAGGCATTTCCCTTCTTAGTTCCGCGACTCTCGCTTCTTATGGGCCTTGTGTTTGTGATGTTCGGAATAGTCACTGTGCTTGCAGCCTCTGCGAGGGAATACATCCAGGCACTGAACGCCGCTAAGTTTGCTGCTGGCAGAGAAATCCTGTACTGTGCCCAGTTCAGCTTGATCGTTGGAGGCAACTTGCTCACAAGCTGGTGAAGAAGAGTAGTATTGTACAGATATTCTTCAAGGCCACATGCATCTACGGTCGCACAGAAATTCTCCACACTTACGGCGAAGTCCACTAGAGTCTCTAATTTATCTTCTCTGATAGCCGGGAGGCTAAAGATTTTCTCGATGAGCGTATGAACAATGGCTTCAGGCTGTCCAAACATCATCTTCAGGGTCTTCAATACACCTGGGACGTTAGAAGGATGTACCAACCGGCTCTTCACAGCTTCAAAGGCTCGACCCTTTAGACTTTTTTGCAGTCGAAAGATGTTCTCATCGTTGGTGAAGCCACACATGACCGTCGTGTTGTTGAATGTCGCTATGAATAAAGGCCAATCTTCAGGGTTACCAGAAAACTGTGGTAGCTCTTTGGGAACAGCCTGCCGAGCCGCGAGTTGTTTTTTGGTTAACGGGCAGCATTCTTCTTCGCGTTCCGGTAGACGGTTGATGTTCTGAGTAACTTCACGGTTAACACTCTGTGGCGTGTCTAAGAAAGCTCTGGATCGGAAGTTGGCAGACGGACCAGCAGCGAGGTTTGGTGTATCGCGAGCAAGCGAACGTGGATCATCCGGTTGTGAGCGGTGACTTGATTGTGCTCGAGGGAGCCATCTTCTTACTACATCGGACTCGCTGGTCGTGTCTGATCCGCCCAAGGAACCGCCTTCACTAGCAATATCTTCCAACAGCTTGTATTTCTCCTCCAAGTAGATTCGGTCTTGCTCCAACTTTTTCGCATTCAGGATTCGTTCTTCTTCCAGCTTCTGTAGTTTCAGTTTGACGAGTGATTGTGAGGATCAGCTAGACGCGTGGCTTGACCCTTGGGATGTCACCGAATGCGTCTTATCTTTGTTCCTATCGGATAGGCACATGTTGCCAACCGGAAAGAGTAGCTCGACGGCATTCAGTGGCTGAACATATGATCCTTTCGGCGGTGGTTTGTTGCTACCCTTAATCACATGCTTACTGACTTCCTTCGACGTTGTTTGTTCTTCTTCCTTGTTCTCGTTCTTCTTGGGCTCTGGATGTGGTCCAATTTTGCTCGGCTTCGACGACTTGGGAGTCAGCAGATCACTTGGCTGAGAATGAACCAGAAAACCGCCATCTACTGTAGCCATCGACTTCTGTTTAGCACCGTCGTAGTGGTTCGGCAACGTCTTTGGACCTTCGATCAAATTTGCACAACCTGCACAACTCCAGGGTACGTGTTCAATAGCTTGGGAGACTCCTACGCATGTAAAGTGGAACCATTTAATACAGTTGTCACACCTCACCATTTCTTCGGAGTCCACACCACGACACACTCTGCACGACCGACCGGGAAATGAAGCCTCTGGTTCAACTGTTTCGTTGGTGACTACCAATCGTAAACCACCGAATGCACCACTATCACTGCCACCGGCATTACTGCCTGTATTAGACCGACCTCGATTCGACATGCCCGAATTTGATGCGTTTGTTCGCTTATAAACGATTAAAATAAGTTGTTGGGAATTTGCCAACTAATAACGGCACGGGGGGGTGATTTCCGAATCAATAATATCAAGCAACCGAAGACGTGGGGTTTATGCTTTAATGTAGATATTATTTTATTCCTTCAATGGAATGTTATGTGTATGTGTTAGTTTACATGTTTTATCTTAATAATATAGATTGTTTTAGCCATTTGACTTACGTTTAGTCCCGTTGTGCAATACTTGCGGGTGATCAATACTTCAAAGGTCATGCGAAATATTCAGTCGCTCTCTTAGTCGTGTACATAGCAGATTCTCCTGGTGTAGCCTATTAACCGTATTATAAGTCTAGTTTAAGTTTCTCATTAGCATTTAAGCAAATAAATTCAAGCTGAACAATGCATTAGGTCCTAAGTAACATTGAGAGACTCTCTTTGTCGACTTTCTCTTTGCATTTTTACGGCCATGCAAAAACATGGTCAAGAATTTTAAACACAAAGTACGGTAAAATAAAGTGTAATTAAGGATCTAATACGTCTAAAACATCAGCAAATCGTTTAATAGACAAACTAATAACGAAAGAGAAAGTCGACGAAGAGAATCTCTCAATGTTACTTAGGACCTAATGCATTGTTCGGCTTGGATTTACCTTCACACGTAGGTTTAGAATGTAGGTAGGCTTTTGGTTAGGATATCTCCCTAGATTTTGGAAGGAACACTGTTGGAATTCTAGTATTAAACAATCTGGTTTATAATATTAAATATATTAAAGCTGAGAAATATTGCCTAATTGAGTTCGCACTATCTTCAAATTAACTTATAAAGTAACTTTAACTTTTTAACTTTTATATCCTATAGATTTAGATTTGGTTTTGATATAGAGTGTTCGCGGTTTGTTGTTGTTTCGATAACAATAGCCTGATATTTAGCCAATGTTGTCGGTAGGTAGGTGTTTACTATACCTGGACGTACTGGTATGGGTGTATTAGGAATGTTGGATGGAAAGGTGCGCATATACGCCAGGGGCGTACTTAACATTACCCATTATATTGCAATATTATACTGATCAACTACGCATACATTTCGGAATAACAACGCCTCTAACCTTCTTGACCAGCTCCAGACGTTTTTCGAAACCGTCATAGGCGGCACGCATGACTTCCATCGGCATTTCATCCCAAATTCGATTGATTACGGGTTTGAATTGGTGCATATTAGATGCCCAGTGGTCATTTACGTTCGCCAGCATGTATGACCATACGAAATAATCCAAGAAATTCAGATCTGGTGAATTGGGAGGCCAATCATTCTTGTCCAAATAATCGGTCAAATTTCTCGGCCCCAGCCCTGAACAAGAGTTGCAGTATTCGATGGCGCTCCGTCCTGCTGAAACACATAGTGATCATCGCCAAACACCTCTTGTACATGTGGCTTGACAACTTTCTCCAAAATGCCTCGCTTGCAAATTCCTCCTCAAACCATCACTGACGCAGCACTTTGGAACCGTGGAATATTCCTATCGCTCTCTGGGACAGTTCTCGAAGAGAGAGAGAGAGACCACAATCTGTCGTTCTGGACATTGTGGGATTGTTGCAAGACGAATAAATTTTCGTCGGAAATGATAAATTCTTCCCCACCATGCCACGACAAAAGCAGACTTGCTCTTATGAGTCGTTTCTGCTTGGAAGGTTCCGAAACTCCGTGAACCCTACGTTTCTTGAAAGCTTGGAGTCCGAGGTCATTTTGCAGTATATTGTGCATTGACGATCTCGAAACATTCAGATCTACGGCCATTTCGCGTACAGAGCGCGGTGATTTTCGTCTAATCCTTTCCCTGACCATTTCAACAACTCGTGCAGTCCACACCGTACGAGCACGACAGGATCTCTTCCGGTCATTCAACGAGCAGGTGTCACGGTACCTTCGGATGGTTCAGTACGCAAAATCCCGCTTTACTCCGAGGTTTTTCAAATTTCTGAAAATAGCGCCCGAAAAACCTTTCAAAAACTTTTTTATCACCACAGCACGAAACTCCTTCATCGCTGGTAAAAGATAAAAACCGAATGGAAACAATCGGACATAACCTAAAAGCGTTTGTATAAACATAGTGCAAAACTACACCAACACATACGTGAAGCATGTTGAGTGGTTGCACGACACCAATGCAAGGGAAAAGTGTATGAGAATATATTGGACAAAGCAGCAAATTTATTTTGCATGTGTATCATTAAGAACATATATATCTTTTTACATCGAACCTATCAGGGGTTGTTGTTATTTTTTTATTTGCAATTATTAAACATGACTGTGTAATCTGTTAATGTTTTTGTTACTTTCAAATTTGAATTACGGAATAGTTTATTATAGGGGTATGTGGATTATAACATTGTTCGATAGCAAATATAATAATATACCGGCAGATAATTTATTTTTTAATTTTGACGAGCGTAACTATTGAAAAAACAATTTCAAAATATTATGAAAACATTTTGATTGCAAGACAACATCATCCTATTTCACCATGAAACACGCTACAAAAAACAGACTACCTACACCAACGAACCAACCATTGATTTCTAGCATACATAAGTTGACATTTATGTCATAATGGGAGCCCCTGTGACTGATAATTAAGTGCCGGGTGCTCCCTGTTACTGAAAGTAAATGTCACTTTGTGAAACTGCATGTCAGTTTGTGAAAATAAAAATGATTAGATTTTTCTTGTTTAAAAATCGAGAAAAAATAGTTGAGATTCATAAAAAATATTTTTGTGCTAGGAAGAACACTCATCATCGATACAGATGGAAAAAAAACATATTTTTTTAAAAATTAAAACCCCCTATTGAGCAATTTTCAGCAATACTCGACCAATATTTATTTTCCGAAATGCGTAAAAAGTATACATCTTTTAAGTTAATAAAAGGAGTAAAAAGTAGGCATGTTTAAGTTTTCAAAAGGAATAAAAAGTATGCATGTTTACTTAAAAGAGTAAGAAGTATGCACATTTTGACGTCTATTCAGTATACGCTAAAGAGAGTAAAAGTAATATACTCCTGTTTGGCGTAGTCCCAGTATCCCTCGAAAGAGCATACTCTATAGTCATAAGAGTGAACATAAAGATTACGGTGAATACTATAATGTAACATTTCAGTGCCAACATTAGATTAGATTGCCTTTGTAAGCAACGGCTTTCTTTGTCATTTTCAGTTGAACAAAAGGTCACAAATACAATTTAAGCAGTTTTTAAGGAAGAAGAGCTTTATATCTATCCGCTGATATATTCAATATAAAGGAATTGTATTCAACTTCCGATAAATTACCAGACGATGTGTTTGTTTACAAAAGCAGATTCGCCCTTTTCAAAGGTTGGCGCTGATTTACACTCAAAAAATTCGTTACGTTGTTTCCTATTGAAACGCACGTAATTTTAGAAAGATTTGGTTACGTGTTCAGGTGAAAATTACGTGAAATTTGACGTGGAAATGACGTGTCGATTTTTTTGAGTGTATGCTTACTGGCAATCATGTACCTCTTGAACGTCAATACACGCACACTTACACCCTGTTCACACTACAACCTATATTACGTGATATTGACTATCTTGATATCAGCATCTACACAGGAAAAAATCTTGTAGTAAAAACTACCATTT
Source organism: Aedes japonicus (assembly GCA_034211315.2). Classification (NCBI taxonomy): domain Eukaryota; kingdom Metazoa; phylum Arthropoda; class Insecta; order Diptera; family Culicidae; genus Aedes; species Aedes japonicus. The sequence goes on along the minus strand of JASCZW010002065.1, from coordinate 71,999 downwards.
CACCCGACTATGCCTATCTTTAAAACTACCATGAAATTTCAGTCAAATTTACTACGTTTATAGTAAAACCTTCAATGTTTGTGGTATATTTGACAGACCTCATATTGATAACAACCGCACCATGGTTGATCTAATCGCAGGCATGGTAAAATCAACCGCATTTATAGTCAGCTGAAAATTGTTGGTGATTTCGCTTAATTTAACCCTCGAAATGGTAGTTTCTACTGCGACTTTTTTTTTGCGTGTATACATCTAGTTTTCACTGGAAATCATGTGCATGGCATTTGATATCAAGATACTCTATATCAAGTAATATAGGTTGTAGTGTGAACGGGGTGTTATTATAGTCACTAGATTCATAGTCTGGCGGATAAAATGACGGGAGCCAATTTGAACTGTCAGTTGGCGGAGCCAATCGAGCATATCTCGAGTAATTCATGTGAAGGGCCGAAAAGCCATTTGTAAATAATGACTTTAAATATCGATTTCTCTTGAATCTTAAATCACTCTCGTGAAATGAAAGCAGCATTTGGTAGAAGAATGTTAGTTCTACCATATGGAGTAGCAGGATATGATGGGATTCTCGTAATTTGTGAGAAATCAACGTTGTTTACAAATGGCTTTTAGGCGCTTAACATGAATTTCTCGAGATATGCTCGATTGGCTCCACCAGCTGACAGTTCAAATTGGCTCCCGTTGTTGTATCCGCCAGACTATGAATCTAGTGACTATAGGTGTTATGTATCATCTACACGCTAAGTTCAGTTTACCTAAATATGGGTGAAGAATACCCATAATCGCGAGAAGTGCACATACCCATTTATGGGTACATTACTACTTACCCATATTTGAGTTTTTTTTCATACCAATTTACTCAAATATGGGTAAAGTCAACTTTACCCATAAATGAGTATGTGCACTTTTTTGCCATTATGGGTAAACTGAGCTTAGCGTGTAGATCACACCAGTGGAAGCAAGAGGCAAACAAAACAGTGAGACAAGAACATTCAATTCGTGTACACACCAAAATTCCAAAATTTTGTTCGGTACTTTTTTTGCTGAACTCGGTCTGTAGAACCGAAATTTCACCGAACGTAATGTAAAAAATGACATTTTACAAAATTCCAGCAATCAAAAATACTGGATTTCTGTAATTTATCATTTAAACTGTAGAAAAACTACCGATCGAAACTGTAAATTGCTTCAGTACCGCAACACTGTAACCATAATTACGAATGTACTGTAAATTTATTCTTTTGCAAAATAAACTGTAAAAAAAGTACCGAACAGATTGAAAATTTATTTGTTGCTGTCAAACGCGGCCTTTTCCCGCCATTCAAAGTTGAATGTTGGTCAGCTCGGCTTTGTTTCACGGTGCAGCCAAAAGTTAGTGCCCAAATTGGAGGAATGGACAGCAACTTTTCGGAACTGTTGGCTTATCCCAAGGATCATCCAATTGCAGCAGCGTTTGGTGGGGAATTGGAAGATATTTTACACATCGTTGAAAAATGTGTGTTGATACTTTGTCTTTCTACTCATTTTTTCAAATGCTGCTTATTTCAGTGAACATTTCGGAATGCTTCAGGACAAAATTGTCACCGGGTATCATGAACTCTTCCATTAAAATCAAAATGGTAACCAAGTTTTGTTTAGCTGATAATTCTGTTTTTCTTATTAACATACAAATAAATGATCTAACTAAACAACAATGATCTAACCTTGTTTGCAAACGAACCTGTAAATTTTACTGAGCAACTGTAAAATGTTTACAGAATTTTCGGTAAAAATGTGACAGCTCGCGTTACCAATCGTTCAGCAAAATTTACAGAATATTTCGGTAAATTTTGACAGCTTAGTAGCGAGGTCAAATTTACTGAACGTATTGTAAAACTTAAAAACTACCGAATCGATTACCGAATGTTCAGCTGTTTCATATTCGGTAAAAAATTACAGCATACTGTAAAAAAATCTAAGTGTGTAATTTTTTGAAAATGGCGTCAGCATCAAGTGACGGGCAGAGTTAATTTTCTTTTCTCAGCGGTGCCTACTTTTTACACATTTTTTTGCCGCCGTTGACATACTTGAAAAGGCGTAAAAAGTACTCTTCATTAGTGTATAAAAACTAGTCACTTTTTGACGTATCAACTATAATCTTGAAAATGTGCAAAATATAGTCATAAAAGGAGTTTTCCAGATTTACCGTGTAATGAAAAAAAATCGAGATTTAAACCATAGACTAACTCTAAGACCAGTAGGTCCCATACAAAAACGATTTTTTTCTTGGCTCAGTCAGTACTAGAACATCGTCCCAAGCTCGGTCCCAAGCTCAATAATGCACCCCTTATAATGAACTCACATGAACACACTCTCAAATACTCTGTCAAAATAACACAGCAAATCAAAACAAAGGCGCAAATATGTATAACAAGGTGCTGGCTTCAAGGTGTAATTCGGACCAAGGGGTTCTACAACAGTGAACCAATTTCAAATCGCTAGTTACATATTGATTGTTGTTTAAACTTTGTATAAGGCATTCCACGAGGCAGCTGCGATCAGCTGATATTTTTGTTTACAATGATTTTTTGACAGTTCTCAGTTGACCTGACAAATGTTTCCTTTGCATTTATTTTATTTACATTCAGCATTGTTAGCACTTTCAAGTTAATATTATGGTTTCACTTGAAAACCGAATCTATCGACTAGCGACAATAGATCAGTGCACGGGCCCTAACCTCAATTCCGTTTTGACATTTTTGGGTGGTTTGCTTTAGTTACTATCTTCTTTGTTTTGATTCCCAGTGCGAACAAATTTTATTACTGGTGCAGGATCGTTATTCTAACGAAACAATTTTTTAAGTTTGAGAATCAAACTCAAATTAATAACTATGGAATCCATTGGAAAGCTGTCGAGAGTTGTCGTACTTGCGAATAAGTAACCAAAACAAACCACCCAAAAGTGTCAAATTTTTGTCGGACTGAACCGACTGACGCCTGCGTGCACTGATCTATCGATTTTACTCTCATTCTGTACGTTATACCTAATGTCGGACACAGCGCTTCGGTTTTCAACTGAAACCATAATAGTGTTAATAGCCGACCCACACATTTTTTGCTGTCAGGTCTACTGAGAAACGTCTCATGGAAAGCCTAATCGCATGTCTGCAGACATTGCAAAAAAATATCTGGCATCCCTGGTAACATTTCCGTGAGAAAAAGAGACAGAAGTACAAATGAAAGAGAAGGTGAGATTTGAGCTTGAAAAATAATTTGCTGAGGCGTGAAAAAGAATTTCTGTATCAACCGCGAGACGAGGAAGACTCCAGACTAGGAAAATATAATCGGTCGAAAGTCCTACCAAGACAATGGCCGGGAACAAATCCGAAGTCGAAAGGGACAACATAGTCAATGAAATTGACGATGCTGAAAAGGACGATATCGTAACCCTGGAGAATTTGGAGAACCAAGTGCGTAATGCTCCCAAGGAGATGAACGTCAGTCGCTGGGACGATCCGGACTACCTGGTTGAGGAGAACCAAGATACGAAGGGTAATTTATTTATTTTTGGCTTTTGTGATTTATTAGTAGTTTTTATGTTGATTTTTAGCATCCTTGGAGGAGATGGGGTTCTGCGCTGCTGGCGAAAGCAAGTTACCGGTGCTCGAAGACGATATTTCTAAGCAGCCTTCGATTGTCGATGCCACTGATAGTGACGGTAACACTCCGCTACACAAAACTTGCTACGATAACAACGTGTCCATCCTATTCAACAACAACAGTCCATGCTACTCTACAAGGTCTCCGTTTTATTCGCCAGCGTCTCCCAACCATATTGCTACCTCAACGGCATATTTGCCAACGTCACCCACATACCGGCCATCTTATGGGTCAAGGAGTCCACAGTTCACCCCAACTAGCCCGTCCTATTCCCCTTCATCCCCGGGTTATACGCCCACATCCCCGAGTTATGCGCCCACATCCCCGAGTTATGCGCCCACATCCCCGAGTTATGCGCCCACATCCCCGAGTTATGCGCCCACATCCCCGAGTTATGCGCCCACATCCCCGAGTTATGCGCCCACATCCCCGAGTTATGCGCCCACATCCCCGAATTATTCGCCCACATCCCCAAATTATTCGCCCCCATCCCCGCTATATTGGCCCTCGACGATCTTTTGGTATGACGATAGCCCTGAAGAATAGGGGTTAGCCCTTTACATGTAATTCTCCTTTATCAAACTAAGGAGATTCGTGAATGGATTTTATTTCTTCAGCTATTGGAGCCCAACTTCTTCTTTTAACTTAAGTGACTGAACTAGATACAGAGTGTGTATCCTGTTAAAACGCCCTTTGAAAACTGGTAGCGAATAACTAGCATGACATCTTCATTTCAATTCAAATAAATATTTATAGCTTGTTCAATCTTTGTATAGTCTTTTAACATAACATTGCATTGGAGAGGGAATTAGACGAGTGGCACGATCTCCAGGAAGTCTCCAGATTTTCGGCTTTGCCGACGACGTTGATATCGTAGCACGTAACTTTGAGAAGATTGCGAAACGTACACAACTCAGACTTAGGCTCTCGAGTTCGCACTACACAATATTTCACGTACCAATATGGAAACTGCTTGCGAAACATATATCACTCAATGCCTCGCTTAGATAACGATCCCACCGTTTTGTTCGCTGCTGTTCCACAGTTCCAGAGTTTGGTGCATTCCACGAGGTAGGATTTGATTGTATTGTTCGATTGTGAACGGGTCCCATTCACTTGGTTGCTGTGAATAAAGGTATAAGTTTATTCTTTGGGAGTGCCCCTGGTCAAGGATGAAGGGTTTGACGATGATTCGTCAAGTGTCGATATAATCAGTCTTTTGATTAATACTAATAATTTTAGCTAAGATATTTCTATCAAGTTAAGCTGTTTTTTGTTTTTTTTTTGTTTCTTCGAAACTTGATTTATCATACCTTTAACATAGCTATAGAAACAGTTGCGCATGCTTTAACAACAGCTGCCTATCTCTATTGTTAGAGGGACCGCCAGGGCTTAAGTACGGGTCTATACTAACCATTCTAGCACTAACAAGACCCCGAAACCAACGTTCATCCGCTTAGCTTAGATTAGTTGTATAGTTTTGTATTATTAATTACTAACTTTTCTCTCCTGTTTTATTGTTACTCTTGGTGGTAGGCGGATGTGTCTATTATAGTTATTCTCATCAACTCACATTAACAATTACTTTGTTATTTTTTCTTTTCAAATTTATTTTTTCTTCACTTTCTTGTTTTTGTTGTCAATAACGTTAATAAAATAACGTTCATTGCTGCCATTAACCCATTTCTGAAGGGATCAACGGCGCCTTAATGATGTGATCGTTATCTATAGTTTTATGAATAACTGAGTTTTTGTTATTATACTTACCTAGTTAATAGTCACTTGCATATAGATGGTAGCACTTCCTCTTATATTTAACATGTTAGCTTTGGATAATGGAATGCTTGATATATTAACAGGCTATCGTTCTTACTTAAAAGGTTTACTTAACATTAATATAATTAGCACCTCCACTCTTAACTTTTATTTTATTATCATTTATTTTTCTTATTCAGTTTCCCGGGTCTTGAATCTAAATCACAGAGAACAGACATCCAAGCTGGAGTGCCCTCCGTGTGTAAATTTTTGTAACTGCCATTTTAAAATTATAGCTCGTTTCCGTAAGTTTTGGTGAATCGTATGTTGATGGCGCCACTTGCCCGCCTCGAGATTTGATAGGCTGTCAATTTTAGTTTGCTGAAACCTATACAAGGCGGCGTTGTTTTTCCAACGGTTTGCTTTCAAATATTTACACAGTATATTGAGGAAAAAATGTTCGAGCCTGGATGTCTGTTTCTGTGTCTAAATCTATCATTAAGGCGCGCCTCAGATTGAGTTGTAATAACTAACACCAATTCTATTGAAGTAACCGGGAGGGTCCACTAAGATTCCAACTGATGCTTTCCTATCTTTAATCTATCACTTCTTTTATATATATATATATATATATATATATATATATATATATATATATATATATATATATATATATATATATATATATATATATATATATATAAAAGAATATATATATATATATATATATATATATATATATATATATATATATATATATATATATATATATATATATATATATATATATATATATATTACATATATATATATATATATTACATTATATATATTACAGCGATTCCACGGGAAAAGAATAGAGTTGAAAAAAAAAGTTGGCCGATTTTGCTCAAAATCGCTTGGTATGTTCTTCATCGAAAATAATAAGACCCGTATTTTTTTTATTTTTTTATTAGGGTGACCATGTTCGATATAGGGTTACCAAAAAAACCGACATTTTTTCAAATTTTTTATTTTTGAAAAATCATAACTTCTGAACCGCTGAATCGATTTGCAATATTTTTTGATAAATAGAAAGATTATTACTTCTTGTTTTTATTAAAAATATTTGTTAAAATAATTAATGTACTCAAATTTGCTAAAATGGTCAATATATTTGTTTTTTATGATTTTCAAAATGTTGGACCACAACGACTATTTATTTTTATATTTTTTAATTAAAATTCAAACATTTTTACATAACATATCAAAAAATCTCAAATGTTCATCAAGCCGTTTTTGAGTTAAATTTTTTGAAAATTTCAAGTTTTTTGCCTATACACACATGGAATGAGCATCATTTTCCATCGCTTCAAAATAACTGCGGGAATCATTTCATTGAAGTTATCAAACTTATTCCTAATAAATTCATGATAACCATGTTTACAAATCTAGTTTCATTTGTGAAGTATTGTACCCATCAAAAGTAGGGGAGGCTGGTCCAATTCTGACCCCATTAAATGTAAGAACTATATGGAGACCAACATTGCTAGGGTTTACTCAGCCATGGTTTACGCTATAACTGGAGCGTTAGCGTCCAAATTCAGCATGAGTGCTCATAAGGATTGCAGGGGCAGTCATGCCGAATTTGAGTTGTAACGTAAACCACGACTGAGTAAAGTTAACTCATATTTTGAATTATTCCACATTAGGGTCATTTTGAGTGAACCGATCCGAAACTAGAATACACATTTTTTTAGCGTGTAGAACATTTTGTCTCAAATTTTGTCAATTTTGAAGTCCAAAAAACACAATTTCTCCGACCAATGCATTCTACGTTGAAATTCTTTGTGTAATGAATGCTTTCCATTGGTATTATTAAAAATTTGGCTACCAGCGCTGTCTGAGAGAATCTTGGGAGGTCAGAATTGGCCACAGGGTCGGGATTGGACCAGGCTCCGCTATATTGAGGAATTGGAGCTCAAATCTCAAAGCTTTAGACTACAAGCAAGTGTTTTCTCTGATTACCTTCAATTAAAACTCAGCATTTAATTTGATTATTTAATTATTATTTTTTCATAATTTATCAAAAAAAAAATTACATAGCAAAATTGTTACAATTTAACGCACTTTTCTTCATTTGAAAACGAAAACCGTTTCACGATAATGTAATTTTCATTTTGTGGCTTAAAGTAATGAAACGATTGTGTCCCAGAGATTTGTTTTACAGGAGTATAACGGTTCTTTATTTTCTTTTCCATTGCATTGTAATCTTTTTCCGAGAAAAACAAGTAATATATTTTGGAATCTACTTTATAAACAGCCCAAGAGTAAAGTTCGTATAGCAGTTGTAATATGATGGCCTTGTAAACCTGCTTTTGAAGCGTTTCGCTTTAGAACGCCTCTCTAACGCGTCACAAGGCCCTTTTCTATGGCAACCGGCAAAACAAGTTCCACTCCTGCATTAAGACCTAAGTCCTTGTACACGTGGCACAAATTGAAAGCAGTCATCTTATTTCTGTATTGACTGCCTTCATTAGAAAAAAATGGATATTTTTCAGGTGAGGTAGCTTTTTTTTAATAAAATTCACACAATTTGTTACAAACAGCCGAACGGCAACATGGTTATATTTAGTAAATTCTGCGATTGCTATGAAGCTTGTAAACTTTAAATTTTGTGCTTCATACTTATAATATATGGCAAAAGGATGGATTGTGCATTGAGCGTTTGCCCAATGAAAACCTTGTATAGCGTCCAGAATAACAAAAGAGTAATTTCCAGAGAAGTTAGCAATTACAATGCATTTAGTTGCTTCCAAATTAATTTTAAGTTGTTTCAAGTAGTTACCTTGTTGCTTTGCAATAAAATTTATTTATTTATTTGACGTCAAACAAAGTAGACCAATACAAACTACATAGATAATTACATGTTTACTTCCTTAAACTGAACTTAAATGCTATCTTGTGTTAATTCGCTGATTTTTTAAATATTTTTGCAATTTTTTCTTAGAATGATTAAAGTCGCACATTTCACTATACTGATTATAGAGAGTCATCATGCTGTTCAGCGGTCCAAATTTAGCATAATCAGTACGGTGACGATCAGCCGCGAATAGATTACGATTACGTAATTGTCGAGTTGGAGCATAAAAATTCAGCTTTGATAAAAGATCAGTTGAGTCAATGCGATGTGATACCAAATCGTTTACAAACAAAACTTTTGCAAAATCCCTACGTTCTTTCAAAGTTTGAATATTGATCAGCATTCAACGTGCCTCATATGCTGGTAGTGGTAAAGCTGTCCATCCTAGCCTGCGTAGTGCATATAATAAAAACTGTTTTTGAATTGACTCTATTCTTTCTTCATGTTTTTTTTATATAGGGGGACCAAACAATACTACAATATTCTAATATTGACCGCACATAAGCAACATAAAGAGTTTTAATTGTATAAGGATCTTGAAAGTGGTATCCAAAACGTTTTATAAAATTAAGCATATTGCCTGCTCTATGGATTATCGTGTTATAATGATCTACAAATGTAAGTTTTGAGTCTAGAATAATCCTAAGTCTCTTATCTTATCGCATTTTTTGGACAATTTCATTTCTAATATGACTTGAACATTTGGTGTGCTTTGTTTTCTGCTGTACGTAATAAGATTACATTTTTTAACATTTAGTTTCAATAGACTTTTGAAGATTTGAATTTCATTACGAAATACATTAATGTCATTATCGTTCTTAATTTCTAGGTACAGCTTTATGTCATCCGCATATATGAAAATTAAGTTTTTTTAAAATAAGTGATATGTCATTGACGTATAAGATGAAAAGAAGAGGTCCAAACGTGAACCTTGAGGAACCCCCGATGTGACTTGGATTGGAATAGACATTTTATTGTTAAACTTTACAATTTGCTGACGATCAGTTAAATAAGACTCAATCCAGTTAAGTAGTTTCATCTCAAATCCCATCTTTCAAGCTTGAAAATCAGCATTGGAATATCTAATCTATCAAACGCTTTGCTGAAGTCGGTGTAAAGAGCTTCCACGTGATTACCTTTATCCATTGCATTTAATGAGAAATTGACGAATTCCAGCAAATTCGTAGCTGTTGAACGTCCTTTGAAAAGCCATGTTGTGCAGTAGTTATTCTATTTTTAACTTGGCTAAATACATTTTTATTTATAATCGATTCGAAAAGTTTTGGAATGCGATGATATTATGGCAATGCCACGATAATTTCTGAATATCGGATTTTTTGCCAGATTTATAAATTGGAATTAGGGAAGACTTTTTCCATTCTTTTCGGGAATTCACCACTTTCCAGTGACTTATTGAACAGCCAAAATAAAGGAGTTGTAAGTTCACTTGCTAGATTTTTATGAATACTGGTGGAAGTCCGTCAGGTCCTGGACCTTTATTGGCATCTAATTGTTTAAGACCAGTAAGAATGTCTTGTACGAAGATGCTACTGACCCCAATATCCCTTGGAAAGTCGGGAAAGTATGAGAAATATTCTAAGTCACGATCATTATCCGAAAATTTAGTGTAGCTTTCTGAAAAATGTAGCAAAAAGATTACAAATATCTTTTGAATTATCTCCTACTTTTTCGTCCAATGTCATATCAGTTGGAAAGTTGCATGATTTAGTCTTAGTTTTAACGTAATTGAAGAAATTTTGCGGACATGACCTAATCTCACTTTCAGTCTTTGTATTATACTCCGATAGTGCGGAGGTTATAGCTAAGTTAAGTTGATCACAGATATTCAGATACCTTTCCAAATTAGCTTGATTATTGTGATTTCTGTAAATTTTGTGAGCCTTTGTTTCCGATTTTTCAAATTAGTGATTTGTTTGTTGAACCAAATTGGTTTTTAGAAGCATTATTTCGTCTTTTTTTGTGAGTGGAACTTCTTCCTGAACTATTTTCAGTAACAATTTATGAAATGTCTCTACTGCACAGTCAACATTATTTTGATACTTTAAGACCTTTGCCAGTCTGTGTTTTTCAATTTACACTTAATATTGTCATAATTGGCTTTCTTGTAATCAAAGACGTTTTCATAATCAAATTCATTCGGATTTTGTTTTTTACGTACAAATACAGAAAACTCGATTGCTGTGTGAAACGCCTCATTCTTCCATAAAGGATAAAGAGATTCACTAACACAGAAATCCTCTTGTGTATTTGTTAATAGAAAATCCAAGTAGCAATTTTGTTGATTTTTCACGTGGTTAATTTGGTTAAGCCCTAAAAACGCAATTCTCTCAAAAATGAAATGCAATGTTTCGTTATCACCAACGACAGGAAGTAAAAATACTCTCATTTTCCGAGTCAGGAAATCTGCATTGCGCTGATTAAAATCGCCATATATATGAATTTTATATTCAGGAGGAAATTGAGTTATAGTTTCTTCAGCTGCTTGAAAGAATAATTCGTATGTTGACTTACAAGCTTGATCTGGTGGAAAATATACTGTTGCAAAAATATGAGTTTCACTCAGCAATATGTGTTTTCACCCATACATGCTCAAATTCTTTAAATTTAGATGAAACCAGGAGTTCTGAACTAAAATTTGATGAAACTGCAATGAGAACTCCTCCGCCAGACAATCTTTGTGTTAAAAGTAAATCCCGGTCATCCCTAAAAACATTATAATCACTTCCAAAATTTCTTCACTTTTAATACTATTATTCCAGCTTGTTTCGGTACCCAGGATAATCGAAAAATTGGAACCTAAAATATTTTTATGTATAACATTCATTTTTGCTGCACTTTTCATAGTGATTGAAATTCTGGCAATACACCAGAATTTCGGTGGAAGGTAATTGTGGAGAAATTGATCGAAGTACGTCATTATTTAAAACTATAGATACATTACCGGGCGCGTCCGGTTCGTTATATTCTACCTCTGTAGAGTGCGTCAGGTCGTGCGAAAACACGGCCGCTCGCAGGAGCAGGACGTGCAGTGCTGCGAGAAAAGAGCTCCGCAGGGCAGGACTCAGTATATACTCCGGTGGAGCTGCTCGGTGACTTCTGAGGTTGTTGGTGATGTTATTGTTGTTGAGATTGTTGTTGTTGTGACTATGGTTGATGCTGTGGTTGTTGTTATTGTTGTTGATTGTTGTTGTTGTTGTTGTTGTTGTTGCTGTTGTTGCTGTTGTTATTGCTGTTGTTATTATTATTGAAGTTCCTCGTGTTGCTGTTATTATTATTGGTGTGGTTGTTGTTGTTGTTGTTGTTGTTGTTGTTGTTGTTGTTGTTGTTGTTATTGCTGTTGTTATTGTTAGAGTTCCTAGTTGCTGTTATTATTATTGTTGTGAGTTCTTGTCTGTTGTTGTTGTTATTATTGTTATTGTTGTCTGTTGTTGTTGTTGTTGTTGTTGTTATTGTTGAAGTTCGTTGTTGTTGTTGTTGTTAGTTGCATTGTTGTTGTTGTTGTTGTTATTGTTATTTTTGTTATGAGTTACTGCTCCTGTTGCGGTTATTATTATTGTTGTGTGTTGTTGTTGTTGTTGTTATTACTGTTGTTATTGTTAGAGTTCCTCCAGTTCCAGTTATTATTATTGTTGTGGTTGTTGCTGTTGTTATTGTTGAAGTTCCTCGTGTTGCGGTTATTATTATTGTTGTGGTTGTTGTTGTTGTTGTTGTTGTTATTGTTGTTATTGTTGAAGTTCCTCCTGTTTCGCTTTCTACGGTTGCGGGATTTTTGAGCACCTATTTCCTGCTGTCGTCGACGCAGTTGACGTAAATCATAGGCTGACCAATCAGCTCTCCATACATTTTTGGCACCTCAGTTGACGCCAGCCAGAACTGCCTTCTAAGGGCTTTGTCGACATAAGATCTCAGCGAGTGCAAGATCTTGAGCCAGCTCATCAGCAAGAGAGAGCTGATGGCTGTTGTTAATTGTTGCAGGTTCAGGCAGTTGCAAGGCAGCCACTGATCGCGATAAATATTTTACTTCGTTAAGGATTGCCGCTGCCGGGAATTCCTTTGTTACAACTTCAACTATGTTTAGTTGTTTTGACGAAAGTTGATCTTCCAATTTATTAAAAACCTGCTCCAGTTTTTGCGCTATTTTGCCGCCGAGTGCTTCATTCATATGTTGCACGCTTGATTCAAAAGTGTCAGCGTTGCAATTGTTACGTACCACCGATGCCACCTTATTTATTGAGGACAACTCACTTTTTATGCTAGTGAGAATAGCTTCCATACCCTCAATAGCTTCCGAAACAACATTTGGTTTTTCTTGGTGGAGAGCAAGTCGGTGCATAACCTCTGTGTTTTCATTAATTTGCTTAGCCAGGTGCATTTGTTGTTCTGCAAGAACGTTGAAATCAAAAGTTGCAGTCACCAGAGTTTGACATGATCCACAACATGGTAGCAGAAACGACGACGGGTCAACAGCTTTTTTGTCTTTTTTCACGTTTCGAAGTGAGCCTTCGGGGTACTACCACTCCCACACAGGCGGCGTGAAATTTTCGTGTACATCCAATACACGTCCACATAACCGCGTCGACAGACGAGTCTAGCAAGCACACTTCACAATTAATTTGACTCATTATGGCACCGGCAAGTAGCACACAGAACAAAATGAAAAATAAGCAAAATAAAATAATGAAAACGCGCGTGGTCGCGAGCGATTTAAAACGCGTCCGAACTGATCGACGATCAATAAGCGAAAGAGAAATTATGCGGAGATAATTCGCTTAATTTTTCTAAAAATGTTTCCACAAACTCTTCTGCATCCATTCGCATTGGATTTAGATAACAACGATCTGTTTGCTTCTATTGTTTAAATTCTAAGGAATCGATGTTTTCAAGAAAATTCATCAGGTTATTCTCCAGTGTCTGCGTACCCGGGCAATGATCACAGGTTTTCAACCAACATTTCTCTGTAGGATTTTCACTGAGTAATTTAAAAAACAAGTCAAGATACGTTTTAAAATGGTTAGGAATAAGTTTCTTAACCTTAAGGGTTTTAAACATTAATTTAACATTCTGATGATAAATGCATACGCAGACAGTATGCGTTCCACTTGAACCAGCCAGAATGCAATTTTTTGGGTGGCTGCTGGAAAACATTAGAAATCCAATTTTAAAAGTAGGATATTTCTCTTTGAAAATTAAACACGGTTCAGAAACGGTGAGTTCTTGATTTTCACATTCTAGATTAACTGCACTTGGAGTTGCTGGCTCGTTTTCTTTCTTGATAAAGCGATAAAGTCTGCAATAGCAGGTATTACAAAAGTAGGAATAGCTTTTATCCAACTTTGTTCTCCTTTCCACTGCATAACCATATAGTTTAAGAGTAGGTTTCCTGTAACTATTAATCTAAACATGGCAATTTGAGCAGTCGTGCTTCATTGTATTAAACGTTTCTTTAGTAAGGTTTCAGTTCGATTCACTCAATGTGGATTAATTCAAAATATGAGTACAAAAGTTTACTCAGTCGTGGTTTACGCTACAACTCAAATTCGGCATGAGTGCCCCTGCAATCCTTATAAGCACTCATGCTGAATTTGGACGCTAACGGACCTTTGTGGCTCCAGTTATAGCGTAAACCATGGCTGAGTAAACCCTAGCAATGTTGGTCTCTGCTTTTAAACAATTTGAGGCTGATTTATAGTTTTTACATTTAATGGAATCAGAATTGAACCAGCCTCCCCTACTTATGATGAGTACATTACTTCACAAATAAAACTAGACTTGTAAACAGGCTTATCATGAATTTATTAGGAATAAGTTTGATAACTTCAATGAAATGATTCCCGCAGTTATTTTGAAGTGATGGAAAATGATGCTCATTCCATGTGTGTATAGTCAAAAAACTTGAAATTTAAAAAAAATTTAACTCAAAAACGGCTCCATGAACATTTGAGATTTTTTGATATGTTATGTAAAAATGTTTGAATTTTTATAAAAAAATATAAAAATAAATAGTCGTTGTGGTCCAACATTTTGAAAATCATAAAAAACAAATATATTGACCATTTTTGCAAATTTGAGTACATTAATTATTTTAATCAATATTTTTTATAAAAACAAAAAATAATAATCTTTCTATTTATCAAAAAATATTGCAAATCGATTCAGCGGTTCAGAAGTTATGATTTTTCAAAAATAAAAAATTTCAAAAAATGTCGGTTTTTTTGGTAACCCTATATCGAACATGGTCACCCTAATAAAAAAATAGAAAAATACGGGTCTTATTATTTTCGATGAAGAACATACCAAGCGATTTTGAGCAAAATCGGCCAACTTTTTTTTTCAACTCTATTCTTTTCCCGGGGAATCGCTGTATATATACACACGTTTTTCTGCATATCAATTATACATTCACTCTTAGTCACATGTGCACTTTTGTTCTATCAGATTTTAAAGGTAATTAAATTACCATAATTCTATAGCTTTCAAAAATTATTTCAATTTTCGTTCACCTCTATATTTTTGCATTTTTTGCAGTAGTTTACAAACAAATCAGATCTTAAGATAGAGCGTTGTGATAATTACACCATATATTTATCTTTTTCCTTTTCTATCTCCTTTCCGGTTAATTACGAGCGGAGACATCTAGTGAAAATGGAGCATATGAAATACGATAATGGAAGCATACTTGTAAAGGAAATCATCGGTGATGGACACTGCTTGTTTTCTGCGTTGGTGCTTCAGCAGTATAACACAAAGCAAGGAACCCAAGAATACCAAACGAAGATCATGGAGCAACGGAGAAGTGTAGTGGAGCATATAAGAAATCACATGGAAGACTTCAGGGAATCTTTAGCAGTTACAACTTGGGTGTAACATTGGAACTCAGGACCACCAAGAACAACAAGACAAACAACTCGAAATGAACAAAAACTCAGCAATTCCAGTCAACTGATGACAACGACACTGTTGCCGCGATCCCCAGTATTTCTGGTCGCCCTGCTGGCTTCATCGATACATGTCGTAACAACCCTGCAGGACAACGGACAATTAGAAAATTTCTGCTGGTCGAAGCGGAATGCATCGTCAACTCTAGACCGCTGACCTATCTTCCTCTGGAGACTGCAGAACAGGAGGCGTTGACGCCCAATCACTTTCTTCTTGGTAGCTCAAATGGAGTCAAGCAGCCTATTGCAAGTTTTGTGAACCCACGGTACGCACTACTGAACAGCTGGAATCAGATTCGTCATCAGCTAGACTTATTCTGGCATCGATGGCTGAAAGAATATCTTCCTACAATCAGCCGTCGAACAAAGTGGTTCACTGATACTAGACCGGTTGGTATAGGTGACTTAGTTCTCATAGCGGATGCAAGAAAACGAAACAACTGGCAGCGAGGACGAGTAGTAGGGATTCGCAAAGCCACAGATGGTCAAGTGAGGCAGGCTACGGTTCAAACGACACCAGGCCTACTGAGAAGACCTGTTTCCAAGCTTGCCATCCTAGATGTAGACTATTCGGGTAAAACAGCGTCAAACCCGCTGTGTTACGAGGGTTGGAATGTTGCCGCGATCACCAGTATTTCTGGTCGCCCTGCTGGCTTCATCGATACATGTCGTAACAACCCTGCGGGACAACGGACAATTAGAAATGACAGATGAAATGATAGATAGAAGTAAAAGTATATCGAGAGAAGAAGGAGAGACAAGCGAAGAAATACTGAAAAGAAGCGAACGTGTAGTGAATCGTTTATATATTATTCTATAAACTTACTGCTAAATTTTATTTAATTAAACTGAATTTATATTTATAATATTAAAAAACCTAGAAGAAAACTTATGCCTAGGATTACTTAAAAATAGATTGCTTACTCTAATATATTGCTTAACCTAAGTACTGAGCCAGTAAGTATGGAACAAAGGATAGCATGAAGCTAAAACTTACATGTATAGTATTTCTTTAACTAGGATCGAAATATTCGAAGACCATTTGCCGAAGCAGGATAGATGAATTATTGAGTAAACTGGTAAAAGCGAATCAAATAATTAGTTAAAACGAATAATAAAGGAAAATGTTACAGCGAGCTAGATTTCTGAGTTGGACGAAGATCCTTAACCTAAAAACAATAGATTCACTAAAATTGTAAGGTAGAATCATTTATATACATGGTGAAATATCTAAGCTATCCTATATTTCAGTTGAGTTGAACGTCAATACATCTACTACAAAATTAGTGAAGAATTTATTTGTTCACCGGAACAGACACCAACAAACAGAGAATCAACATCATCTGAACGACATGTTATTAATCCCATTCGAAGGAGGGTAGGTAAGAACAATCATAAACAGGTGAGTCAACCTCTTGATACTAAATACTTTGCTGATTGACCCCGTTACTCAAACGTCAACAGTGCCTATCTGACCGACATTGGTTACCTTCGTCTGAAAGCGTCTGAGTGATGGATCAATCGGAGCAGATACAGGCCTTGACAAGTGAGTTCTAATGCTGCAACCTGTACCCTTAAAAAAAATTAAATCTTTGGGAGTGCCTACCGACTCCATACAGAACAACTCGGTATCGTTCCGTTCGTATTTAGGCGGTTACACAGGAAAGCATACTCGTTAGTGAGTTAGTCTAAAATGTGATTTTATTATTCAATGGTTTGTTTTTTATTGTCTTTTATTTGCTTTGTACAACCACAATTTAAAAAAAAAGTCGAGTTATTAGTACAAGACACTGAAGAAGTCTGCACATTTTAGACGAAGTACGCGTATCTGTCGAAGATAAGCAAAGGTAGTTGGAATTAAATAGAGATTACTAATTTTTCTTCTAATTTCTAGTTAAAAAAAACACTTAGTCAATAAAACAAAAAAATGTATCATGGCGTAATGCGCATTTGCCACTAGCATCGAACCTTACAAAAAAGGTACTTGTTTCACCGAATGGGCAAGAATGTTTAGAATATCTACTTTTTATATTAATGCGAGGATTAATGTGGTTACTCAGGCACACAGAGAAGCATATTTGACAACTTTAGGAGGTACAATTGTTTATTCGGTGTTAAAATTGTTAGACCCGATTACGGATTTGGAAATAGTGATTGTACGTCATTTCCCGGAATTTCGTTTCCCGGAAGTTCATTTCCCGGACTGACATTTCCCGGAAAATCGTTTCCCAGAATCTAGCATTTCCCGGAAAGTTCAAATCCCGGAAAACTTAATATTTTGCTAAAAAAAGTTTTTTCTATAAATTTATACAAAACCTTATTTCGTTTTATAAATATAACCTCTTGGTAATAACTATATGCTATATTATAAACATAATAATCATGATATTTGTTTGTTCTATTTATTTCCTATATATTCTGCAAATTTAAGCAACAGGCCCGTGATATTCAGCTTTTCTTTTTTTTTTTTCAAAATATTTGAAAGAACAGCTCATGTTTAAAGGAAGGGTAAATCTCCTTTGAAAGGTATTTTCTCTTTTTACATATCTAAAGTACAAAAAAACATTTGAGAGAACCATTTATCGGAGATTAAAGGCGGAGCTACAATGGGGAGCGCAACGGCGCGCTGCGGCAGCTTTTGACAGTTAGCCCATATATTTTATGTCAAAAACTGCCGCAACGCGCCGTTGCGCTCCCCATTGTAGCTGGGCCTTAACCCTTCTGTAATGTCGCGTTTCGGATCCTTCAATATAACGGGTGTCCACTAAAAAATGAGAATGATTTCAATACTTTTCCATCAGAACAAAAACGGCCGCATAGAAATGTCACTTTAGATGAATGAATCGTTGCACTCTCCAGAAAATTTTCATACACTCTTATTTCACTCTAACATGTTCAGTCGTGTTCAGCATGCCGTCGAAACAGGAAGAACTGCGCGCGCGCGTTGTACAATTCTTTCAAGCGAACGAAGATCGTGGAAAAAATACACGGTGGACCATTTTTGTCGTGAAAAGTTCCGGTATCCACCGTATACCGTATCCTGGCATGCATGAGAGTAACCCGGAAGAAAGGTTGCGGCCGTCCAGCGAAAATAATGAATGAGAAAACGCTCCGCTCGCTGCGCAGCATGTTCAACAACAAGGATTCGGTAAGTCAACGGGAAGCAGCCCGAAAGTTCCATTGTTCGAAGTCACTCATCTGCAAGACGCTAAAGAAAGAAGGAATAGTGTGTAGAAAGAAAACCAGATCCCCAGAGTACACAGATGAGCAGATTCAAACCGTGAAATCCCAATGCCGCTGGATGACTCGGAATTACGGCGGAAAATCTTTCGTTCTGGACGACGAAAGCTACTTTCCTCTTCGAAGTCTCAGATACCGGGAAACGACCGATTCTACACTAAGGACAAATCTACTACTCCTCCAAAAGTAATGTATAAGTTCAAGCACAAATTTGAATCGAAGGTTATGTTATACATCGTAATATCCGATAAGGGTATTTCGAAGCCGTTGTTCAAACCAAGCGGTTTGGCCATCAACCAGGAGGTGTACCAAAGAGAGGGTTTGCAGAAAATACTCATCCCATTTCTTAAACAACATCACTCGGATGGCAAATACGTGTTCTGGCCGGACAAGGCATCATCGCACTACGCAAAAAACGCTAACGTTTTTGGAGAGCCAAAATATACCATATGTCCCAAAGACCGGAATCTGACAAATTTGCCACAGTGCCGTCCTATCGAGGATTTCTTCGGTCTTTTGAGCTCCATGGTATACAAGGATAATTGGAAGGCCAAGAACACCAAGCAACTTACCAACAGGATCAAAAGCTGCATCCGAAAAATCGATGTGGCTGCCGTCCACGGTCATGTTCCAGCATAACGACTAAGCATGCGCATGGCGGACCACGGACCATATGACAATATTCACTAAACTTAGTTTGAAGATTTAAGTTGACCCTTTTAATAAAATAAATCAGTTTGAACAAAACTTCACTGGTATTTTTTTCCTGACCCATTCTTTTCGTTCTCATTATTTAGTGGACACCCGTTACACACATCCGTTCACGGTGGTAGTCAGACAAAAACTAATCTTTATTCACATTGTCTCAAAGTCTATCATACATCAGGTATCTCATTTCAAGGTTCTTTATTTGTAGGTATGGTTTTTATTTTATTTTTACAGTGACTCATTGTGACGATACTACACCTTCTTTCAAACATGAACTGTTCTTTCAAACAGTGGTTACCGGTCTATCCACCACAGGTAAATATTTGCTCATTAAGCCTATCTCAAAGTGACTTTTCACTATTTGACCATGTCCAAGCATTTGCATTAATTTTACAGAATAAATCAAGTTTTGTTTTTTACCTTGTTTCCAATAAATTTCAATACATAAGTACATATATAGATGTACTTTAAACTTAATTTTTTTTTTAATATTTGAGAAAAAAAAGAAAATTAGCTTTTCCGGGAATTGATATATTCCGAGAAATGTCATTCCGGGAAATGAAATTCCGGGAAATGACGTACAATCGGAAATAGTATCATATAAAAATATAATTACAAAGTCTCAGACTATATTTGACAAAGTTGCGGCTGATATTATTCAGCGCCTTACGTTCGATAATCGTGTTCAACAAAGGGATGAAACCATGGAAGATTTTGTGCTTTCTGTCAAATTGCAAGCCGAATTTGGTACTATGGGTGATTATAAATCAATGGCCATTATAGGGATCGCATTAGGGCATCTTCAACGGTGGTTCAAATCGCGGTCCCGACCATCCATACGATAAACTTCAAAGTTGTATATACAAAAATTAAGATAAATGTCAATATTTAAATTGAAGACTTTTCCGTTATAGATCGAATGATAGAAATCTTTAAAGATGCCATACCACCGACAAACCGACATGAATGACAATAAAAAATGTCTTAATATTTCTGTTCAAATCATATTACTGACATCTATCTTCGTGTTCGCTGAGAACGTTTATTGAAGCCACGAGGTGGCGGACTTGTCCGTGCTTCGACCTACCCCACAGTAGGATGTTAGGCAAAGGATGACGCCCATGGTTCGAGTACCACTGGAAACATGCCCTTTCGCTCAATTTTTCAAACATCTGTACGATTTTCTACCTGCCGTACACTGACGGAACTTTCAACACTTTCTCTTCATATCTTTCATTCTAGCAAAAACATTAATGTGCACTCTTAGTGCCTCATGGTGCTGAGCGAACGTCTCCTTCTACATTATTATTCATACATATCGCTTCCAAGAGCTCGAATTTTGAACATACTTTCTAGACCAGCATTTGAACTCCGTCTAGTTCAGTATTTAAATGTATACGTATGACTGTAAATTTAAATGGATTTCAAATGGTAAGTTTGCAACCTGTCTTATATTATATTCTCTTACGTGTAAGATCAGATAGTTGGTATACAAAAGCAATCATCAGGGCACCCGAAGCGAATTGGATAGGGAGAGTGGGAATGCCAACTTCCCGTCAATAATAATTTGTGAATAAAGGGGTCTTCTCCCTACTGATACGGGCATCCTCTTGTTCGGTATCTCGCATTTTTTACCAAATGTACAATCTGGTTGTTGAATTTAGATGTTATGGTTTCACTAGTTCTTCAATTCTGCGGCGCAACTACAAAGAAACACAATGCTGGAGGTGGCTGGGTTCGACTCCTGTTCTACTCTAGAAATTTTGCGTCAAGGAAAATTTATCGACTCCCTGAGCATAGGGTATGATTATACGTGCCACAAAACCATTCTAATGCATAAAGGATACGTGGCATAGAAAGGTCTCAATTAATAACTTTGGAAGTGCATTTGCAACACTAAGCTGAGAGCAAGCAATAAGCTGAAATTGAACGATTGATGACATTTGGACTAATGCAAACCTTGTGAAGTATTGCGAATTGGGTTATTCGACTTGTTGGATCGTTTTGTTGGAAGGAGATTCTTATGTTTTCGAAGGTTTTGTTTAAGAGTTCCGGCTTACGGGTCCATTCCTCCCTTCACAGAGCGTTACTGTGAACTCAGACCGATATTTCAAGTTGATTTGAAGTGGTGCATGCAAGATAAAGTCTTTGAAAGAATGGTAGCTCAAAACGATGATTTTTGATGAATTTTTCTTGATATAGTAACTGAGTTAAGTTTCTGTGTTTCTGTTTTTTTCTGTTAATTTAGTGATGGGTCATTAGGCCAAATGCCATTAGATCGAACGCCAATAGGCCAAGTATTATTAGGTCGAAAGTCCAAATGGATTGCTAGGCTGAAAGAGAGTAAAATACAATCATATCACAAACAAAGTAAAACCACAGAGAACAGACATTGATGTCCACATCGCTTTTCT
This sequence comes from Aedes japonicus, assembly GCA_034211315.2. Classification (NCBI taxonomy): domain Eukaryota; kingdom Metazoa; phylum Arthropoda; class Insecta; order Diptera; family Culicidae; genus Aedes; species Aedes japonicus. Next base: position 50,370 of record JASCZW010002065.1, on the reverse strand, counting down.
TGAAAAACGTGTGTAAAAGAAAATATGGGCAGCCGGTATAAAAAGCAAGTGCAGAGAAAAACTGTTCAGGTTATGTGCTAGGCTTTTTATTGATAAACATTGACAAAAAAACTTATTCTTTCAACGAAGGGTTCGACCGACCTCTGTTCCTCGCGTCTTCAAAAGTCATGTAATCACAAAAGACTGCCAGCTGAAACATGGAGACGCTGGTTGGCGTACGCTGGGCAATGTTGTCATTTTGACAATAGCGAAGTCAGCGGGTGCGACTGAAAGTCGTGTACCTGTAAATGATTGTGTTTACCCATGCCTGTACATTATTGTTCTCCATTCTAATTTAATTCATAATTTCAGCACGCTTTGGAATCATCTTTGCATTCCAAAACCATTTAAGAGCCTGGAGCAACATGACAAGCATCAGGAGCCTAGTCACTCGGCCACCATGTGTTAACACCCTCAAAAACACAATCCGCCACACGCCAAAAACATTCGCCACCACGCGAAAGATAAATTCGTTTCTGGCAACACTTACGCGAATTGAATGTTTCTTTTATCACCGTTTTGTTTGCCTCTCGCTTCCACTGATGTGATTTAGATGATACATAAGTGTGCGTGTGTTAAATTTCAAGAGGTACATGGTGCCAATAAGCATAACTGTTAAATTATAGTACTGACAGATATGTTGAAACACACGCAAAAGAAAAACCGCAGTAGAATCTACCATTTCGAGGGTTACATTGAGCGCAAACACCAACAATTTTCACCTGACTATAAATGCGTTTGATTTTATCATGCCTGCGATTAGATCCACCATGGTGCTGTTGATATCAAAATGAGGTCTGTCAAATATACCACAAACGTTGAAGGTTTTACCGTAAACGTAGTAAATTTGACTGAAATTTCATGGTTATTTTTAAAGATAGGCGTAGTTGGGTAAAATGGTAGTTTTTACTACAGGATTTTTTTCTGTGTAGAATCACTTTCCACACTGAAACACAAACACAGCGTGGCAGAGTGACTTACCCCCTGATTTACCCATTATTGAGTAAATGGCGCGAATGTCTGATAATGGGTATTTTTTTACCCATTTTCCACAGAATTTTATTTTTAAAGATGGGTAAAAAAATGCCCATTTTTTTACATTTATATCATACTAGGCGATCCCGGTGTGAGCATTGCTACGCCTGCAACAAAATGATTGAACATTACAAAAAACTGACGCTTTAACTTTTTTTGAATGAGTTTTTTTTTTTACTAAGAAGGGGTTCAAACTTCCATCAGAACATTCTTCATACCCGGACAATACACAGTTTGTGGCTGGATAATTCTCAGGTTGGATTGAAGTTTGTGTTTGAAATCACCATAGAAACATTTCTTGCATTCAAATAACCCCGCATTCCAATTTTGGTTCCATTTGCTTGATTAGTTCTCAAGTTATGCAGGAATTTGTGTTTTATTTTTATGGCAGCCCTCACCACTTCCAGAAGGGGGAAACGGTCTCAAACAATCATAAGAACCTTCCCCAGCCCCAAAAATCCCTGCATACATATTTTCACTCCGATCGGTCAGACAGACAGTCATTTCATTTACTTTCATTTACATTTCATTTCATTTACTTGAATAATTCTCGAGTTATGCAGAAATTTGCGTTTCATTTGTTGGAGAGCCCCTCCCCCCTTTCAGAGAGCAGAGGAGTCTAAAACCACCATAGAAATATGTCTCTCCTTATAAAAAATCAACATGCCAAATTTGATTCCATTTAAATCACCATAAGAATATGTCTCTCCTTTAAAAGAATCCACATGCCAAATTTGATTCCATTTGCTTGATTAGTTCTCGAATTATGTAGAAATGAGTGTTTCATTTGTATGGGAGCGCCCCTTTCCAGAGAAGGGAGGGGTCTTTAACTATAATAAGAACTTTCCCCGGCCCCAAAAATTCCTGCCGTACAAAATTTCACGCCAATCGGTTCAGTAGTTTTCGAGTCTATTAGGTTCAGACAGACAGACAGAACTAGCTATTTGAAATTGGTTCACTGTTGTAGAACCCCTGGGTCTGAATTACACCTTGAAGCCAGCACCTTGCTATACATGTTTGCGCCTTTTTTTTGATTTGCTGTGTTATTTTTACAGAATATTTGAGAGTGTGTTCGTGTGAGTTCATTATTAGGGGCGCATTATTGAGCTTGGGACCGAGCTTGGGACCGATGTGCTAGTACTGACTGAACCAAGAAAAAAATCGTATTTGTATGGGACATACTGGTCTTAGAGTTAGTCTATGCTCCTATTCCTTTATATCCCCGTAGAACTGTATTCCTGTATGTACTGTTTGTATTGTAATGGAGTAACATTTCCGTGTGAGAAAATGAGAAGGACTATAATTCTACTCAATCGTTGAGTGGAATGAAACGGGAGTGTACAATCCTGTTGCACTGTGCTCCGAAAGATGTGGCCAACATGTTCGAAAGAGTGGATTTTTATACAAATGATTGAAAAATTGTAAGCATGATTAATTATATTCAAATATGTAAATGTTAACAAAAAAATATTTTAATAAATAAATATAATAAAACAGTACAATTATTTATAAACATACTAATGAGAACATTATTTTTCAACGCATAATCTGAGGTCCATTTGAAGTGAACAGTCTTAGTACAATCCTAGTTCTAAAGTGGACTTCAAGTGTCCTTCAACCAACTACCAAAATTTGAAATGAACCGGTAGCTATTTTGACATTTCAAGACCATCGGTTGTAACATCTGAAGTGCCATTGAAGTACGATTGTACTAGAACGGGAAGTACGATTGAAGTAGGAACGGGGACTTGGTTACTTCAATCGTACTTCAATTGTACTAGGCTCCGCCATAGACT
>JASCZW010002065.1:0-42500 GCA_034211315.2 Aedes japonicus | reverse complement strand
GGCATGAGACGTTAAGGATAACGAAGTAAGAATAATGAGTGATAAACAAGGAATAAGGAATAAGCATAAATAATTGAAAAGAAGATTCGGGAGGGGTATTTATTGGAAAAGAATGGAGCATATCAGGTGACGAATAAAACATAGAAAGTAATGAAGGAACTAAGCATAACGAATGAAAGACAAAAAATGGAGAATTATCACCAAGAGCAAAAAATAAAGAATGAAGAAATGAGAATAAATATCGAGAATCACAAATTGTGAATGATGAATTAAGAATAAACCATTGAGATTTTGGAGAACAAGGTAAACACAATTTAGATTAACAATTCAGATTCTAATATTGAAATATAAGAATAAAGAATAAGCCAACAAAAATAATAAATTTGATTATTCAGAATTTTTAAATTTGATTATTCAGAATTTTAAATTTGATTATCTATATATATAAAATCGGATTTCTGTCTGTCTATCTGTCTGTCTGTCTGTTTGTCTGTTCAGACACTTCAAGCGGAAATGGCCTTTGTTTACAGGCCGCGCTTAAAAGCGACAAAAGTTACAGATTTTTTCCTTAGTTTTCATCAGTTCTTGCCCACTGTGCGCGCTCTCTCTCTCTCTCTCTCTCTCTCTCTCTCTCTCTCTCTCTAACCCACCCTATTTGAAATCCTGGCTACGCTCTTATGGTAGGGCGAATCTGCTTTTGTAAACAAACACGCTGTCTGCTAATTTATCGGAAGTTGAATACAATTCCTTCAAATTGAATATATTAGCGACTAGAGATAATGTTCCTCTCTGTTAAAAAGTGCTTCTTGTATTTGTTACCTTTTGTTCCAGAGAAAATGACTACGAAAACCATTGTATATAAAGCAGATTCGTCTCAAATCTATTATCGTTGCAACTTTGTTGCCATACGGAAAAATCGAACAACCCACTGCCCAGTGGGAAAATGGAACCCAAAATCACAACTAATTAAAGGCCGCTGGATAAGTGCCCTGTAAAACACATCTTACCCAGAAAAAAAAATTTAAAAGTACGTAAAATTTCCCTCGTGTAATTCCAAGCCAAAGGAGCGTAAACAACGATATTGTTTGCAATCTTTCATACAACTGGCTAGATTTAGGCGTTATCTGGCTTAAATTTACATGAAATATCCCATTATTTTCTGCCAAATCTAGCATTCCTTTATGTGCATTAGATAACGTGTATGTAAAAATGCGAGGAATCGAATGGTGATAGTTTCATCTTGGGCAGACCCCGGGAAGTGGCTCATTTTGCACGATTTTCCCCTAATTTTGGAAGAAAAATTGAATAATCACACATTTATCATATCAGCTCTGATAATATTGCATCCGTTTATGCTGTAATATTGTGGAAATGTCTGAAAATCCAATGGAGATAATATTGTCTTGTAAAAACGTCAGATACTGTCCATTTTTGCCTGATATTCTCACATGCCGAAAGAACTAGATATGCCATGTGGTTTTGGAAATTTGGGCGAATTAGAATCTATAAAAATGCAATACACTATTGTGGAACTGTCCGGGGAACTGGAATGAAGAGTATGTCGTCTTGTGTAAACATCAGTTATTGTCACATTTTCCCCACTTTTTCCTAAATACTGGAAGAATCAATAGATAAAATGCGATTTTTGGAGTAGCTGCGCATTAGAATCAAATCAAATGCACTATAATATTATGAAAATGTCTGGAAAATCAAATGAAGTTGATGTCGACTTATGCAGACTTCGGGAAGTGGTTCGTTTTGCCCGATTTACCCATAATTTTGAAAAAATAATTGGATAATCCTACATTTATCATATTTCTCACTAATAATATTGTACCTATTTGGGATCTACTATTGAGAAATGTCTTGAGAATCTAATGAAGGCAATATCGTCTTGTTAAAACCTCAGGAACTGTCCATTTTGCCCGATATTCCTCATATATTGAAACACTTTAAATCACTTTTTAGAATAATAAAAGTCAAACATTGAAACACTTTTCCAAATTTCGCTAGTAAACGCGAAGCAAATTCCTTGTAAATTCCACTACGAGCTTAGCTACGTCTTGTGATCAGGAATGTCCAGCCGTTTTCTGACAGCATTGAAGTTGGATAGGCATACCGTTGAAAGGTCACCCAATTATGACCGACTGCAATGTAATGCTATTGTGAAATTTCATCTGAATTAAGAATGTATAGTGTAAATCACTATTGTGGAATTCGTCTGGAACTGAAGAAAGATGTCATGTGTAGACATATATGTCCATACGTATCTCTGCATACTAGATATATATATATATATATATATATATATATATATATATATATATATATATATATATATATATATATATATATATATGTATATATATATATATATATATATATATATATATATATATATATATATATATATATATATATATATATATATATAATATATATAAATGCACGACAATATTATGAGAGATGTCTGGACATTGCACATGTAATCATCAAAGTTCAGACAATATCACGAATGTCTACGCGCAGGACTTACAGATGGCCTTCTAGCATCACTGTCAGCAAAACTTGCTAACTATTGATGACTATACATACAAGGAGTGGCACATGAGCATGTTTGATTGTATTCGCAAGCATTACTATGAAACATTTCCGGAGATGAAAAGTGACGACAATCTCTCCATTCAATTTGCTAGAAATTTTAAGATTATTGCAGTGCATTTAATTTTTATTCCAATTCGCGGCTACTTAAAAAAACCCAGACAGTTCCACAAAAGAGCATTGCATTTTTATACAATATAATTTGTGAAACTTTCGAGAACCACTTGCTATATCTAGTTTTTCCAATATGTGGTGAAAATCGTGCAAAATGGATAGTTCCGACGTTTTTACAAGACGATATTGCCTCCGTTTGATTCTCCAGATATTTTCACAATACTAAAGTACAAATGGTTTCAATATTATCAAAGCTAATATGATAAATGTGTGATTATTCAATTTTTCTTCAAAAATAAGGGAAAATCGGGCAAAATGAATTACTTCCCGAGGTTTGCACAAGACGACATCCCCATCATTCAATTTTCCAGACATTTTAATAATATTGCCGTGCATTTGATTTTATTGTAGTGCACGGCTATTTCAAAAACCGCATTATTTATATTGATTCTTCCAAAATGCAGGCAAAAGCCGGTAAAATGGACAATAACTGACGTCTACACAAGTCGAAATCCCCTCCATCAATTCCCACAAGTCAGTTTTACAACAGTGCATTGCATTTTTATAGATTCTAATTCGCGGCAATTTCGAAAACCACCTGACATATCTAGTATTTTCAATATATGAGGAATATCGTGCAAAATGGACAGTTCCTGAGGTTTTAACAAGACGATATTGCCTTCATTGGTTTCTCCAGACATTTTCTCAATAGTAGATCCCAAATGGGTTCAATATTATTAGTGAAAATATGATAAATGTAGGATTATTCAATTATTTTTTCAAAATTATGGATAAATCGGGCAAAACGAACCACTTCCAGAAGTCTGCATAAGTCGACATCCATTTCATTCGATTTTCCAGACATTTTCATAATATTGTAGTGCATTTGATTTGATTCTAATGCGCAGCTATTCCAAAAATCGCGTTTTCTTTATTGATTCTTCCAGTATTTAGGGAAAAGCGGGTAAAATGGACAATAACTGATGTTTACACAAGATGATTTACTCTTCATTCAGTTCCCCGGACAGTTCCACAATAGTGTATTGCATTTTTATAGATTCTAATTCGCCCAAATTTCCAAAAACCACATGGCATATCTAGTACTTTCAGCATGTGGGGAATACGTTTTACAAGACAATATTACCTCCATAGGATTTTCCAGACATTTCTACACATATTACAGCATAATATATGCAATATTATCAGACCTAATATGATAAATGTTGATTATTCAGATATTTCTTCCACAATTAGGGAAAATCGTGCATAAATGAGCCACTTCAGGGTCTGCCCAAGATGAAACCAGCACTATTCGATTCTCGCATTTTTTGCATAAGATAAACTGTTTTGATGGCACTTATCAGTGGCCTTTAATTGGTTGTGACTTTGGGTCCCATATTTCCCACTGGCGCCAAAATCGTGTTTACTCTCGTTCTGTACCATTGAATTGTGGCGCATTTAGTGCGCTGTACAGCGCATCTAATATGCTACACAGCGCACTAGATGCGACACTTTGTTGCCATACGGAAAAGCAGTTATATTGATTTGCGCGAGTGATTTTTCCGGTTTTCAACTACAACGAGAATAATGTTGACGCTCAGTTAATTGTTTTAAAAAAAAAATCTTTACTCAAAACTTCATTCAAAACACATATGCATTGCAATTGAGGGCGGCGAGGATGGCATCCAGCTTAGCTGGGGGCCTATATCAATTCTCCCACAGTGCGAAATCAAATTGTCAAGCCGTCTCTTTGTTTGAATCAATTTTCACTTAACACCTCTATCAATTACGCATCAAGTCGAGATCTTCCCACACGGAGCCAAGGGAGTAACCATCAGTTCGAACGACGACGTCACTCGTAGGCCCATCAAGATGTGTTTCATCTCCTTCAACCCTAATAATACTCATGCTGCTGACTCGGCGGATGCATCCGTCGGTCGATACACCAGCGAACCTGCTCCGACCATTTTCGTTGTTCGCGCTACCGAGTGAAACAGTCCAGACCCGAGAGACACGGGGTATTCCAGCACCGAACGTGATAGCGTAAATATTTAGATTATCGCCCGGGTTTAATAATTCATAATTCGAGAAACTCTTCCTCACTCTCTCTTTCGGTCGGTCGGTCTGGGGCTCTGGGTTATCCCATCACTCCGATCGCTGACGCTGTTGTGCGTGGCTGTCTTGTCTTGTGACTGGGTGAGGATGACGGTTCGAGGTTAGACAACGTATCCAACCTGACACCGATAGTGCTTCGAGCTTCCCGTTTGCAATCATCGCCCCGAGGACCTCCCGAAGTGCTTTGAGCTGAGCCTCGTCATCGCCTCAATTTGATATCTATTAGCTCGCTACCTATGTAGCTTCAAGTGGTTCAAGTAGCGTTGGGAAATTTGTCAAAAGATCACCTCCTTCAGAATGCGATCCGTCTGGTTTGGGTGTCGTTAATCAAATCCGATCCCATGAACCTCGCTCGAGGGTCATTCTTCAACTTGTCGTAACTAACGCGGTGCTTGAACACGTCGTCAAAAAAGGGGAAGTTTAGTTTTATTACTTTTTTCGGTGTAAAACAGATAAACAGTAGTTCGCCCTGCCAGACAAAGAGCACGGCGCAGTGCAAGCAAGGAAAAACACATGTTACATGTTACGTGCCATTCCAGCATGCTTTATTGTAGTAGTTTATTGAACGAGAGCAGACACGAATCCATGCAGCACAGCAGAGATTTCGAATCTTAGACTAACGAATGTTTTGCTTTTTTCAACGATGAAGAAATCAATCAGAATCATCGAATCGACGTTCGACGAACAAAAAGACGAATCCACCGGTTCGGTGTCATAAAAGTATCCCGTTGCATCGTTCAACGTTTTGCATGTCCCGGAGCAATGAATATGTATTGCTATGCCATAAAACTATTTGCCTTCATTTCGGGACTAGTGAGAAGGGGCAAGGCAATCGAAATGCGATCGGTTTTCAAAGTCCAACCGAAAGACAAGCGCACATTGATATTGGCACTTGAGCGGCATGTATTTAGCCGCCTACTGGCGTGGAATGCTGTCATAATTGTTTGAAATTTCATAATGCTTAACTTTTGCCGCCATTCGAGCGGCTTTTTGATGCTGCTTGATGTGGAGAGAGTGGCACCCTTTGTGGCGAAATGCGCGCCCAATTCGAATTAAAGTCAATGCACAATTTCAAACCGATCTTTCGTATAATGTCCAAATGATCTTGACGAGCATGTACAATTGAATGGCAAGTTTATTTACTTAAAATCTTCGTTTCAATGTTTGTTTGTCGTCGCATGATACCACTTCTCAAAACAATGTGCAGCGGAATAATAATAATAACAATAATAATAATAACAGCCAAAGCAGCTTCAAGACCACACAAATCTGGTAATGCCTCATCGTTGCATGTGTGCGTCCTTTTATTTCATTGACGGTTTCTGCATCTCCATATTGTTACATTGGAACGAGAATACATATAATAATAAACATAAAGATTCAGGGAATGCTCCGTCGGAATGACAAACTTCCGGAGATGCGGATTGTTATTTCTATACAAGTTTGAAAACATAACAGGTACCGTGGAAGATGTTTTCGGTAAACTTTGATTTTTTGAGGGTAGGTTAATTAACCGTTTGGATCAAGGTTGATTTCAAAGTCCGTGCGAATTGAAAATTATGTTCTTGAATAAATAAAGATTGGACTCGGAAAAAATGCGACACTTTGTTTTGGGTGTAACTTTTTATCGCGTGGGTTAAAATTAATGAAATTTTGGGTAATACTAGTTTAGAGTGTTATGTTTATGTGTGCAAAATTTTATTGCGATATGTAGTAGTTTTCAAGATGCATTATAGTAGTTTTCAAGATGCATTCGAAACAAGAAGAGCTACGCCAGCAAATCTTAGGCGTGGTGATCGATAATCCTGGTCAGTCGCACAGATGAATCGGCAAAAGGCTTGGAGTCCACCATTTCACCGTGTCCCGCGTTGTGAAGATGTTCCGGGAGACGAAGACCATCGATCGGCGCGCTGGAGGCGACCGAAAACCGAAACCGGAATACCCAGAGAAGGCGCGGAAGATAAGGCAGTACTTTAAGAATAATCCGAACCTTCCCACCCGAGACGTGGCCAAAAAGGTCAATTCGTCGAAGTGGTACGTCCAGCAGACTGTGCAGCGGGCTGGGCTGCGTGTTTTTAGGGTCAGGAAGGCGCCAAACCGGACTGACAAGCAAAACACGGTGGCCAAATTGCGTGCGCGGAAGCTGTACCGTGAGTGGCTGGTCAAGCCAGGCTGTCTCGTCATGGACGACGAGACATATATCAAGGCGGACACCAAACAAATCTTCGGCCTCGAGTTTTTAGTCAGTACGTCCCGCATGGGGTTTCCGGAGCAGTTTCGGAAGAGAAAGATGGACAATTTCGCGAAGAAGTACCTGTTGTGGCAGACGATCTGCGAGTGGGTAAAAAATGGACGGTACAGCAAGCCGTTCGTTAGCCGGCACCATAAATGGGCAGATTTATCGAGAGGAATGCTTGCTGCCCTTCCTCCGCTCTCACCGTGGTCTCACGCTGTTCTAACTAGAGCTCGGTTCGTGCCATTACGCCAAGCCTTTAATGGATTGTTACGAAGCGAAGGGCGTTAATGTGGCCCCGAAGGAGGCGAATCCGCCAAATACACAAAAACTTCGTTCGATCGAAAAGTTTTGGGCGATAATGAAGAAGAAGTTGAAGAAAAGCGGAAAAACATTGAAAACCGATGAAGCTTTGAAGACAAACTGGGAGAAATTGTGTAAGGAAGATAGACAAAGCATACGAGCATTCAGCTTGGGGGAGGAAATTCAATAAATAAATTATGCCAAAACATAGCTAATATATAGTTATTTAATCCCTGAAAATTTGAGAAGTATCCGATTTAAAATGAATTTTTGGTGATCATTTTTGTGTGTCTCATTTTTTCCGAGTCCAGTCTTTATTTATGGTCTTATAAAAAGACATCGTTTTTTTTTGGAAGTATGAGGAGACTATGTGAAATAATGGAAATAACTGATATTGAAGGGATTTTTGTTATTGCATGCTCAAACCATTCACAGGTAATGCACATGAAGGGAATGCTAAATTTGACAGAAAATAATCGGATATTAACATGTAAAGTTAAACCAGACAACGCCTGAATCTAGCCTGTTGTATGAAAGATTGCAAACATTGTTGTATGGCGCATGAAAGAGTGCAAATAATTTCGTTGTTCACGCCTCCTTTGGCTTGGAATAATGCGAGGGGAACTTTTGGGCGCCTGTTAAAATTCTTTTTTGTGTGTGACCAAACAACATTGCTCCTACGCAAACTAATGAAACGCTTATGAAACAGTTCTCTCTCATTGAAAAATCTGTTACATTATTTTGAGTTTATTTGAAAATAAACAAACAAATTTGGAAAGTACAAGCTTGTATACAGTCGGGAATCGATTTTTACGTAAAATTTACTTAAAAATCAAAACCGCAAAGAACCGTAGCCGCAGTTTATAGGATTTCTAACTATTATTGGGGGGAAATGAGGCACATCTCAGTTGTTTCAACACATACAACAGACAGGTCTATATGCCGATAGATCCCCTGGTGACTTCCCTGTCTTCAGCAATACTAGTGTCTGGATTTTCCAGGCGTCCGGGAGCACGCCCTCGTCCAAACATCTTTGCATCACCGCTCTGAACATCGCGAGTGCCAGTCAGGCATGGAAAAATCGGTTTACTTATCACTCATTCCTCACTCATCAGAAGTGAGCCGTACCACGTGTGAGTTATACCGATTCTGTTCATTACTATTCTGCTTTCATTCTATTCGTAGAAAACAGAATTGAGTAAACTGGCAGCTGATCGTATACTGAATGAATCGGACTGTAGCAGTGTGGACAATTTCTCAGTGCCTATTTTTACCCGTAGAATAATTAGCGATTGCGATTGAATCACACTCATTTCTTCCAATCATATTTTGAACATGATTTAACACGCAAATAATAATTTTACATGATGTTAAGTAATCAAATGCAACATAAAACCATAAAGCGTCATATTAAGACTAATCTCTGCTATCAGAGATCGAATTTCTCAGCTCAGCTGGGTTAAAACCATGCTCTCTCTCAAGCAGGTTGTCGATGAGGAGCGAACCGTTCACATTTTCATCTCTCCATTTTCGCCGATAATTCATTATCCTCTCTATTGCATATGCGAAAATATCTCTCTCCAAAATTCAACGAACATATTTTCTCATGTCACATTTTTCACTGACAACATGCTTTAAACATATACGAAGAGCAAGAACCGAAAATAAGGCCAAGTCGGTGCACACTGGTACCGCCATGGACCATCATTATAGAATTATAATGTCCGAATAAAACAAGCATGAAGACAGGTGCATTTTCAGGTGTCAAAAAGTAAGTGAAAAATAATTATCGACATCTAGGATTCACTGAAAAAGAAACGATTTATCAGCTACTCATGCTCTCCGAAAATTATAAATCGCCGTTGCTTTTCTCGCAAAAACTGCTGTGAGCGTCAAATAGTCTCTCGCTTCTCACATTCTCATCCGTTTCTCCAAGTGTGCACTCCCGCGTCACTTTACTCAATTTTTGAGTACAATTGTATGCTATCTCTTTTTCTCTCACGGAAACGTTACTCAATTGTCGTAAAAAGTGGATCTACTCAAAAATTGAGTTGATCCACTTTTTAACGAAAATTGAGTAACATTTTCGTGAGAGAAAAAGAGATAGCATACAATACAAGTACTCAAAAATTGAGTAAAGTGACGCGGGAGTGTGTGAAAAAGGACGTTTCTAATCTCGTGCAGTGTATTTAAATCACTTGTGGTCAGTGGCAACGCATTCATTCAGGTATAACGTAAAGAAGAAAATTTGTTTCGCATGATTCTGTTTTCCTCGTTTATTCTTTCTAAAGTTTTCGTTTTCGAGGATTCGTGAGGAATTGTTTGATAGGAAACATCACACTCGTTCACTATTCTGTTAGACCATCCCCACCGGTGGGTTCGTATCTGGGTAATATTTTGATGACTGAGAGCGTTCATATTTTGATTTAGCCACCCACTTTCGTACCGGTCGTTCATAAAATAGGAACACAATAAAATTCAAATTTATTCTCGCACCGGTTTTGTTTCGCTATATATTTCGACGTTTGATTGGGTCTTGGGAAATATCCAGCCAACCCATGCTAAGCACTTTGTTGTCTTGTTGCGTCCAACTACTTCCACGGGGTTTTGATGCACTCATTTTTTCACAACATATCACAATAAACATGAAATTAGCAAATAATACTTTAAAAACAACTCGGAAACAATCAAATTGAAATGAAGGTCTGCCAGAAGAAGATGTTGTTTTAACGTTTCAACTTGTTTAGCTTATTTTTCTTCAAATAGCGATGCTCGGCTCGGTTCGGTCGGGTGGTCAAATTTACGAACCGGCTGCTCACCGAGCGAGCAAATTGTCATTTTCCAACCCGGTTAACAACCATCGGTGCGGTGTCGAGTTGTCAAACAGGGTATTGGTGCGGTTGGTCTTAGCAACCGAGGGTTGTTATTTTATGTCGGTAGTGTTCATGCGAGTGAATGAGTTTTCCTATGCTTGGTGCCAGTGAGATAGCCGTCTTGATAGCCAGGTTCGCTATACCTGGCGCTGTGTGTACTTCAGTGACTTGCCTATGGCAATGATTTCCTCGTTTGTAACGGTCGCATCATCCCCTTCATCGACGGAGCCATTGTCGTGGGACAATTCTGCAATTATAGGAGGCCAGGGTTTCTGGCCGTGGCTCGGAAAGAGTCTCGGTTAGAGCAGTCTTGCCCTTGTTTTTAGCCATGACCACCCGATAGGCGTCACTCCATGGGTTCGCATTGGCTTTCGAGCACAGATCCTCAACGCAGGCTCGTCTGCTGGCCTTTATCTCTTTTTTAAGTGCAGCCGTAGAGGTGGCTAGCACCGAGCGACGCTCCGTTATTTCAAAGTCCTTCCATCCCTAGGTTTGACCTTTCTGGGCATGGTTGCGTCGTACACTTGTGTACGTAGTGCTACGAGTTGATCACCGCAGGTATCCTGGGTAACGCTCAATCTCTGTTCCCGCTCAAGCGCCTCTTTGAATACTTCTTTATCGAAGTACGACGTCCTCCATCTGCGGACGAACGGACTGGGTGCTCCTCCCTCTGCGCGCTGCCTAGCGCTGTGGGTGATGCTATAGAGAACCGCCAAGTGATCGCTTTGTGTGTAGCCATCCTCCACTCTCTAGTTGCTCAACAGGGCTGCCGAACTTCACGTCGATAATCAACTCCGATTCGTTTCTATGGTAGATACTATTAATACCTACGTTGGCCAGGTCAACGATGAACCTGGCCAAGGCCTCAATCTGCCCTCTTGGGTTGGTAAGGCGGCTGCCCCGTCATCCATAATACCGCTATATAAGACCTATCCGCTACCCAGTTTCCGGTACCGGCGGGATACTTGCGATATCCGTTCCTGACTCGCGAACTGCCTGACACAGCAGTTGCTGAGCCGCCTCACAGTGGTTTAAAGGTTGTTCCGATCAAAATTTGGTCACCGATCCAAATTTGGCAACAGTAATGTGTGTGAGTCGATCAAAGTTTTTATTAATAAGTCAAATTCTTTTTCTTTTTCAAGTTCAGTTTATACAGAATACAGGAGAAATATTCAGCTAAGTTTTCTTTTTACCAAATGCGAATTGCCAGGTCTTTCGTTTATCACCTGCCATAAGATTTTGTACAGTCTCCTTGTCCACTTTATTCGCCGCAGAACGCCACTTTGGCTTGAACTGTTTCTCGCGCACAACAGCTTTTTGAGTCTTGTTAAGGTTCCGCTTGACGATGACCCAATATTGTTCGATTGGGCGGAGCTCTGGCGTGTTGAGAGGGTTCTTGTCCTTGGGCACAGCTTGAACGTTGGTGGCAGCATACCACTCCATGGCCTTTTTTCGTAATGGAAAGATGCCAGATCCGGCCGAAATAGAACGGAACAATTGTGTCGCTTCAGGAAAGCCAGTAGACGTTTTTGTAGGCACTCACTCAGATAAATTTCCTGGTTGACGGTTCCGGTCGCAATGTAAACGTTGCTCTTCAAGCCACAAAAAATATCTGCCACCTCTTTCCCGTCCGGTTGCCGTATAAAATTCCTGTCCAGGAAGCTGTTTAAAGTCTGCCTTAACGTAAGTTTCATCGTCCTGTACTACGCAATCAAACTTCGCCAGCATCGTCGTGTACAACTTTCGCGATCGTGCTTTGGCCGACGTGTTTTGCTTTTTTTCCGAGGGGAAAAGTGGCTACATCGCTGCGTGCGCTTGGCCGGGAGGTCGGTTCAGGGATGCCATATCTGTAAATGTGCAGACTTTTCATTTTTGTTGCAGACTTTTTCAACGATGCAGACATTTAGCAAACATTTTTTTATGTTGCAGACTTTTACAGACATTTGAAATATTTTTTAAATTTCAAATAAAAGGTACTTCTAAAGTTCGGATTTAAAACGTACAAGGATCTGAACAGTTTTGTAGATACGATAAGAAGCTTTGTTGAAATTTTTTTTACCCTTTCCAAGGGTAACATGGAGTCCCTACTTATGGTAGTGTTCAATCCCATGCGAAAAAATATTGTCAAAGCGTTGAAAATATTAGTCCTTTGCCATGAAGTCACAACGATAATCAAGGTTCACAACAATACAAATCATATTTGAGAAAGTCACCGTGAACAGGGGAGTATTTGCTCTAAAGCCCAGTCGGTTGCCGCCCAGGGGACAGAACAACTGTAAAAGTTCTGATCTATTGAAATAAATCTTAAAACTCTGAATTTTCCAAAGTACTACTAAAGGCATCATTTCAGTATATTTGTACTAGGGATTTAGAAATATATCCCTGAATTAGTCCTAGATTCCTAGAAGTATAGAAAAAACAGACCCAAAATTTAGGGTACATAATGGAAAGTTTAGAAGACGACTTCCCAGAACTTCGGGAAGATAATTCCCGAGGAGGAGACTTCCTCAAAACAAAAAACTTCTCCGACGGTCAGGTAGAAACTTCTCAAAAGTATTGGAAGCAAGCAGTCCAAGCAAGAAGAACCTTCAAAAATTCTGGACCAAACATTACTGAAGCTCAAGATCATACTTACCAGAATTTCAGGGCAGAACTTTCCCAAGATCCAGGAGAGGACTTATCAAAGCTTCAGGATGAAATGGAGGGACTTCTTTGAAGTTGGGAACTTTTTAGAGGTTTGGGAGTTCATCCCAGAAATTCAAGATTGAACTACTAAGAAGTTTAGAAAAAAACTTCCTCAAATTTTAAACGGGAACTCACCAGGAAGGGCACTACCTTTAATTTCTCAAAATATCAGGAAAAAAAATCTAAGGAAGTGCTAGGCAGATTTTGCAAAGCTCAGAGGAGAACATTTCAAAATTTCAGAATAAAGATTTCTCAAAATTCTTTAGAGAGAACAGAAATAATCTTTCCAGGAGCATTGGGGGTAATTCTTTCTAATTTGAGCACAAATTTCCCAATAGTTTCGGAACAAACTTCCTCAAAGTTATGAAGAAAACTTCCTAAAAGGTCAGAAGTCCAGAAAGAAACTTCAAGAACAAATTTAAAGGAATTTTCCTAGAAATTTTGGAGACGTCTTTCTCGAAGTTTCAATAAAAATTTCCTCGCAGTTCAGTATGGGACCAATCAGAAGTTTGGAAAGAATAAGCTCAAGAAAAAACTCCCCCGAATTTCAGAAAGAAACTTACCAGAGGGGGCACTACCTGTAGGATCAAGAAGGTTTTTTTTTTTTTCAAAAAATCAGGAAAGAACTCCTCAGAAGTACATAAGAGGACTTCTCAGAAGTTCCGAAGAGACCAAAAGTTTAGTTGTAACTACCCAGAAGTGCTAGAGGGCGTCCTTAAAGTTTAGAATCGAACATTCCAAAATCAGGAAGAAAGTATCCAGAAGTATAGGGAGAACTTTCTTGTAGTTCAAGCAGTAACCTCTCAGAAATTCAGGAACAAACTTTCCCGAAGTTCAGGAGAATACTTCCCTTAAGTTCAGGAAGAAACTTTTTACAACTTTAAGAAGATTTTCCAAGAAATTTTGGTGAATATTTTCCCAAAGTTTTGCGGAAATTTTCCTCGTAGTTCAGGATGGGACTTATCAGAATTTTAGAAAGTATCAGAAATTTAGAAAGTAACTAAAGTAATGTGAATTTCGAAGAAAATAAGAAGTGACTGCTAGAAAATTCATGGGGAATTTTGTCTGAAGTTCACGAGCAAACGTACAATCCAAGAAAAAGGTTCAGTAACGTTTACATAATCACACATATAGCGAAAATGACATAACTCGCTCTCTTATTACGTCTACTCGTTGAAAGAAGTCGTATTTTGTAAAAAAAAATTACAGACTTCTATAGACATTTCCAGACATTTCAAATTTTTATCACAGATATTTGAAAAAAATATCTGGCATCTCTGGGTCGGTTCAACCGGCCAAACAGTGAACAAGTACCTGGTGAACATGAACATACATGTCAGGAAGCGGGACTCGTGCCCACTGGTTTCGGAGCTGTAGGAATGACGCAGCGGCAGCGGCTTAATAAGATGGTCAACTCGATTTTCCCTGCGAATCGCGACGGGGCGGTGGTGATGGACGGCGAGACCTATCTCACCCTGGATGGCAACGACTGGCAGGGCACTTCGTATTTTACTTACCCCACGAAGGAAGTGAGCTCCGATGTGAAGTTCATTTCACACACCAAGTTCCCCAAGAAGGTGTTGCTGTTGCTGACAATCAGCGAGAAGGGGATTTCAAAGCCACTCTTCATTCGCTCCGTTCATTCATCCAGCTCGTTCATCCAGAAATACCATAAGGGCGAAGACGCGGTGTTCTGGCCGGATCTGGCGTCGGCCTACTACTCGAAGCGATCGATGGAGGAGATGGAGCGTCTGAATATCGATATGATACGCAAGTCGGCGAACCCATCCCCCAGCTGCGTCGCATCGATAATTTCTGGGCCAACCTGAAGAGTAAGATCTACTCCAACAATTTTGTCTCGAAAAGAATTCATAGATAAAACGAAGAATGAACTCAAAAACATGCCTACACGCATGTTTTCGTCCGCCATGGTGAATGTTCCGGTTAACTACCGGACGCCGCTCAAAGGGCGTGGATTTTTTTTGCAAGTAAGCTTAAATAATTTCCTTCTGTGGGGAATTTCTTAAACGGAATTAGCTGTCTTTTTTAAATGCAAACGTTATAACCACAATGGAACTAATTTTTAGCTTCGGGTCTTGACAGAGAATCATTAGCGAGCCCTTGTGGCACTTCAAGCTGGCAAGTTAAGGGCGAGGGGCATTGTAGCTATTCTATTCAAAAGGATTTAAATCAGTGTTCAAACCAAGTCTTAATCTGTGCCTATTACAGCGACGTAGAACTACGTTAAAATTCCAAGTTAGTTCCAACTTGTACTCGAAAAAATGATTTTTTTTTGTAAACTACCATGGCAACTTCTGGCCACGGTATGTAGACTTTCTTGCATACGTTCATCGCCCATCGCCCATCAGCATCCGTGGAAGGCCAGAGAATCTCTCTCTCCCCTCACCTTCTCACACACCACCTATCTATTTTCACGGCTTTTCCTCGGAAAAACCGCGTGCGTTGGGGCATTGTTGTTTACACGTTCCCTCGGTCGGGCGAACATTCCCAGCGTAAATAAAGCTTATAATTAGCCGTAAAGTAAACAGGCTCCGGAATTATGACATTTTAATGTTTTTATACTAATTAATTTATAAATCGCCCTGGTTCGGATGCACGCTTCTTGGTCGGTTGGATGCATTCCGATTTCCGAGTCGTTTGAGTGATCTCTCTCTGATCCAACAAACCTGCATTTCCCGGTGCAGCCGGCGATCAATTATGCATGATGGATCAAAAACCGATTCTTTTCATCGACCGCATATTTCAAAAGCCCCAGTCCTCGACGACAGGCAGATCTCGTTCCTTTCGGTCGTCCCTTAATATATTAGTGATGATCGGGGTGCGAAGGAAAATCATTTTTCATTCGAAAATCGTTTGACTGGCTTGTTGTTGTTGTTGTTGCTTTCTGCCAAGCGTTTTTCCGCCTTTGTAGCGCTTCTCTTTCATTTCGGTGCTTCTGGTGCGTTTCACTTTTCACTCACTTTGGCGCGAAGATTAAAGCAAAGTTGAGTTTTAGTGATCGAATTTTCGAACATTTCCTAGGTGTCGGAAAAAAGTTGGTATCCGTATGTGAGAGCGCCTTATGGCAGCGGCATCCGTGATCGGTTGGCTTGGCTTGGTGCCCGACGATTGTGACGTGTTTCGAAATGTGTGAAACGAAAGTTTCCTTCTTCCTGATAATTGCGTTTCGAAATGTGTATGTTGCTAAAACTACCAAGGTTTCCAAATGAAATCTTTCGGAACGATTATCACCGAGACCCGACAGGCTTCTAATAAAAGTTAAACAAATTTCTATCCGAGTTAAATATTCCAGAATAATTTTCCCTCGGCGGGATAAAGATTTATTTCCAACCCATTTAATTCTATTAGCATCAATTTGTCTGCCGAGTCAAGCCGGGAAGGAAAATTAATTACCCTTACACGCAGTGCGGAACAGAGAACAGACGCGTGAACACCGTCGCCGTTGTCGACGTCCTCGTCTTGGTGGGCATCTTCACGCCCGCACTCTTCTCTTCCGTCCCGGGACTCGCTAGCGGATTCAGATGTTCCGAGCTTCCCGAGCTGCTGTAGAATGCTTCTCGTTGCCACATCGACGACGCACTCCACTCTCGTACATACTCGACTCAATTGAAGTTCCAGCAAAAAAAATAGGAATCCATCACGTCCCATAATGGATGCCGCCAAAGGGTATTTTTCTAAAGTCATGATCGCGCTCCAAAAGCCAAGACCACTGGATGGTGTAGGTATAGCTTAGGATAGGATCGAACTCGATTGAAGATCGGATTTCATCAGAACGGACCAGAAGAGACAAGATGAACCCATGTAATTCTGAAGGCAGTCGGTGCAGCAATTCGAACCGCAATTGTTTCGGACCATATGTTCGCGTTTCTCTACGGGATTGCTGTGGATAGTGGCGCCACACTTTTGGCATTTGGCTGTAAAGAAAGCATGATCAGTGTATTTTTTTTTCAGAAGCAATTGAAGAAAAACAAACGTCGGTTCTGTTTTTCTCCTTGACTTTCTTCTTTGCAAGTAAACGATGATACTCTCATAATGCCACTGTTCATATGAATCCGAATCTCCAGGCAGTAATTTTGACCCAAAATACCGTCAGGTTGTCAATGATAACATCCATCCGAGAGTCATTGCAACGTTTTTGTTTACAGAAAAAGTGCATTGACCGGATGTGAAACTATCAAAGAAGCTAAATTACCTTTTTTTCCAACTCAAAATGATGCACGTGCAGCAGACTCCCACACAACTCTCCAGAGATGAATCCAAATGCGTACCCCTTTTCCCGATCTCCGGTGATGAAAGTTAAAAAAGTAAATCATAATCGACGCTTTGATCTTCGAAGATTTTCTTCTTCGTTTTTTTTTGTGGACCACGACGTTTAGCTACTAACTGATTGACTGTCTTGGATTTTTTTTCCCACTGCTTGATTCCCCATATGTGATACGATCAGTTAACAAGCAGTTTCGATCTGCCGGGCACAGATGGTGCGAAGAAATTGATAATTTAACCTTGATCGATTGGGAGAGTTTTCTGAAAATAAACATTTCTGAATTCAATTTTTTTTTCGGTTACTAGTTGCTCGGTTTGAAGGAAAAGGTTGACAGGCAAAGAAGTAAAATGAAATACTGTAGTTGATCATCATTCAATAATTTTTTAACACTTCCACAGACATTTTGAAATTTTAGAGACCCTAATTGGTGAAAACACGGTATTATCAAACCGGACACCACGGGTTCGAATTTCAGATCGGTCTAGGAGAAATTTTTAGGATTAAACATTTTCTCCATTGCTTCCTAGGGCAGAGTGTCATTTTACATTGAATTGTACCGTCAATTTTATCCAATTATCACAGCTGTCATATTAGACCAAGCTAAGAGAGAATCTGTATGTATGATATGTACTACCACCCATTGTAGCACGGAAGCTGAGTCCGACAGCAATGGGCTTTCCTCGCTGTTAGACTTGATCAAGCTTTAATAACCACTGATTATCCTAATCATGTCACCCTATGAAGGGCCAAAACGGGTTGGGTGGATCGATAGACAACATCACTTATACGTTTCCACAGGGATATAAAGAATCTCCTTCCAACAACAATATTGAACAATTGGTCAAAAAAGCAAGCCATCTAACATGAGGATGCCCCAATGGGCGAGGAGAAGAGCCCGAACTCTATTCACAAATTGTTAGCAATGGGAAGTTGGCATTCCCACTCTTCCCATCCAAAGTGCTTCACGGGTGCCCTGATGGTCCCTCCAATTCCCATGAAATATTTATACAATAGTGTATATATGTAAATTAGAACATAACACATAGTAATAGAGATTGCTTTCTCTTTCACACACGCATTTGCTTCCCGGTGAAAACAATCCAATTCTTTCTACGTGCCTTCTCGTAGATCAGGTCTGGCAATTTCGTATTTAGGGCATTGCCACACAATGTGGTTAACGTCTTGGAAGGAAGTGCCACAGCCGCAAATACATGATTGTTAAAATAAGAAGTTTCTGGCATTTACCCATAAATTCGACTGTAAAGAACTACTGCACTGGGTCAGAATGAAATGTGTGATAGTGAAAGTTCACAGAAAAAAAGTTGATATTAAAACATATATTTAGAGCATACCATCTATAAATATTTGAAAACAAAAATACCTCTCCACTCTGTTTTAGTTGTATCCGAAAGACGCTTCCTCACGCTTGCTGTTATGTTTCCAATTATTGAACGTTGTGCTGGGATGGTATCCGAACATTCAACAATTTCCTCGTCATCGCAGAGCGGGTCGTTTATGTTTCCAATGCTTACCGTTACCGGGATAGTTTCTACACACACTTCCTCGATGCTGTCTTCGTGTAGAGGATCCCGCGAAGGATCTGAACCATAACTGGCGACAACGCAACTTTGCTGGCTACCACATAGAGCAACTTCCTCAAATTGTGCTGCTGATGATTAATCCGGATGTAATGAAAATATTGTTGTGGCTGCGGCTGCAAGAAACGACCAATATTCAAGATATATTTTGATGTATATAACCTTATTTTAAGGAACTTACCGAGGAGCAAATCGAACGCAGAATTATTAATTCCTTCCGACATTATTGGAACGGTATTTTACTTTCTGCAATCGAACGACCGAAGTACGGATTTGCTTTGTTATGTTTGTTTCTGACACTTCAGACGTTTAGCGCGACAGGTAAACTGATCATCTTATCAAACAGTAGAGCATCGCTATTGCGAAATCAGACATCGGGCGTTTTGTTGATTTTCAATTTTCTTAATATTATGAAAACATATCAAAATGCGTGTTTTAACATAATGTTGATAAGTGCAATAGCAATAGTGTGCATTAATTAATTCAATTTGTTTACATTACATAGGACCTTTTGAAAAGTTACGCGAGAAATGTTGTAAATTGGTAATGTGTAGAGTTCTATTGGTCCACGCTTATGAACGTTTTCGATCGTTTTCAGCGATAGCAGCAATTCACCAAAATCTTGATTTGAGGTATCCTGAAAAAGTTTGTTAAATCTATTGAAACTTTACAGAACTAACATTTATGCATTTTAACTTTCTGTTGCCATGGTCACAATTTGCTGCTTGATGAAGATTTTATAACAGCAATCCAGATTTATTTTTGCTGACCCAATAGTTATTGCTCCTGAGTTAGGAGTTGCTCCTGAAACAGGGAAGATTCAATTGAAAGGGAGGTAGAGACAAATGGACATAAAAAACAACAAGTTATTTTCAAATAATCTATAAAGCAAAATCAATATAACAATATCTTCAAATCTAATAATATTGTGAGTTATGACACAGTAATGACAAAACTTAAACTGTAAAGTCAGACACTAGCCAAATGGCACACAGCGCTGCACGAATCAGATCAACTCAGATTTAGTAAAATGTCCATTCGCAAACCAAAAATGAAAAATATAATCAGTAATAAGTGCGAAAGCCTACCACAGGTTCCGTTGCAGCACTAGATACTTCTAAATCATAAGATGAGAAGAAAGGATCAAAATAGTAATTGAACATATAAGATATACTAATAAAAAGTATATATATATATGTAACCTATTAGATAAAAAATAATATATAAATCACGAAAACACAAGTAATGATAAAAATGGTAATTATGATGATGAAGATGAATGGTAATGGTAATGAAAAGACAATGTCAGTATAAGATAATATATATATAGTGAAGGAATATTGTAAAATGAACTGAAAATTACATGTGTGCAGACTGCTGTTTTGTTGCAATTGTAGACAAACTTGCGCATGCATTATGAACCAGAAAACTTAAACAATGTATGACAGCCATGAGAAAAAAAATAATTTTAAGTGTTGAATTTTTTTACCATGATGACCTGGAAGACCTGAGAGATATGAGAATGGAAAATTATGATATGATTTACAGGTCGCACCCCCTCACTTCGCTATTGTCAAAATGACAACATTGCCCAGGCTACGCCAACCAGCGTCTCCATGTTTCAGCTGGCAGTCTTTTGTTATCATATAACTCGAGAAGGCGTGAGGTAGGAACTTGTGAGGACCAGAGGTCGGTCGCACCTTCCTTCGAAGTTATCAACTCACCATTTGAAGCCCATCATACCCAGGTAACCAATAAGCAAAGCGTCCAAAGCGTCTTTACGGCAGCCTATCAAGCAATTAAGTCACCTGAAATGCCACATGAATGCCGCATTTGGCCCAATATACGGCTGCATAACTGCAATTCTATGATAATGCTTCATTAAAACTATTTTGCATTCGAAATGCTTGTTCCAGGCTACAAGCATTTAAATAGCATTTGAAATGCAACTTTACAACAGATAGCATTCAAGATGCTGATATAATGCTAATATACTGCTTGTAGCATCTTAAATGCAGATTTAGGGTTTATTTACAGCATATACTTATGCTTACTGGTTACCTAGGGACTGATAGATCATATTGATAGATAAAATTTCGTCATCTGTAGCTAGACGCAACAGAGTTTGAATCGAAGTACTTTCCTATAGGTGTTGTAATGAACAACATGAATTTTCATTCTCCATTACATGAAGTTCATGTTTTGTTGAGCAATATGCTTTGCGTTTTTCAGCTCGCATATTATCGGGAAAAATACCTCCGTTTGCTATAGTTTTCTCGGCCAAGTAGCGAATTTTTTTTTATCACCGATGTCTAGAGTGCGGGGAATTAACGTACTCGTGTTTATTTATTTGTTTTTGTTTTCGAATAAAAATATAGCGCATAAACATTGACTGAATAACTATCTCTCATCTTTAATGTAAAAGTATTCTTGGTTGCATTAAAATCATACAAGTGGTTCACATAATTTTGCCAAGGAAGCTTCAGGAGTGCATATCTAATGAAGCGTTTATGCACTCGTTACATGCGATCTATATATATATATATAGAGGAAAGGCTTGTAAAGGCTGGGCTACAATGGGGAGCGCAACGGCGCGGTGCGACAGTTTTTGACATAACATATATGGATTAACTGTCAAAAGCTGCCGCAACGCGCCGTTGCGCTCCTCATTGTAGCTGGGCCTTAAGAGGGAACAGCGCCATTTTTGACATTCACAGCGACAACACTGTCGCGCTGAAAAGTGTTAACCTCATTTTTTACTATTCTTCAATTTTCAATTGCTTTCGGAGTGAATACACTCATTCGATTTAGCTTTTCCAGGTTTCATTCTTCGAAAGTGCTGGCATAATTAAAGTAGCAATTTTTTCTTGCACCTAATAAGTCGAAATTTCCCATCGATACCAAAAGGTAAAAATTTGTGTTGGCTAGCATTTTTTGTGTATTTTTATGATCCAAATGCATTTCCAAACAAATCGTAAAGTGAAACAATTTTTTGGGGTTTTGTGTTTATGGCGTCATGTTTGTAAGATGGAACACTGTTAGTCTTGTAAGATGGAACATTTTTTTTTCGTTTTAAAACATATGAATGATATTTTTCATGTTTGGAAATGCCATGGAATCAACAATACATTGAAATACAACAATACATTTTTTGCAATTGCAATTTTTGATGGATTTAGAAAATAGGCCATAATTTTTTTTTAGTGATTATTAATAATCAGTTCCGTTGACAAACTTGGAGCCGTTTAGGTCCTCTTCCGAAAGATCCTCGAAAAAATAAAAATTATACATGTTACGAGCAAAAAACGGATCGTGTTCTACACTAAAAAAAATCGACACGTCACATCCACGTGAAACGCACGTAATTTTCGTCCACTGCCAAAAACAGTAACAAACACGTGGAATTCACGTAAGAGCTACGTGATTTCCACCTAAATCCACATTCTACGTGAAAATCATGTAATTGTTACGTGATTTTTCACGTACAATTCACTGGCACGTAATGTTCACCTGATTCTACTGAAGAAGATTTGGTTACGTGTTCAGGTGAAAGTTACGTGAAATATCACGTGGAAATAACGTGACGATTTTTTTGAGTGTATCTTACAAGCCTTTCCTCTATATATAGTTTTTGTATCTGCTCTGGGATGCATAGTTGACGAAACCACCACAATTATGGATAAATGTTCTGTCCATTTGATAAAGTTTTACTAATAAAAGTGGCCAGCAAGATAATTAGAATAGTTTCATTTTTTATATCATCTCTAAAACGCATACGCCAACTTATGCGATTAAGCAGGCATATTACTGAACGTTTATTCTCATAGATTGGCGAAAAAATCAGGCTGCTATGTTCTGAATAATATGTCGTACATTAGGTTCCCGCCAATTGGTTTCATAAATACCAACGAAAAGCTTCAACCAGCAAAGCTCCCATTTGATTTTGCCGTGGAAGCTTTCGTGGTTGAAAATGAAAGACGTGTGCCGAAGGGTGTATGTTGTGCTTTTTTTATGAGCACATTGGGCTACGATATGGAAAGCAGGTTTGTGTGCAGGTTTTGTCGTACACACTTAATTATTTTTACCGGGCTCAGTTAAAAAATTACCGATTTTTCAACAGCTGAGCTCTCGGTGGTCACCTCGGTAATCAATTTCAACTACCGATTCCTCGGTACTGTACAACCTTTAGCAATATGTCAAAAAAATACCGAACTGATCTTCAAAATTAACTGAACAATCCTTAAAAATAGCCGAATATGTCGCCACACCAATTCATTTAATTACCGAGAACCTCAGTATTTTTTTTACCGTTTATTTGTAATTTACTACCGACAAATCCGCAAAATCAGTGCGGAATATCTGTAAAATCAAATACTGAATGAAATGGTAATTTAAACCCCCATTTTTGTGGCGATAATAAAAAATACCTTCACAAGCTAGACACTTGTTCTGAGTTCATGTTTTATTCGCTCCGAAAAATTAAATCAAAATATATAGAAATTTTCAAATTACGTGTTTGAAACTATTCACTGAATCGATCGGAAAAACTGGGCTTTTCTTGAATGCTGTCTCCCTTTTTGATTGTCACGAGATGGATTCCTCAATCGGATTATGGTCAACGTTCGAATAAAGTCTAGAAACACGTAGTCAATGATGTGAAGAAATCCAAATGATTAAATAGACTTACCATTGCGTATACTTGGAAGAAAATCGCCATACTTTGCCCGAATCTTCGGTTAGATAACCAAAATGTGCAGACAATGCAATGCTGTTGTCCACTTCAGTCAGCGAGTTTAAAGTTCCTCCATTACACAATGTTACACGCCAAAGAACACGCGTTTAGTGTGAAGTGTTCACTTAATAACTGAACTTTTTAAAAATGGCGTCATATAGAACCAGCCAGAACTGAGAGTTCGTTATACATATTGACGATAGCTCGGTAAAGCTACATTTTGTTTGCTGAATGGTCGCTTCACAGAATTACTGATCTTACGAAAAGTACCGAGTTTTTCTGATACCGAGGTATTCAGTTACATTAATTACCGACATCTGTATTTTATAATGTTTTACCGAAAAATCAGTAATATATATTACAGAAATCAGCAAATATTGTTCAAAAAACCGTTCTTTCAGTACAAATTCATATTTACAGATAAAAATCAGCAAAAAGTTTTACCGAGCTGAAGTTGTGGATTTAAGTGTAGCAGCAATCAATTTCGAATAATTTTCATATAATCTTGCCTACAGCAACATGGTCTACACTGAAAATTCATTTTCGTTCATATTACGGAATCGAAGGTACACAGATAAAAAGAAACACTGGATTTTCTGCGTTATTTAATGCACATAAAGGGAATGCTAGATTTGGCTGAAAATAATGGGATATTTCATGTAAATTTAAGCCAGATAACGCCTCAATCTAGCCTGTTGTATGAAAGATTGCAAACAATATCGTTGTTGACGCTCCTTTGGCTTGGAATTACACGAGGGTAAATTTTACGCGCATGTTAAAATTAATTATTTTTCTCTGTGTAGGCCTAACAAATCCATTCGTTGTTTTCTGCAACGAAACTGATTTTTACTTTTTAAGAAGCTACCTTCGTATTTAATGCCACACGCGTAATGGCTGGCCCACAATTGATACGTTGCGGATGCGTTTGCGTGAATTTGAGAGTTTTCCCATAGGTTTTCTGTCAAATTTATGTCAACGGAACGCAAACGTATCTATTGTGGGTGACCCTTAACTGTCACAAGCACTAAGCATTTGTTGACGAAGAAAGAACATTCGATCATTCTATGAAAACAATTCAATGAGCTACGAGTAATTTGTTACCAATAAAAAAGAAACATCTCTCTGATGGTTGCATGAACGACTGACAGATCTACTTTATCGGCTTAAAGTATAATTGAAAAAAAAGAACATAACCACGAGAGGTTGTTCGTGACATGGATTTTCAGGGAGAGCTGTTATTGAGTCCGTGGTTGATCTCACTAGGCCATATTGATTCGTCAGAAGTTACTTGAATATTGTGCATGAGGGTCTAACTCTCGACAGCGCTTTCATTTCTAATTTGGGATAAATTAATGCTTCCGATCATCCCAGCACGAACACGAACACGAGAGAAGCAGCGATTGGTTGGACTTCACGAAATTCATTTTGTGCATTGTACAAAAAAGGTGTAATGATAGCATTTTGTTAGATGAATGATTCATACAATTTACGAGCAATTGATTTTATGTACAGAATCCATGTTTACGAAACGAGTGAAAGCTAATCTACGAAAATAAATTTTCAGTGTACTGGTACCAAGAACACGAAGATGATGTACCGTCCCAGAAACGTGGAAAAAACACTCGACTGAAAACTTTACAAAGAACACAACAAAACGTCCTAGCTTACTTGCCAACATCAGCTTTATTAATTTAAATGCTAATAATAGAATCGATGTTGGCGAACTAGACTTCATTTTGGGGCTTGTTGATTAATGGTCTAGTGTAATATTTTGTTTAAATTCAATCTAAATAAACAATATTCTCCAAAAAAAAAAAACGAGCTCGCAGTATCGTCGCGAACATGCACCGCTTGCACGATATCTACCATCGGACTTATCAGTCCAGTAAATGTTCGACTCTTTCACTCTGCTTAATCTGATGATAATGATCAAGGAGTCAAATGTTACTTTGTGGCTGAACAATTGTTCAGGACAAAACAAAATTTGGGATTTGATGATGCTGTTGGCTTTCAACTCGCCTGTGATTGAAACTGCTCAAATTGATTTGAAGTACCTTGAGCCTGGACGTACTTATATGTCAGCGGATTCATTTCATGCTTCGGTTGAGCGCAGGATGAGAAACGTTCCTCGAAAAGAAGTTCACAATTTGCCAGATTTTGGCAACTGTGTGAGAAACTAGAGGTACATATGATATTCAGTACTCGTACAACTATAACGAAGATATGAAGACATTGCGACTACTGACAAAGAGACAGATGAAAGATGTTGAAAAACTTTCTTTTAATTTGACTGAGCAGTTTCAATACCAGAAAGAAGCCAGTGTGATTGGAAAATCTAGGAATTCTTCTATCATCAAAAAGCTTTTGACTTTGATGCCGGAGGAGAAACGCGAATACTGGATTAATTTGCCTGCAAAATTCTTGAGAAAAGTTCAGGGAATTTCTTTAGAGTAGATAATGGAAGTTTTTTTTAGAGAAATTCAGGCAGGTTCATTAACGAAGTTCAGGAAAGTTCTTCGGAGAAGTTCGGGAATTTTCTTTAAAGGAAATTAGGGAAGTTCTACAGAGAGCTTCAGATAATTTTTCAGAGAAGTTTGGGAATTTTTTTCAGAGAAAAGTTCTTCAGAAGAACCACAGGGAAATTCTTCAGAGGAACTTCAGAGAAGTTCTTCACAGAAATTCATGAAAGTTCTTTATAGAAGTTCAGAGCAGTTCTACAGAGAACTTTGGAGAAGTTCTGCAGAAAACTTTGGTGCAGTTCTGCTGAGAACTTCCGTGGAATTCTACAGAGAATTTCTTGAAAGTTCTTCATCGATCTTCGGGGAAGTTCTTCAGAGAACGTTTTGGATGTTTTTCAGAGAAGTTCAGGAAAATCGGTTAAATTCATTGCTTTGTTGTTTCAAATTATTCGTATGTACCGGTTCTTGGAGCAGCAAAAACGGAATTAAATTGAAATGACAAGTTTATTTAAAATATTATTCAGAAGTGGAATGGCTTTCAATTTTACGTGATTTAGAGGAAAAATGGCAATTTTCTAATTGTGTAGGAGCGTTGATAGAAAACAGGTTATAATAAAAGCCCCTGCATAGATCGTCAGTGATTATTCAAAAAATAAAAAGCAGTTCAGAATCATTCTACTACAAAGGCTATGGTGGATGCAGAATACAAATTTATGTATGTCAAAATTAGAAAAAAAGGAAGAATACGAATTGGTGTGGTATTTGCCGATTGCTGTTGGGGAATCTGACGCAGCACCGTTGTCTCCTGAGATGCATATTTTGGCTCCGATGGTGAGCAAGTTGCATGGCTCATCTGACGCGAGAACGATCAACGATCAAAATTCCTTAGGTTCGGATACAATTTCGGCGCAGTTCGAGAGAAGCGCCATCTCATCATATGACGCCTTTTTTGCTTCAAATTGGGCACTGCTGGCTTTGGTTTCGATCAACTCGGTTTTTCAAGTTTCAAAACGGGTGATTGAACGTTGGAGTCAGGGATCAAAATCAAAGATTGAACATCGGAACTGGTAAACTCGTTATGTGCGTCTCAACATTATCATCTTGAAAATACTTAGTACTTAGCTAGCTATAAAAATCCCCTGGTCTTGACTTTCTTCGGATAAGGAATTGCAAAGCATAATAATAAACTCACTTTGAAGTATACACTTCCACAGTTGATCGGGATTAGTTGGTTCCCACAACACCGCATGTTGCTCTCACAGCTCAATCAAGTGGAATTTCGTTTTCCTGATGGATTTTCGCTTTAAAAATACCACGAAAACACAAACTAGCGAAAAATTAAAACGAACTGTCAACAAACTTCGACCAAAGGACTATGAACTATTCCGTCCGGATGGAAAAATTTATAGCCTACTACTATAGCATAGAAACTATCGCTAGAGTGTACACACGACAAGGGGCACGGCTCATAGCATAGCATAAAACTATCGCATGCAAGTCATAACTATGAGCTATCACTACATAGTTTAGGTGTTCCTATGAACTATTACATAGTTTTCTAGCATATAGCTCATTCTATACTAGATAAAAAAGTTAGATTTTCGATTTCTTTGAAACTAAGGACCACCATAGTTTTTATTCACACCAAAAAAAGCGCCTTGTTATAAGAAACAACTTTGTTGAAGACAATTTTGCTCTATAACTTCAAACTTAGGCTGAAAATGTATCTCTCCAGCTAAATTCGAATTCTGGACCACTGTGCAATGGACAAAACAAACGGCTTATGATTGGGGTTCCGCTTTCATCAAAGGTCAGGGCATTTCTAGTATTTCACAAACACTGAAATTACTCACAAGCGCTAAATCAAGCAATCTCTCATTCTCGTTCAGCAAGTGATTCGTTTGCGACAAGCCGGAAGCAACAATATTTCCAACTAGCGATAATTCTTGTTCCGAAGAAGCATTGCACAGTGGTCAAAAAGTCGTTTTTCTGCTCCTAAGTGTGGTACGGCCTTCGAAAATACGACGAAAAACACGGAAAAAAGTTCCATAACTCATCCCGCTGAAATAATGTAGGTATAGTATATTCTAAAAAGTTTTGTATTTAAACATTGCAAATATCTTTCTAGAACATAATGTTATCCTTAAGATTAAAAACAAAATGATTCAGTGAAAAATGTGTTTTTGGAGGTTATCAGATTAAATATCGTGCCGAGATTTTATCGTTATAGGGTAAGGGGATGTAATGTTAGCCTAGCTCCTTCATTCGGCCTATGTACCAAACATGTCAATAATTTAGCGATAATCAACAAAATCATGTTGCTATTAGGATGACCGATGTAATCTGAAATAATTGAGACAATATTAATCAACTAAAAGTTGGTCACTTCCGCGTAATTTTCGATTTCTTGAACTTTTTGGGCATCATAATTTCACTGATTAAGCTAAACAGATGGTCTACATGATCTTTCGGTGATCTAAATGTGGCTTATTTGTATCGATAAAGCAAGTAATGCAGTCTGGATGTACAGAAAATAGTTACACGTTACAAAATAACTGTTCACATAGCTGAAATAATAATGATTTTACAAGAAAATCGTACACCCAATGTTGGGGACATATTTTTATGTATGTTCCCAACTATGGCCTATTGTATCAATAACGTAGTAAAAAGGTTGTTGCTGGTATAATTTTAAATGGAAATGCATGAATTTGCGGTTGTTTATATTCAAGTGACTCATCTAAACACAAACCGAAGGAACTAAATCATTGTATCGTGAATTATAATGTTTTCATGATTGAATGGCTCGTAAATCATACATGAACATCAATAAGGTGTTTTAAATCAGTAAAATTTTAGTTTGTTTTGTGAAATTTTGTGTTAAGTGACGTGAATACAGCTGGCAATGCCTTAGTTCATAAAATTAGTAAAACAAAACGTACAAAGACTGCATGTAGTAATAAATCCATCGAATGGGACGAAGTTGCATCCATGAATAGACCCAATTTGGTGCTTATAGACCAACATTAAATCCACATCCCTCGAAAGTTTCTGGCATTATAAAAGTAGTTGTGTAACTTTTCGTGATACATACTACCAAATGTCTTATCAAACATATCTTTGAAAGTGTATTACTAGTTGAATCTGGCTTATAGCTTAAAAACTTTATGAGTTATAATCAAAAATGTGATCGATGGTTGCATAATAGGCTGAGTCAAGGGACACATACCCTACAATGTTTTTTCTGTCTTCGGCTGAAATATTGGCACTAAGAAAAAATCCCACATTACTTCAAACTTAGTTTAAATCCACTCAAAGCATAGCCCTTAACTTAATGTCGAACTCAATTCAACTCACCTCGTTCGCAATAATTATCAACCTCCAGTTTATGTATACTGCCATAAACCACTGCCTGACCTAGGCCAACATCCCCCAGGCAAACAGTCCCATTATAAATCATTACAATTCGGAATAATCACTCGATCTGTATACACGAGGAACGCTACGTAATCGGACGCTGCCAGTTTGGGGTAAATATTTTCCCGATAAGTTTCAGTGAATGAAAAACCTCCAGTTTATTTGTTAGTAAACACTGTTCCTCCACCGATCATCGCCTAGATTGGCCATACCAACTAACGGTCGGCACTGGATCGGTGACGACGACGCCGACGACGGATTTGCCATAGTTTATCCCAATTATACACAAAACAGTCGATTGGAGAAATTTCAGTCAGCTGTTCGCTTGCGGCCAGGTTCAACTCTTCTTCATTCGCCGCTGGACCATTCTCCCGGAACGAGCAGCCACTACCGGATCTCTCTCGCTCCAAGATGATAATATTTAATTCCACCAGAATTTGTAAATGTTTATGATAGCCAATACTCAGCGCGCTCAGAGGGCTTTCTCGAGCTATTTGATAAACAGTTTTATAATTTATAACAAAATATAAACTGTTTACCAGTCTGGAGTGGAGCGGATTTGTACACAAAATGCGTAACCCGTTCCAGAGGAGGATGAGCGAAGGAGTCAGTTTGGACTTACCACATATTGTATAATCTTGTGCTGTGGTGTTTACTAGTAAAGAGAGAGAGAGAGAGAGAGAGGGAAATGATGTTTGTGATACTTTTGCTTATTTCTCACAACGAAACCAATCACAATCGCGTGCCACACACCACGTGCAATTGGTTTACCATATTATTGGGTGCCAGAGGGTGAAGGAGATCTTTTGTTTGGTACACAAACATAAGCCGGGGTTAAGTTTGTATCTTACCAATTGTAAACAGCTACAACCAGTTAGTGGAACTATTGAAGAGATTGTTTGTAAACAGCCTTCAGGGTTTTACTGCCATTTAGATGGAGGCCCGATTGAAAACTGTTATATTGTTAGTGTAGTTCAAGGTCGCTTTTGAACGATAACGAATTTGAAGTTGTTGTTCACTTGTTGAACTACGAAATACTAATTGATTAACTATTTCAACTATATAATACTAATTGATTTATTACTTCAGCAACACGAAGATTCTTAGTCTTATCAACATTCTAAGGATTGATTTGGTCATAATTAAATAAAAGCCACAAAGGGACTTAACTTTTTTCGCTTTAAAAAAACCTTGTCTTCCGAATACTTCACATTAGTTTAACGTTAGGCTAATAAGTTAGATATGAGCTTGTGTTACGCTTAATATCGTGTTCAAAAAAAGCCTACCAAACATCCAACAACAGCCGAAAGTGAAACGATATGTTCGTCTAACTTTCTCACGTATTATTCTTGCGTTAGACTAAGGTTAGACTTATTCTCCTGATTGGGAAGCAGCTTAAATTTGAATTTATGCAGGTGGACAACACGTTATTGAGAACAAGTTCATTGCTCTGATCAATCCAATTCAATACATTACATGAACAGACAACCGCTAATAATCCCGTTAGAAGAAGAAGAAATTGTGTTCTGGATTGATATGAACCTGAAAAGCATTGCTTCCACGCATGCTGAGTCTGCCAAATCTAAATGGACCAGATAACAAATGGCATGCAGCACAACGCCTACTACACCTCTGACCCTTCGGTTGCTTTTGTCCGATATTCTGCCAGCTGCAATTTTTTTTTATGCAAGGATGTAGGGATTGTATGCGTATAATGGACCCTGTGCGTATAATGGACCCCCTGGCATATTATTGTAATTATTTCGTTATTATCGTATTTCACCTAACCAATTTCAGTTAAAACACATAGTATCAACACTTAAACAAAGGTTAGAATATGATTCTTCACAATTGTTACACATAAAACATCATTATTAATTATTTTTACCTGATCACTGCATGGTACAGTGATTTGTAAGTATTTTCGTTACAGGAGAAAAAAAAACATTTGATCATATAAATCAATTGTAGATTTTAAAAATGCATTTTCGAAACATTAATACCTAGTACTTATATTAAATTTTACAATGCAGTAATAAAAGCTATGAAAAATTGGACAAATTGTCTAAATTTTGAGGGTCCATTAAAGGACTAATTGGAAGTGCTATGTTGCCTATTTGGCAACCCTTCATTTCAGTTTAAAAAAAAACCGAACTTATTGTTTGCACACCGTCTAAAGTGAAAATTGTTGATTAGGAAAAACTAATACATGTAAGCATACTTACACGGAATCTGAAGTATCGGACACATAGATATTTTCATTACTTTTCTAACAGTGTAGGGGGATGAATATATTTTAAGCCTGTATGTATTTTGGTCACTTTGCTGTAAAAATACATTATACAGAGTGTTTGGTTCCATAATGCAAATGTGTTCAGGGGCGATAGGGGATGATATTTGAGGAAAAAAAATTGTTGTACGCCTATGGAGAAAGCTCAAAGTATTCGGAGTTATTGAACTTTTAATTTTTGGTGGATGTGAGTATTAAATTGGCTGTGGCTCAATTATGTTATTTACCAACAATTTATTTCCTTAATTCGAAAACAAAAACATGGCTTTGAAAGTGTTCTACAACTCTCTCTCTCTCTTTAACACAAACTTTCTATCTTGCTAAGTTTTTTTTACAATTTTGTTTTGATTGCGGCATGTTGTGCCTCCAATTAGCAGATAATAAAATCATGAATTCAACCAAACCGTGGTAATGTCTGTGCGTAGGATGCACAACTCAAATGTTTTCAAAACAGTACCACACGGTTTCCGAAAACAGCTATGTTTTTCCAGAAGAGTTAGCAGATAGTCATCTCTGCTACGGTTATGCCCATTGTTTGGAATCGGCAGCCCAAATAAAATCTTGCTAAATAACATAATTTTTAGTTACAGCCAGTTTAAGACTAACATGTGCCAAAAAAATAGAAGTTCAACAACTCCATAAAATTTTAGATTTGAGCATACGCGTAGAACTTTTGTTTTCTTCAAATATCATCCCCTATCGCCCCTGAAAATATTTGCACTAAGCAACCGAACACCCTGTATATGCATCTAAGATTGTACTAGTTTTATTCAAGGTCTACCTAGATTGAACCTAAATAGGTCTGGTGTTGTAACACATCGGATGCGTTTAGAATTTTATCTATCATGGAGAAAAAAGTATGGTAAAAACAACCAGTTTTCGTTGAATCAACAAAATTTCAATATTAAAAAACGCACAATCACATTACTAGGTAAATTCAAACAAAACTCAACGCTTGTTCCAACCAAAACTTAGCGTAAGTGAAACAAACTTGTTGATTGAAATAAATATCGAATCGGTAATTGAAACCAGCGGTATCGTTTGAAATAACCAACCAACTGGTTGAAATCAAATAAAAATTAGTACTACACCTACCGTATTTTTCGTTCCACTTATTTATTTAGCATTTATTTAGCTGGACTACCGTTAAACGCAAAACTGTATTAGGTATAGTGCATACCATAGGGCATGAACATTATGCGTTTAATTTCATTTAGGGTCTCCTATAGTAGATAAAAAAATCACTTTACGCTCTCCCGATTATACGGCATTTTATTTCTTTATAAACAATAACATATAACTGTAGTATACTTTATATCACTATGAATCATAAATTACACTAAATCACCAATTTCATTCCGGACTCACGAATTGTCCCCGCACGTACAACTGATAGGAATTTTACTGACTCCATATGAGGAAACTAATCATGTAGTTTGTTCTCCGTCATATTTAAGGTTGGTATTTACCCAACCATAAACTATGGCCATTTTCACCAAACATTCAGGTTATTTCAACCTAAGATCACAGTTTGAATCAGCCAAACAGAACTGTGTATAGCAATTAAATTTTTGGTTAAAACAAACATTTTTAGGGTTGAAAATAAGCAGACTTGCAGTTCCAATTAACTAACATTAAATTTAAAACAATGTTATTATCTGAGTAGAAATCACTTGAAAAAGCGGTTTGCTTCAACTACAATCGCGAGTTTGAAGCAAACAAACATCAACTTCATCTCAAGCAGAGCCAGACTTTACATTTCAACCATAGTGTTGGTTATTTCAAACAAGACTCATTTCTCTCCGTGATGGAAGGTGGCCATAATATATACATGTCCAAAATATATGCGCTACCCTATTTTTCTACGAGATAACAAATTGGTTTAGCAGCGTCAGGTTAATCATTATAATCAAATTAGTTGACATGCATATTATGGACCCGGTTCTATAATGCGCATTATAGACCCGTGTCTAAAATAAGAAAATGGGTTCAAAAAAGCGCATTATGACCATCGCGAATTATCGATGTCTACCAGGAAAACTTGGCTAAAAATATTGTTTACCGTAATTCTGTGTAAATGACTAGTTATTTTCATCAAATGTAGGAGTGTTGCCCAAAAAGTAAATAAAATTTTTGTGGAATTCATTCAAATTGTTCAAAGTTTCAACTAGGGGGTCCATTACTGGCATATCAACCCTATACAAGTCCAAAATATATGCGTTACCCTATTTGTCTACGAGATAACAAATTGGTTTAGCTGCGTCAGATCAATCATTTTAATCAAATTAGTTGATATGCGTATTTTGGACCCGGGTCTATAATGCGCATTATAGACCCGGGTCCAAAATAAGCAAATGGGTCCAAAAAGGCACATTATGATCAGCGCAATTATCGATGTTTACCAGGAAAACCTAGCCTCAAAAATAGAGTTTACTATAATTTTGTGTAAATGACTAGTTATTTTCATCAAATGTGGGATTGTTGTACACATAGTTAATAAAATTCTTATGGAATTCATCGAAAATGTTCAAAGCTCCTACTAAGGGGTCCATTACTAGCATATCAACCCTATATTATCAAATTTGGATATTTGGATTTCGATGGCACAATAGCTAAAATATTTGTGTATCAATCGAAATCAGTTTCTGAGATGCTAAATATTGACGCGTGTGAATTGTTTTGACTGCGGTTTTCAAACTCATATTCGTCGAGCCATATACATGAGCCTCCGTAGGCAGAACATATTATAACCGCTTGCATGGATGGTAACACCCAGCCATGTCCAAACACTACACTGCACGCCGAGCTGCTTTGCACCACGCTAGTGCGTGCATTATATTCGCCTCTTTGACTCCGTGCATCCGAGGCTAACACCCAACACCGGTGGGTACAACAGCAATGTCAGTGCTCGTGGTTTGGCTTTGGACACCGTGACTGATGCTTCGGCAAACACCACAGCCAGAGTGTTTCTGATTTTGTCCGATAGCAGAATACACGCGTGGTTTATTTTTTCTTTCTAACCGAGCCGTGCTTGTTAAATTCAATCAACTTATGCGCCCGTCACTCAACAGCCAAGAAAACAAACCAATAAGCTAAATATCAAATTTTAAGAATCATCCAACTAGCATTGCTCTTTCCGTGGCAACCAGTGTCATACTGAGTGTATGTTGAGAGCTTTCTTGTTATCGTAGCCACTCGGCTCGTGTATTTTTCCAAAAATCAGACCCGGTGTCAGAAGCAATACACGAGCTGTACACTCGTGTCCCGTGCATTGCGTTGCGGGTTCGCCTGTAAGCACGAAACTAAAGTGGCGAATTTCAGCCACTGAGTGGTGTGTTTGCAGTCAAGTTCTGCTCTCGTGCAGAACGGTCCGGTGTTTTTACCAAGGCTGGTAACACCCGTATCAATACAAAGGACAAAATGTTGAAGAAGATCCACTTGTTGTCGTCGTCGCCGCCGTCGTCGTCGTCGTCAGTCGGTGTCATGTGTTCGACTGAAGGACTGCATTTGGGCTAGAGTGGCAGTTGAGGATTTCGAGCAAGCAGTGGGTGGTCGTCATGTCGGAGATATAGTCGGTTGTGACGATAGCACGGAAATATTTAAGTTCGTCTGTAAACCAGGGACACACAAGAAGGTACTTGCTTCGAAAATTCAATACTTTACTTATCATTCTAATTTCTAACTAGACACGTTCGACAAATTATTTTATTAGTTTGAGAATCCTCCAGGCATTTTGAAACCGTCATAAAGCATTTTCATTACGTTTGGGGTCGATCCAAGGTTCCTCGGGAGTTCAGTATACATGATAATTCACAATGGGTTCAGTATAAGGTACGGGACGGATTTTAAGCAGTTTATTCAGCACCTGGGACATTTGATAAAGCTGTATGTAATCTATAATAAGAACTGTGATTATTTGCAAGTCTATTCCTCTGCTTACTTGTAATCTATCGGAACATACCTTCAGATATGAGCATGGACTCAGAAAATTTCATTAGCCACGAAATAATGGCCCTAAAGCAGGGGATTTATTAAAGACATGCGGAATGCTCTTCCGATCAAGAAAATGTTTTCTTCAGTTCCGGCAATCTGTACATAAACTAACAATATTCTATGAGTGCGATTCAGTGTATGCGTTCGAAAGCAAAGTTCACGATTTGCTGTCGCCAATTTTCTCAACTCACTCCTTCGTTTCACCCATCTGCTCTCCAAAATCAACCAAAACTATGTCGATTACCACGATCACAAACTCGTCTACAAACAGGTTATGAGACAGGCGTAATCAACCAAACGTTTAATTTGTCATTGAACTTTTGATTGCAATGTGAGCTCTTATTTCATTTACTCTCGCGAAATGTTCGACAAAGCGACTGTGACGACAAATGTGATGCTTCGTTTGAAAACAAACAGATGTAAGACATATAGCAGGCTATGCGTTACAATACCGGTGCGCTATATCCATGAGTCAACAAAGAAGAGGAAAACATGGAATCTCACAGAAAGCAACACTCATGCTATAGCTGCCGCTCGACAGCGAGGCATTATTTATCGTTGAGTACTGTTGGACAGCTCCGAAACATTTTTTTCATTGCATGATAGTTCCCGATGATGGAAAATAAGCATAGATCAACCTCAAATGAAATAAACTAGTGATTTCAGATCATATAAATAGGAAATAATGTTAACTCTGATCAACATCACATTCTGGCAACAAAGCCTAGATGTGAAGGAGCTGATGAAGTCATTCCCTCCGGTACACGCGAACAAATACAAAATACGCAAAAACAAAATATGAGCGAACTTCTTTAGCAGGTATAAAACTGATGGTTTGCTGGATTTTATATTTTCTATCATTAGAATGACAGTAATTAATTTGTGATTAATGCATCGAATCATTGGCCCCGATACATAAAGTGTATGCTCGCATCATTAAATGCGATGTAATTTGAAAATTGTAGGTATTTTAAACCTAGATCCTTACAGCTGATTAACACAGTCGCCCCTGATTAAGCCGTTTCTTACCCTACACAATAAATAATAATTTTATATAATCCTAATTAACAGTAAACCTTTCAAAGAAAGTGAACTATAACTTGTTATTTCATATATTAACATTTTTTAGAAATTTGCGAGTATTGAAAAGTGTATGAAAATAAAAGTAGGTTAACAACAAAACGTTGCATCGCCAGAATTTATTTTTGGTATGTTGTGTAAAGAGAAATGTGATTAAAAAAATATGTGAATTAAGACAAATGGGTACATGTTCAGGCCAAATTTGAAGTTTTAGAGCGGTTGTCAAAAAAGTTGTTTTTTATTCTGAACCTTGTTATATTAACGCCTTTTTTAACTGTTCATCTGCAATACACGGTCATCAGCATAGAGCATGATTTACCGCTCACGGATGCAATTTCGTTATTGCCAGATCAATGCATCTATATTTCACTAAAGAACCAACAGATGATGTTTGGGACTAACATACATCTTCAATGTGTAAAAACTGGTGACCCATTATAAAGCAATACCGGCGCCGGCCGTTCCCGAATGCTGATCAAGTAGGGAATGGGAAGGAATGTGTTGAAATGATACTCGCTTTGAAGGAAGCAGAGAAATCCTCTGCACTTCCATGAGAAATCACTAGGATGTTGGATAGTTGGGAAAGGTTAGCAGCAGTTAACGATACGCTGAAAGTATTTAGCATTTCCGCCAAAAGCAATAGGCCGCTCCAATGTGACTGAAAAGAAACAACCGTAACGAAAAACAAAACAAAATGAAATTAAAACAGGATATTGGATATTGTCTTCACAATTTGGTAAATAAATTATTTTATTTGCTTGTTTGGACTCGATTTTGCTGCTGGACTCGAAGCTGCTGCAGTCGCGCTCATCTACATCAAATCGGCCGTCATAAAACGTATCAAGCTCATCCGGCAGTAACACTTGTCTCCATCTAATACACTCTTACTTACACCGATTAATTTATAAACTAAGCGCAAACCGAATCAAAATTCACTTTGCTTTGGTTTTGATAATTTCTTCTAGGTCTCAATATTGGCCTATATTTCTGCTCCAGATTTTCCCGTAGTCAATATTCTTCCTCCAAGAAATAGCAGCAGCAGCAGCCTCATTTGCATCATACACAGTCATACACTTTTACTTGAATTTCACAGCTTGTTTGACTCACACTTTCGTCAAAGTGGGAATACTCAAATTGGTCGACAAATAAAACCAAACAAATTAGATGTTGGATTTTTTCCTCTATATTTTGGTCACTGTTAATTCAATTACATTTACTCAAATTTTAATGGCTTCATTTTTTGAAGAAAGTAAGTCAAAAACGGTTAGAATTGAAAAAATTTGAGAGCCATGCGGAAATCAATTGATGTTATATGAGATGGCCTTGAAGATCCCCTAGTAACACCTAAAACATCTTGTCGATCACGCTCGAAATTGCGTTTTATGTTTTTTAATGCGCATGACTTACTCATTACTTCAAGAAACTCGACTGCAACCTGTGCAGGCAAAACAATAAGTGTTTTTAAAATGTCACATAAGTATAACGCTACTTTTTGACATGAAAGTTATCTTATGTCAGCAGGCCTTTAAGAAGTAGACAGTAATGTTTGCTGGAATCAAAGATATGAGAAGAAATTGTTAGTAGTTCCATTGATATGCACGGCTGGTTGTAAGAAATTGAATGATATTGAAAAGGGTAAGCGAAAGTTAGGTATATGATATGACAAGCATGCATTTCTTACCTCACATCCTTCTGCATCATAATCATTACGCCACGTACAGAGAGAATACAAACACTTGTATTTTCTACGGTAGTTATAGCATCACAATAACAAATGCAAATGCATGACCATCACAAAGTCAATTCAACCCAAATAGCACAATTGTTTTCAATACTGTATGAATCTCTCTTGAAACAAATTAGGAAAAGTTTTGTGTGGCTGTGTATACCTCCAAAATCAGCAACACAAAAAGTGCAAGGAGTATACACTATTTGCATCTTAGCATTATTATTTTCAAATATTGCCGTCGCGTTTCAACAAATTGAAATATCATTATCAACCAAACATGAGTGATTAAAATATAGAGAAATGGAATGATCTGAAAATCGTATTGAAATAAGTTTATTTTTTAAACGCATCCAATTTATGGATCAACTGCAAAAAATATAAACGCCCTTGAATAAATCCCCCGAAAATAGGCATTGCTTCAGAACTTGAAAATAAAATTTGTGTAGGTATATTTCACATTTAGTAGAATTAGATTTTTTGATTTATTTAAAGAATAATAAATCATTCACAGGTTCATGTTAGGTTCAAACTGTGAAGGAATGAAGTGAAATTTAAAAATTTCATTAGTGCATTGTAAAGAAGTTTGTGCCAAAGCATCTACGAGCAAATTAAATAAATATGAATCAATCCAAACACGTGAAGTTCTTCTACCAGTAATTATCTACGGAGACATCTTTAAGTCATAGATAGCGACAGTACATAGTAGCTAAAAGCGACGGTAATGATTTTAAAGTGGATTATTTTGCTTACCATACCTAATTTACTAAAATTCAAAACTACTGAATTCACATAATTAAAGATTTATAAATTTAAAAATAAATTAAGCTGCTTATTTATTCAAGAGATTTATATAACGTATTGTGAAGAGGATGCTCGATTGGCATTACAAGTAAGCAATGTCTCATATGCCTTCAACAAATGTTCAATCCATTTTAACAAGGAATTAGAATAATTCAAAAAGCTACACCATGCCTTAAAAATAACTTTAGAATAATTGGTAGAAATTCCATTAAGTTGTTCAAACGGAATAATAAAATAATTATTGTGTGACTAACTCTTCATGTTTTCAAGTGTGAATTTATCACCAATTTCATTATCCGTAATTTTTGATCTAGAGAACACAAAAAAAGGATCTCCAAACGCATTATACAACAAAATAAAATTTATTTCAATTAGACAAAGCTACAGAACATATCAAATAATTCTTTTTTCTAAACGTGTTTGTTCAGTGTAATTACAATTATTTCATTTCATGAATTTCGACTTGATTTATTTTTTATTTACTTTGAAGTATTTAAATTGAAGCTATATTCGCTTAACTCAACACAAATTTCATTAAAAAAACTATTATTAAACAACCTAAAACAACTTTGTGTGATTATATTTGAATATTTCGCTGATTCTTCCAGTTACAAACATTGAAATTCCTACTATGCGAATGTGTTGCTAAGATTTTGTGCAAGGAGGTAGGAGGAGACGGTATTGTGGTCTCCAGCCGGTGTCGTGATTTCGCCGGAGCTCGTGACCCGCCGAATCCCGTCAGAAGCTTCAACATCCGGAAGCTCATCTATGTTACGAGCTATCACCAGTACAATTTCACAAGACTGATTTTTACGATCAATGCCTACTGCTGCATAATATTCCACCGCGGCAACAAAGTTTGTGAAACACGCAACACAGTAGGAAAGAAAGGACACAGAGGTCATTGAAATCTAATAAACTAATGTTCATGAAAAGGTAAATAATATAAACTTCTTACACTATGAGAGTAATATTTGCTTTGGAAAGTAGCATTCTCTTTTCTAGATTTTGCTGGATTGATTAAATACATTATATACTATACTCTCTACAACCAGTGTGCCGAAACCGGTATTGTCGATCAATTTTACAGATACCGAAATACTGATAGAACGGAAAAATACCGATATTTTCCAGTAATTCAAATTTTGTTGTACGCCTTGTATGTATAAGATACGTACCATCGCTTCTACGACCTTGTCCTTATGAGTCATAATAGCAGATCAAATTGGAATTTACCGGGTGCATTCTGGTAACGCTGTATGAAAGACTGACCCAAAAACGGTAGGCGGACCCGTAAGCAGAGACACTTGCGCGAAACCCGCGGGGACATAAGATTCTCCTTCAACGATACGATCGTAAATCGCAAACCCAATTCGCGGCCTCGTGAGCTTTCTGCAGGATGGCTTGTTAAGAAGGGCGCGTCACTCTCGCGCTGAAATTGTTGAGTAGAATTCGCGACATCACAATCGAATCAGTGAGACAAGAAAGTGATACTGTTTATTCCCTCCTGGAGCGCCGGTTGTCATACCCTCCATTGTCCAATTCCAGCTTG
This sequence comes from Aedes japonicus, assembly GCA_034211315.2. NCBI lineage: Eukaryota > Metazoa > Arthropoda > Insecta > Diptera > Culicidae > Aedes > Aedes japonicus. The sequence continues at coordinate 1,640 of JASCZW010002065.1, read as the reverse complement.
AATGATACCTGATGCTCCTCTGCCAATATATGTTCAATGTCAGCGAGAATATATAAAATATAGTGAATTTTAAACTGATAAAAATATAGTGAATGAGATTATTATAATGATAGCCCAATATAATGATAAATATAAGAATAATGTGTATTAATTCATTTGTAAACCTGAAAGATTAAGACAATATAGTAGCTATGAGAGAAAAAAATGATTCGAAACATGGCCTTTACAATATGGAATATCCATGAATGAACTGAAATTACATGTATGGCATATAGATAATAATAAACCAAACATTTCAGTACTGTTCCGTTTCGCTTGAATCCACAAAAACTTTTTATGGTAGATCCCTACGAATACTATAGCAATTTTCAACAACTGAATTTAAATACAATAATATCATATCATCTAATATCATAACACAAAATAAAAAATCTGTCGTTATAATGTAAAATAAATACGAGTAAGCCAGTAACCTATAGTAGAATATATATCATAAATTAGCTGGTTATCGAAAGACTTCGCTATTTACAGCTTCGATAAAATAAATATCTATTAAGAATTTGTTTTCTGATTATGATCAAATAACATAATAAGCGTAAGTATAATTTATATCTGTGTTATCCCACTGTTTGTAACTGAAAAAAGATTAGATATATTTTTTATATCTAATAGTCTTGGAAAAGCTGAAAGCGGCAAACAATTAGGAGAAATAAATTTTATATAAGCATGAATAATGCCAAAAACGCAGATTAAGTAAAACCAGACAAAAAAAAAGTCGATAACTCTTATTGATCTGGATCTATAAATGATAATGGCAGAAAGCAATGATTATAAATTATATGATTTTGGTGAATAAGAAAATGCTTCTTTGAGTAAATTTGTCGTACATAATGCTTCCTACTTTTTTTTTCGGTGAAAATAGCATAGAATATAGATAAAATAGAGAAGGAGATGTTATAGTATAAAATGATAATACCAATTTTAATTGCGTACATATCTGAATTGTGATCCCCTTCTGCAATTGTAAGGAGCGGGCCCGCTCATGCACTACTAACCTTAGATAAATTATCATAACCACCGAAAAAAAAAACAAAATATATTAAAATTATTTTAAGAGAAAATATAGAGTTCCTTGGATGACCTGGAAATTACGAAATAGTATATCTACAACATCGATGTGCTGCTGCTATAGTGGAAAATATAATTGATGTGATATAACCACAATGGAGCCGGCTCTGCTTCGAATATGGAATCCCTACTGGTATGCGGCACGTCAAACCGGCAGTTCAGCGCAAAGAGCATAACTAGTTTCTTAATTGTTTGAAGAAATCGATCATCATGATCGTATCCAATTTGTCGATTATCGCTTAATCTTCGATATATTTGATGAAATTTGGGAAGCCAAATCAAGAAACTAGGCTGGCTTAACATCGTGGCTCTTATAACCCACACTTTTCCGATTTATTTGAATGGTCATTAATTAATCGATCATTATTCAACATTGCAATAAAAACAAACTTATTTTAAGCCATTCCAAACTATTCAACCTAGAAAAAATAATAATCACAAATTAGAAAATGGAAGCTATCAATTTTCTTCACGTTCGTTGAACGAACTGCTCTATAGTGGTGACGGTCGAA